>OX596275.1:11540364-12065364 GCA_951394225.1 Harpalus rufipes
AAAAAATCTGATGTGGCCAGCACATTACTTTCCGTTAATTCTACGTATTTTGTACAAATTCCACACAGAATTCTTTTGTAAGCGATTGTATAGGCGCTTTCTTTATAGGGGAAAAATGAACTGACCTTAGCTCGTACTGAACTGAACTGAACTATTTCTAAAAAGAACATTATGTATTTTTAAAATAAGAATTAGAAAATAAAAACATATGTAGAATTATATTTACAACTGAATTGGCTTGTTGTTGTATTACCTTATGAGATTTATTTTTGGCACATTAAATTATTTTACATTTTTATATTTCCAATATAATCATTTCACGAAGATATTATCCCTCTGTCAATTAGTAATATTTGAATTCTGACTGTTTCGTGACTGTTTTCGTAGTGCAACTTTTGGCAGCATAGATTGTAAAATATTTCTTCATAATTCTTTATCTCTTAATTAATTGAATATGAGGAACAAAATATAATTAAATCGAATAGAAAATAAAATATTCTATAATATTTATAAGAACATAAAATGTCAAAAAATGATATTTTAGCACCGTTTTTAGAAGAAAAACTGTTAAAACCTTCAAATTAGGATACTTCCGGTTAATCAATCGTACCTAAAATGTAATCAAGTCTTCATAAAAATGTACAAAAGTGGAATATAAATAATGGCGGTTATTTAGAAACTTATCTTCGGAACTCTAAATGTTATACCCTTTTTTTTATTATTTGTTAATTTTGTATATTCAAACAGCTCCTGATGAAGGCATTTAGAATTCGTATAGGATTGGAAACAAAATATTAGATGTTGACAATATATGATAAACCCGAAAATGGTTCTTTACTAGGAACTCTTAACAGATTTTCGAGGAAAAACATATAATAAATAAAATTCCAAAATTTTGTATTACAGACTTTTCTATTTAATGGAGAACAAATAAAATTTTGTTTACCAACGATCAACCGGAAGAGAACTTTACTTAATGCTTATTGCTATTTTAAACATAAAATTGGCGGGAGGTTACTTCCCTTATCTATCGTTGTTGCTAGGTAAAAGTGTGTCAAACAAAAACACCATCTTAAAAATCATCTCTGTTTCTTTTTTGTTTTCTACAGAAAATTTAATATCTAGGTGACGCATTTCCACTTGGTTTAACATTATTCCACATCGCATTTTAAGATTTTAAAATAACGACATCAAAATCGAGGTTGCCAAGCAACGAAGTCAATTTATAACGCCTTCAAATTGATAAGGACTGCATTTGTTATGTTTTGTCAACAAACCCGAACTGATTTGCATTTAATATTACAACGTAATTGCCTTTTCCATAAAATATATTAAAATATATTTTTTTACGAAGCGTAAAAGATGTTACTGTTAAAAACTTTTGGTTGTGAATTAATATTATGGAAATGAAGTTTTAATTATAAATGCAAATTATTAAGAATTCAAACATTTTAAAGGACTTCATTTACAGAAGAAAACGTTTTAATTAAATAATGAAAATTAAAGATCCTTTTTCTTTCTAATTTAAATGTTTTTCTTTAGTCTATATACCTTTTGCTTTCTGTTCTCCTTTAAAATGTACAACATTTTATATTCATACCATTCGCATATAAGGGATTAAAGTATATTATCGACTACAAGGAATATAGAAATTTCAATTTCAAATTGAAAAGAAAAAATGTAATAAAATTTACATATATTTCACATGGAGAACGACTATTGCAATTTTCTATACTGAGAATTGATACGAAATTGTGTATTCAAACGGGTTTATAAAAATGGACGATTTAAAATACTCGTTAGATGTTGATATCGTTTTGAAACATACCATAGATTTATATCTTGGAGTGAATTTTAAGATATTCAATCACATCAGTATTTTCATGTGAAATCTTAGCATACTAGGGTGTCAAATTTATTTTTTATTTCTCGAAATAAAGCTTACCACAAAAAAATATATTATAATTT
Source organism: Harpalus rufipes (assembly GCA_951394225.1). Lineage (NCBI taxonomy): Eukaryota > Metazoa > Arthropoda > Insecta > Coleoptera > Carabidae > Harpalus > Harpalus rufipes. The sequence continues at coordinate 11,542,333 of OX596275.1, forward strand.
TACTGAAAAAGAAGTGACGTTAACATCATAAACACAAAAAGAACGAACCAAAATTTTAGTGTGATATGATTTGCCATTAAAGCCGAAATTACATTAGTTAAATTTGGTTGATAGAAACTAGCAACAATAGTTGAAGCAAAGTTTACATATTGAAAGAAGCGTTCAAATATGAATAAAACAATATTTGGGTATAGATCTCTATTTTCAATAACGATGCTTTAACACAGCGTTTCTGAAAAGTGGAATTTATGTCGTAATGTGACATATACGTTTCTGACATGTAATAGTTATTTAAGTATTAAGGGCAGTAAGTGCACCTTACCGGTTGAGGATTGGTTTGGAGATCTCGACTTCGTCTCGATCTCCAATACCAGTAAAAAACACTTAATGCCCGCAATGCATATTATATTTTTTGCACGATCGTCCCAATAATAACAAATTAAAGTTTAGAATTATTTAAAAATTATTTTGACATTTTATAGTAATTAACGTATCAAGGGTGTTATAAGGACAATAACGCCTGAGGTCAACAGTGTGCTTTCCGAGGGCCTCCGGCCCGAGGTGTGTACGTTGACCGAAGGCATTATTGTCCGTTTAACGCCCGTTGTACATTCAACGGTTAATGTCCGACCGATATATTATTTTATTAAAGATTTTTTCGATTTTTGTCCTATCATTGTGATTTTTGTTAGAGATATTAATTTATTTGCTTGCAAACGCTGTAACTAGATAACGCGATATTCTTATTTGTATACAATACCGATTTGTTTATTTCAATATATCTATCTGTCATAAAATTGCGAAAGAATTCTTGTTTAGTGGCTGGCGTGAAATCAAATACTAGTACCAACATTAACACCAACACCTCGACCACCACTGTAAACAAATTGACTGTTCAGATAATGTCACTACGAATACTGAACAACATGCTAACCTAGAATTGTTTGTCGATTTGAAAATTGCATTTTTCATATAAATAAGTAATCCTACTATAATACTCGTAATAACCTTGTATTCTAAATTAACAAAAAAATAAAGAATATTATTTACGTTGATTTCGTTAGTTATTGATTTGTATTATTTATAATATGGGGATTGTAAATTAGCATATGACATCTGATGCTATTTTGCGGAACTATCGTTAATAATGTTATGTGACATTAGTTTGGTTAGGTTATATATGAACATAAATCTGATCCATTATATTTATATTACTTACTTTTAAACACAGTACTTCTTAATAATACACATTTAAGTATAAAATAAAATATGAAATGCCAATTATCAACGTTAGATCCTTTTAAAGCCGTTTTGGCGCTGCGATCTTATTTTCAATCCCCAGAGTTTCTGTATTTTGTACCCAATAGCAACAACGTCAAATATATAACACACCCTAGGGTGTTATTTGGTTTATAACAACCCTGAAAGCAGGGTTGTTATGATAACAATAACGTAACGGTCGGATATTAAAAAAATTAGTTGTCATTTTTAAGTAAGCTATGATCGTTGTTTTGTTATCGTTAAAGATTTAAAAAAAAATTAAATAATTTTCATCGCCTCGAGATCGGTAGGTAGTCACATCACTTACCGGTCAGCCACATCACTTACTGATCAGTACCACATCACTTACTGATCAGTAATTTGTAAACAAAACTTACTGCCTTGGAAACCTTATCGGTAAAGTTAAAAAAAAAACCTGATCGTCATTACATTTGTTGTGATTTCATTTCAATTCCATAACTAACCTATAAAAAAGCAACAATTTTTTAAATTCAATTTGTTTGAATACAAAACCTGCAAAATAAAATGTGATTGTTGATAGATAAAGAATTGTCTACAACATTTATTTGAAGCATTACTGTTTTCCCATGTCATACACCTATGTCTCGCTTTTTGTTCTTATACTTCGGTAACGATAAAACCACAACAAAACCTTCAGCGGTAAATTCAAAATTTTAAGTTGGATCGCTAGTTTATGTTTAAAATTCAAAAGCAGCATATAATTTAAAAAATCTGTAGTGTGCACTTAGGTTTTGGACGTGCCTATTGTTCGAATTCTTACTGGTAGGTAGTTCAGGTTCTTTAGGAGTATAATATGAAATTGAAATTATTAGCAAATACGAACCCAAATATGTATAACGCAGAAAGCTATATTTTGTGTCTGATACTAAATCCACTATAACCTCTTAAAGTTGGCTAAAGATCACACCACTATAATAATGAAAGTGTTATTTTTTTTAAACAAGTAAATTTTATTATATTCTTGTCTCATATTTCACGAAAGTAATTATAATAACTCAAATATAACAAAAGTGACATGTACTGCAAGAAATCTCATTACATTTTGACATGTAGGGTCGTAAGGAAGATATTGATCACGCTCATATTTGCATTTGTATGACACTTTAGCAAAATGAAAGAAATTGATGTAAAAAACAGGAAAATGACAGGATAATCCATCCATGTCTTTCAACAGATGGGTCACAAGAAATATTAGAAAAATGCCAAAAAAATTCTGTAAAAAAACTTTGAGCTGGTTATTGACCAACTTTAATGAAAAATTATACAAATTTTAATGTAACAATTTTTTAATTTATTGAATAATTAGTAAAATAAAACTATCAAATAAAGTTGAATATTAATTAAATTGGTAAATAAAACCGCTCAATTAAGTTATACATATTTTTGTTTGATTATTTATTTATAGGTATTGGGTTTTATTAATGTGCCTAATGCACACAAGTGAGGGTGAATTAGTCTTGATTTGCATTTGTGTTTATATTATTAACAAGAGGAAGTTAAATAATAAAAATATACAAATTAAAAATACTCTAAAAGAGTGATATAATGAAATTTGGTGACCGTGTGAAACAAATTTAAAATTAAATTTTTGATAGAATAAACGAATAGAACATTCTATTTGTCAAAATAATCGTTTTCAATCAAATCGTTTTATTACAAAATTTATAACCAAATTTGTTAACAAATTGGAAAGTTACTCACTGCTAAACAATTAATGTGAAAATATGTGTCGAACATTATTGAGCTAAAAAAAAATGTCAAGGAATGGAATTACATTTTCCCCAATTTCATAACATACGTTAAACGGAAAAATATTCTAAGTACAGCATTTGTAAATCGACGATTAATAATTTTAACAATTAAATAGTCTGAATTATTAATTGGTCCTTATAAACACAGTCATTAGTAAAATAACTATTTAGTAATCCGGTGTTCTCTCCACGTAAGCTTTGGGAGCTTGGACGTCTGGTAAATACCCTCGCTGGTACAGATATATCGTCATTACTGAAATCTATGAATGATAACAGATTGGAGGTGCGTGAACTTGGCAGATTGGCACCATTTTTAATAAATATATAAATATATAAAAAGCGAGTACAGAATGGAACAAATTCGAGTCCCTTATATTGATGTAGGTCTTTATGGGCCAACTTTTCAAGACAATTTTAATAGGCACCACAGGAATTTCCTATCGGCTTTTGTTTTTGCGCTGCAATCTAAAACTTGAATTTCGCTTCTTTTTGAAAATACCTCATATCTCGCTTATTAAAAAAAGATAAAGAAAAATATTTAGATAAATTTTATAGGGTTTTTTACATAGAAAAACGTGGATTAATTAGATTTTTTCAAAACTTAACAATTCTCGAGATAAAACACAACGATATTATTTTTGAAATGGGAACATATGCTGAAAATAGTTTCTTCATTTTCCTTATTTTATAAGCTTTTCAATGTTGCATAATAAGACTACATTTTTTTATTTTTACCATGAATTATTAATATTTTGGGCTAAAAAAAAAAATTAATAAAAAAAAATGAAAAAATCAATTACAGATCATCATTTGTTTATTTTTTAATGTTATTTTCTTTAGTTTTACTAATTTTTTAATTTATATATTTCAGAAAGCATATTAAAACCACATTTTTCGAATTGTGTTAAAGCCATCCATAACGCCGATAAAAAAAATAATTAACTAATCCGAAAATAATTGACTAAAAATAATTTTGATTATATCATTCATTAAGTTATAAACGAATAAGAATGCGTGATTTTCCTTACTTACTACGTATTTCAGTGATTATTACCTTCGTATATTCACTTATAGGTGCGTTTGATTATTTTGTACTCAGACTCAGAACAGTCAATGTCTTTTTGAATTATATTTACGGAGCATAAAGTATATTTTTCCTTCGAATACAGTATCGAGTATATAAATGAATCTGTAGTTAGACTTTGAGGAGTAAACTCGTGCTTTTTATGCTTTAAGTAGACATTTGAAATGACACTGGCAACAGTTACAGTGACAGCTCCAAATGCACCGAAAGAAATAATTGAACGCACATATTATCTACATATTGTCTATAGCTATATTTAAAAAGATAGTTTATGTGGCATACAGTTTGACGTTTCTGTCAAAAAAAGAGGCTGTAGGCCTGTGTTCAATTTACTTTTTACTTATTAATTTCTTTTTTATTCATGATATAATCTACCTGTATACAATTCGACAATCGTAAATTCTCGACATTCTATAGGAAATACCACTCGACCTTCGGTCTCGTGGTGTTTCCGGGCAACACGTTTCGTATAGTCGAGAATTTTCAATTGTCTTGTTCTATTATGAGAATTTAATTAATAGGTACAGAATCAGTATAAACAAATGATGATCTGTAATTATTGATTTTCCATTTACATCTTAATAAATTATATATTTTTCACACCAAAAAAAAAAATTAATTAATTAATAAAAGTTTTTCATATAATGAATTCAATTTTTTTCCACCCTGTACAGTATACTTGTTCATTTTGAAAATATCTAAAATGTGGGGATCTGAAAAATATAAAACTTCGATTTTGTGATTAAAGCATTTAAATTAAAAAGATCTAATTGTCAGTTTCATGTTCTATAATTTTTAAATAAAAATGTTTAGCTTCAACTTCTTTTATGAATACATATTTTCATCCTTATCCTTTGTTCAAATATGTACATATATGCGAAACACTTATGACCTTTTGACATTTAAGCTAAATATTTAAGTACTTAGGTATTTGTATTTGTTTATGTACACAACCCTTTGTTCATAAAATTAGTTCTATATTTGAATATTTGTCTTTACATTTCAACCTACGTATAGAAATTTACAATAGTACCATTTTCAGAACATTAGATTTTGTCGCTTGGCTCATAGTCATATGAGTAGAATGTTTTTATGTAAAAGTTTTATACAATACTTTTTGACCTTTAGATCCCTTTGTGTTTAAATGCTTCAATTGTAGAACAATTTGAAAACCAATTTCAAGTTAAATATATCAAAAGTTTCTACTTTATTTGAAATTAACATTTGTAGACTCAAAGTAAAAGTTGTTATAAATGCTCAAAAGAATGTATACATTGCAGCAAATTTCAATTTTGAAAGTTTTATGTTTATTGAAAACTGAACTCATTCTTTCTTTTTATACTTTGAAAAATGTGTATTAATATATAGGTAACAACAGTATGTATGAAGTTTCTTGTTTATTTACAAATATTGTAAAGTTTTCTTATCTTTCTATAATAATACAAAAGTTTTCAACTTTTAAATTTGTTTATTTTTGATTCTGAAAGCAATATGTGAAGAAATGTTTTGAAAGAAGAAATAAATTAAATTTCTAAAATACGAGAAGTTAAATTAAATATATGAAGTAAGACAAGGTAGACAATTTGTTTCAAATTCATAACTAAGCTGCTTCATTGTCAATAACACTTGAATATAATTTGTGAGAGTGCCTGGTTACTGCTTCCGTCTTCTATAAATAACAAAGATATACTGTAACAACTTGAATATCTTAATTAAGTACTTTACAAATGAAATATCGAGTGATTGAACCGGTTGTAATTCTGACGCCCCAAATTCTAATCCGAGAGGAATATGAAAATTATTCGTAATTTTCAAATGACAAAAGCAACCCTTGTGGTTCTCTCTTCGCAGCAGCTTTGAGAGTTCATGAGGTGAAGTCTGGTAAGCGCTTTCAATACTGGCGGGGGAGAGGAGGACAATTGTAGACACAATTTTTTTTAATTTTTTTTTTATCTTAACCATAAAAGTTAAGTTTGCGTAATTAAACAAATCTACGTCCGTGAATCGCAATGACGAAATAAGAACAACTCGTTACAAACAAAAAAATGTGTTTATTGTGTAACAATGTATTATGTCCGCATCTGTCCCAAAGCGGGAACAATATTTTACTTTTGATTCTTAAAACATGATGTAAGCATATACATACCAACTTGTACACTGTCTAGAGATTACATAATTTTAGTGTACATTCTGCATCATATACGATATCTATTTCGATGGTTTTGAACTTGATACGTGTTTCTATATCAGAGAAATTTGGGCTGTTCACTTCTGCCCCTATCCACAACTGCCCCTTCTCTCCTACTAGATACGAGATGGCGTAATTATCGAAATCTGGGATAAAAAATTAATTGGTACTCGCAGAAATGGATAAAAGTGATAATATATCAAATACCCTATCCCTATAGACTCATTTTTCGTTCAAGATATATTTTTTACATTTAAAACTTTACCCATTTCTAGGTTATGGCTCAAAAATGATAGGAGTCTGCCGACTTGCATTTCTACAGGCAAAATTACATAAATTTACTAATTTAAACAAAATTTGTCTCATTGGGTTAGTTTTTTAGCCAAAAAACTGAAATCTCTGAAAATGGTCAAATTTTTCAGTTTGTACTTTGCTGTAGAAATTGTATTCCTTGTGCATTTTTCTTACCTATATTTTATTCGTAACGATTTACGATATGGCGTAGGCCAATCGTATATATACGTATTTACATTTGTGGGTCGATTCTGTTCAATACTGTAAGTCTTACAGATCTGTAAATCTATGAAAAAGTGTTGATAAATATAAAATTATACATAATAGTGGTAGATTTCGATGCGATTTTGTTCATTATTTACAGATTTACAGATCTATAAGACTTACAGCGGTAATAATAAATAATTTCCTATTTCCAGATTAGGTATTCCGAGAATAACAATGAACCCTGTGTTAAAATAATAATTAAGAAGAGTTTATTCTAGAGTTAAGTCTTATTCCATGTTTATTATTTATTATACATTTGTGAGTTAAGCTCATAATAATCTATATCTGTGTTAAAAGTATGCTATTCTGATTTTAACCCTAATTTATTATAATGGCTGTTACAGATGTGAATAGAATCGACTCATTAATTTCAGGTCACTGCACAAAAATTTAAATTTTGGAGGTCTAAGTTTCATTTTAAATAAAGAAGATATTAACATGCTGTTTAAAAATTTAAGATCAGCGTGTTGAATTGTACCGAAAGAGATTTGGAGAGGATATGTAAAGACTTGCGGTATCTGCAATTTATTTTACGTGAGGAGGGCTCCACTTTCGCATCGCCCCGGGGCTCCACTACTATAAATCCAGCCTTGCACATTATTCATTTCTTGGTGAACCAATCTACTTCTATTCGCAATTTTCTGTAATGATGATATACTCGTATATGCTTCGTTGCTCTTGTAGCGACCACAGTAGATACTTTTCGAGCTATTTAGAATTTGGATATAATTTTCAAGTTTGACGGTCCCCTACTATCGTATTTTAATGCTATTTTTGAATGTCGCGAATGATCTGGCAGTATCTGCCATGTCCAGCAAAAAAAACGTATTAGTAGATTTGAATTTTGCATTGCTATTTAGATTGTAATTTAAAAGTTTTTAGCGAAAATGAGTTATTGATAGATTTTAAATCTGTGTGTCTTTTTACCTCCCGCTACCCTTGATAAGAGAGGTATAGGGATCGTGCAAAAAATCGTATATCCAGATTTTGTTAAATGACCATATTTTAAGGTCATTACAATCCAATTTTAACATTTTCACGATGATGTCTGTGTGTATGTGTGTGTGGATCCTCTTTATGCTCTAACTAAACATAAACATAAAAATATAATTGTACGTTTCATATCAAGAATTAAAAAGGAAAACTTCATTGCTAGTGCACGTAAAATCAAAAATTTAAATTCTACCCAAATTGACTTTAATGAAAACAGCAAAATTTTTATAAACGAACATCTTAGTCCTAGTAACAAGATTTTACTACGTGAAGTAAAAAACAAGGCTAAAGATAATAACTATAAATATGTTTGGGTAAAGTCAACAAAAATATATACACGAAAATCAGACACGTCTCCGATAATTATTATTAACAGTGTAACAGATCTGAACAAAATTAAGTAATATTTTTGTTTCTGCTCTGTAATAAAATTTGCAATTGACTTTTGATCTAAAATGAATTTAAATGTGTATTATCAGAATGTTAGAGGTATTAAAACTAAACTTTTAGATCTTTACAATGAACTCGCATCTTGCGATTATGATCTAATATTTTTCACTGAAACGTGGTTAAATAGTAGTGTGGTGAATTCTGAAATTTGTGACTTGAATAAATATTTCCTTTATCGGCGCGATAGAAGTGATCCGTCCAAATCTGATGGTGGTGGTGTACTAATATTAATTGCAAATAAACTTAAAACCAAGTTACAACAATCATGGTGTTCAGCAGCCGAAGACATTTGGGTTACCATCTCTCATTCCAGTTTTACATTACATGTGTGCTGTGTCTACATTCCCCCGTCGTCCCCCTCTGAAATCTACTGTGATCATTTTAATAATTTGTGTGATATTAGTGTTCGTTTTCCAAACAGTACTTTCTTGGTTTTAGGCGATTATAACCTTCCTAACATAGACTGGTCTCCTAAATTTAATTATTATTATATTCCATCTAACTCAAATAGAAATCATATTTACACTGAATTTATTAATATGATCAATGTTTGTAACCTATTTCAATATAATGGTGTACATAATTCTAATAATAGGATTTTAGATTTAGTACTGTGTAACGTGGACTGTAAAGTTAATATGTGTGACTCTCCCTTATTGAAAATAGATCACCATCATCCTCCTATTGAATTGCAGCTAAATTTACAAAACTGTAAAGAACTTAATTACAACATGACTACAATGAAAAATTTTAACAAATGTAACTATGAAGATTTAATTTATAAATTATCTGCAATCGATTGGAAAACTAGGCTAAATAATAGCAATGTAAATTTTAATTTGGGTACCTTCTACAGCATATTACAAACTTTAATAAATGATTATGTACCCAATAAATACCTGAATAAAATAAACTATCCTTTGTGGTTCTCTGCACATGCAATAAAGCTTATTAGAGAGAAACAAAAGGCTCATAACAAGTGGAAAGTATATGGGAGAGTGTCAGATTATGCTTTATTTTCTTCGTTGCGAAGTAAAATCAAGGTCAAAATCAAAGAGGATTTCAAAACATATATTAACAATATTGAAACTAACATACATAATAACCCAAACTCATTCTGGAAATTTGCTAAAACTATGAGGAAAAATAGTGGCATACCAAATTCAATGAAATATAACGATCACGAAGCAAGTAATGGATCAGACATTAGTAATCTTTTTGCTGAATATTTTAAATCTGTTTTTGTAAATACAAATGACTCTGATGATATGAACTTGGATCAAAATGTTAGCAACAATTCTTTAAATTTAGGTACGATTCAATTAAATCGGGAATGCATTCTTGATTATTTGGTAAGTTTAAATGTTAACAAGGGGTGTGGGCCAGATCAGATTCCTGCTAAATTTATAAGAACTTGTGCATTTTATCTAGTTGAACCTTTATTTATAATATTTAATCAATCTCTTAGTTCTGGTGTCTTCCCTGAAATTTGGAAAATGTCCCATATAACACCTATATATAAATCTGGTGATATACATGATGTTACCAATTATAGGCCTATTTCCATTTTGTCAACTTTTGGTAAAATATTTGAAGCACTTGTAGTTGAACAGATAAAAAAAGATCTTGAAAGTATAATAATTCCAGATCAGAATGGTTTTTGCTCTGGAAAGTCTGTTCTCACCAATTTAGTCCCTTTTACGGAATTCATGAAATCCCATATGGACAAGAAAATTCAAATTGACGTAATTTACACCGATTTTAGTAAGGCTTTTGATCGGGTCCATCATTCCTTGTTAATAAAAAAGCTACACAATTTAGGAATACATGGTTCACTTTTGCGATGGATTAAATCATATGTAACTAATCGATCACAGTTAGTTTTTTATAATGGCTTCAAATCAAATTTGATATCTGTAGAGTCTGGTGTTCCTCAGGGCTCCCACTTGGGACCTATTTTATTTAATCTTTTCATAAACGATATATCACACTGTTTTCATTACTCAAACTTTTCTTTATATGCTGATGATTTGAAAATTTTCAGAGCCATACAAAAAAACACTGACTGTGAATATTTACAAGCTGATTTATTGCGATTAGAAAGTTACTGTAAAGATAATTTTTTGTCGCTTAATGTTTCAAAATGCTTCGTCTTAAATTATACCAGGAACCGTGAAATTATCTCTTATAATTATATTATCAATAATTCTGTGCTACAGAATAAAAGTACAATTAAAGACTTAGGAGTCACTTTTGACTGTAAAATGTTATTTAATTTTCATTTTGACACGATTGTCAGGGAGTCATTCAAAATTTTAGGATTTATCATGAGATGTTGTAAATATTTCAGCAGACCTGCTTCCATTATTTGTCTTTTTAATTCTCTTGTTCGATCTAAACTTGAATATGCCTCTGTGGTTTGGAACCCTTGTTACAATAGAAACATCATGTTATTAGAAAGTGTTCAAAAAAAATTTGTTAGATATTTGTGTTTTAAATTTCATGTTAACGTTGAAAATTATTGTAACAAGCTGGAATATTTTCACATGTTATCTCTTGAAAATAGAAGGATTGTTGTAGACATGTTATTTTTGTATAAAATTTTCAATAATCTTCTATATACAATTAATTTAGTGCATCATTTTAACTTTTATATATCAAATAAACAAACTAGATCTAATTACTTATTTTTTGTTGCGCTTAGTAACACGAATAACAATAAGAATTCGCCGGTAAACAGAATTATGAGTATATATAACTCAAAATTTTTGCATGTGGACATGTTCCATCTTTCATTTAATAAGTTCAAAACTAATATTATTGAGGAACTATCTTGAATAATGTTGGTTATCAGTTTTTCACTTGCTAAACACTATTTATTTTTATTGTTGTTATTTATGTATGTTTAACTGTCTGTTACCTATGTTTGTTATTTTTTTCGTGGGAACCTATTATTGGTCATTGACTGTTGGTTCTCTTAATAAATAAATAAATAAATAAATAAATAAATAAATAAATAAATAAATAAATAAATAAATAAATAAATAAACTCAAATACTATCGTTCAAAAAAATTTGAAACCTTGTATTTCTATCTTACTCTTATATGGAAAGATTACATTTTGGAGGAAATCAGATAACCGAAAATGACACTTTACTGGAAGCTCAAAATTGTTTTTCTTCGAAAAATACCTGTAAATGTTATTTTTTCGATATTTATGTTATATAAAAATTAAAGATTATTAATTTTTCTACAGGTTTGCTTTAATACTTTTTCTATATATTTTATGGATTAATTTATAAAACTATCTATAATTTTAATCTCGGAGCCTACGTTTTAAACACAACTTATACATATGGTTACACAATTCAGATCTCAAATGTTTGTAACTGACAGATATGTCACTGTCAACGAACTAATCATTTCAAATAATAATATTAACGTTTTATAAAGAAAATAGTAAATGGAACAATAATTATATGGAAAGGAACTTAATACAGTTTCCAGCATAAGTAAATATATAAAAATATAAGTAAGATAATAAAAACATATATTATCACGGCATATTACCCATTGATGGGTGAGCCAATCTGCTTTGTACGCAGATGTCGGTAATAATGATGAAATATTCGTTCCGTGCAGGCGTTTCCCAGGCGTCACTTCACGCGAATCTTGGGAACGGGTTCGATTCCGACCGACGCCAAATATTTTAGAATTTTAAATGGCACAAAATTAACCCCTGTATTGCACTCTCCACGCAAGTATATAAATAAATAAAATAAATATATCATCACGGCATATTACCCATTGCTGGGTCTGCCAATCCGATTTGTACACAGATTTCGATAACGATGATGACATATTTGTACCGTGCGGGCGGTTACCAGGTGTCACCTCACGAGCGCTTATTGCTGGCGTGGAGTGCGCCACAGGGGTCATTTTTGTGGCATTTAAAATTCGAAATATTTGGCGTCGGTCGGGATCGAATCCGGTATTTAAATTTAATATAATTTTAAGTATTTACACGAATAAAAATTAAATTAAACGGGAGGTATTGTGTTGGCCACATCAGATTTTTAATTTGTAATTTAAGTCTCTCGTAAACTATAGCTAAAATGTTATAGGTCATATAGGAGGTATTTTCAGGTTACCCACAATATAACAAAATAAAATTTATATTTCGCATTAATTATTTTTTCCACTTATTCCTAAAATTTTCATTAAACTTTTCCAATACAAAAACTAATTACGCTAGGCAATTAAAATCTGTGGACAATTTCCAATGCGGGTAAACAGTAGAGTGAGGTTGGAAATATTGAAAACAGCTGTCAATTTCACGGTAGCCAATAACCACACATGTACGGCGGGCTGTACTCATTGCTACGTTTATAATGTCAACAGCATGTGAGCTTATATAACCATTGCCTTCATTAGCCAATGTTTGTGGCAGTGTTTATTCAATGGAATTAAATAAATACTTGAAAGCTATCATGAACAGCGATAAAGTTTTACAAATAGAAATAGTGTATTAACGGGTTACGCCAGTTCGGTTTAATCGATTAACCATTCAATCGATTTTCTATATTTTCTAAACGGCTAAAAAGATAAAACGAATGAAATCACATAGATTTTGGCTTGAGCTTTATTTTTTTACCTCTCCGTAAGAGAGGTATTGGATTCATGCTAAAAATCGCATATCCAGATTTTAATGAATAAGTACGTTTTAAGGTCCCTACAATCCGATTTTAACATTTTTACGATAATGTCTGTGTGTGTGGATGTAGGTGTGTGTGTGTGTGTGTTGTGTGTGGGACGTTGGAAGAACGATTACTCAAAAACTATGACTTTATATTTGTTTAACTACATATTTCCCAATCGGACATTAATGGGAAGAGCTGAAAATGTTTTGGTAACAATTGGACAACCAGAAGTAGCAGATTCATGAAAAAAGATCTTCTAAATATTATTTTTTGAAAATTTTTCTTGGTAATATTAAAGATAAATAAATATATCATCACGGCATATTACCCATTTCAGGGTGTGCGAATCTGCTTCGTACACAGAAATCGGTAATGATGAAATATTTGTACCGTGTGGGCGCTTACCAGGCGTCACCTCACGGGCACTCATAGCTGGCGTGGAGAGTGCACCACAGGGGTCAATTTTGTGCCAATAAAATTCGAAGTATATTTGGCGTCGGTCGGGATCGAACCCGGGTCTCCAGATTCGCGACCAGACACTCAAGCACACGGCCACGAGACCCCATAATATTAAAGATAGGTAATTAAATTCTCAATCTGACACATTTAAGTTTTTTATTATATCTCGTATAGGTTTGGAGATATAATATATAATAACAGAATAATCTGTTGTAATAAATCTCGTTGCCCAGAAAACAGTTGAGATATTTAAATATTTGTAGTTGACAGATAAATGCAAAATGTTAGTGTCAAAAATCAGATTTTTCTGGGAGGTACGAGTACATTGAATATATATTAGCGTATTATTAATTAAATATGTTTTTTAAAATTATAGGTATGTAAATATTACATATATCCTTAAGAAATACTGCTAATACTGTCAATGAATTTGAAGAATTTTGAACATATTAGAAGAGTAGGACAAAATTCCTCATAGAACGAAAGAAGAGATACTATTTCAATTATTTCTGTGTACAAAAAATGTTATATTCGTTACTTATAGGGCGCGAGCAGTCATGTGACCTTGTTGGCCCTGGTAAATAGATATGGAGATCCGTGTCAGAATGAGACTAGTAGTTATTTAAATCCACATGGATTTTGAAAATCATAATGTTTTGAATGAAAAATTATGACACCTATGTTCATTATTACTAGCTGTCATTCTGACACGCGCTCCCACATCTACTTGCCAAGGCGAACAAAGTCACAGGACTGCTCGCGCCTATACAGCATAAAATGAAAATGGCGAGAGGTATTGTGCTGGCCACAACAGATTTTTTCATTATGGTCTTCGTGAATTGCAATGGACTTGTTTCTCCGATTTTCCAGTGCTTTTACGACATCCAGGATATCCGTATTTTGGAATTCCTCAAAATATGTATTTAGAGACTGTAGCTTAATTCGTCATTCGAAGAAAATTACTGATTACCATGATTTTTCCCAATTTGAAAACATGTGGTAATTCGAAGGAGCTAAATCTGGAGAAAAAGCAAGATGAGGAAACAATTCGTATACTTCAATTCAGCCAGGTTATATAAGGAAGGGCGTTATTGTGATGAACAATAATTTTCTTTTTTGACAATGCTAGTCACTTTTTATAAATTTCTTTGCCCAATCGCGCTAAATATTAGAATAATATTTACCATTAAGTTTTTGACCTCTTGGAAGATAGTCAATCAAAAATATCTCTTTAGCTTTCAAAAAAAATAATGCTATAACTTTCGCAAAGTATAAAACTGATATTTTTTTTTGGCGGAAAATCACTATTTTTGTTTGACATTAAAAAATATTGATTTTTCGTTATCTGTAATATCAGAGAATCATTTGGCACCGTTTATTACCATAAAATGTTGACCTTTCATAATGGAATATGAGCAACAATTACATCAATTAGTTTCCTGAGCCTTATTCTGTCGGAAAACAGACCTGGGTACATTATTTGCAAAAAGCGTTACCATTACACTATTTTTAAGAAAAAGGCTCAGAATTACCAAATTTCATATTATACATTACTTTTTACCTCTCGCCAAGAGAATTAATTAATAATACAATAAGAAATTTTAAATGTACTTCCCAGAAAAAGCTTTCTGTAATGTTAATAAAACTGTTGATTCTTGACACTGACATTTTGTATTTATCTGTCAATTATAAACATATAAATATCTCAACTGGTTTCCATAGAGATTTACTACAACAGATTATTCTATATCTCTGGTGCGGGGGCAAAAGAGTATAAGTACAAAAACTGTATTTCGCAGGAGATAGGTTTGAATGTTTAAC
This sequence comes from Harpalus rufipes, assembly GCA_951394225.1. Classification (NCBI taxonomy): domain Eukaryota; kingdom Metazoa; phylum Arthropoda; class Insecta; order Coleoptera; family Carabidae; genus Harpalus; species Harpalus rufipes. Next base: position 11,557,642 of record OX596275.1, read on the forward strand.
GTGTCTTGTAAGATCATTGATAAGACTAAAAATAAAATAATAAATGATTATTGTTTGTAAAACGGCACAAGAACAAACATACACCATAATTTTGGAAAAAAATACATATTTTTAAAAAATAAGTGACTTATACTACTTTGATCTCAGAAACATACATTTGTGGCGGATCAAGTATATTTCAATATTTATCAAGTTATCCGCCACGTTAGCCTCGCCCATTGTTGATCAGCTGTTCCGAGGTTACCTTGGAACAGCTGACAACCAAAACATCATTACTTTTGTATTCCTCGTCCACGACTGTCAAAATTTGTTAATAAAATTTATATTTACAATATCTTTACAATTTAATTTCAAAGTGTTTGTTTTACAAGTTGTAACGATTGAATTATCAAACGAAGATAATCCTTTCGTTACACATTTAACAAATGACTTATACTAAATTAACCAACAAAGTTCAACAAAACTGATATACTGGAACGAGAATGTGTAAAAACACGTGAAAACGCTTAAAAACAATATTCACAGACGCCACTTACGAACTTTTAGATTATATTGCTACATGTAAAATAGTACAAATGAACACTTGGAAATTTAATGCAGTGGATCTAACAGTATAAGCACATATATATACTATTAGGACCAATTTTTAAAATCTCTGGTAAAAACAGTACAACTCCAGTTATACTCTATTGGTCACTAGTGAATAATACGTTTCAACATAGACTTAAAAGATCACATAACCTGACGGTCAAAACAAGCAAGCTTTACTCATACTGTTATAACCACACTAAAGATACTGAATTATTAAACCTAGTAACACAATTAGCTTGTTTTGGCCAAAATTTGACTTATACTCTTTTGCCCACCCACCAGAGATATATTATATAATATATCTCTAAATCTATAGAAGATATAATAATTTTTTTAAATCTATCAGATTGAGAATTTAATGATCTTTTTTATTGTATTAACATACATTTTAAAAAAATAATATTTAAAAGATTTTTTTTAAGAAACTACCATTTCCGGTTGTCCATTTGTTACCAAAACCTATTCAACTCTTCCCATTTTAACACATACACACACACATCCACACACACAGACATCATCGTAAAAATGTTAAAATCGTATTCTGTGGACGTTAAAACGTGCTTATTGAAGAAATTGCGGATATGAGATTTTTAGCATAAATCCAATACCTCTTTTAGAGAGAGGTAACAACTATTTTTACGTGAAATGAACCATAGTGTTAAAGACATCTTCTAGATAATAAACGAATAATAATAACATTCCCATTCTCGTCCGGTTGAAAATGGAAAATGTTTGCACAAACTATACACTTCTTCTTCAACAATTTCCCACATCGTATCTTTCCTCTTCTAAGCTTTTCTTCACCTTTTTCAGAGTTTTTAGGCAGCCGGACTGCTAGTAGAACCAACCATTAGCAGTATATTTCTCTGTATCGCTGCCCCGCGAGAAAAGAAACGAAACATCAATTCGACACGTTTCGCAATACTTCTGTCCCTATACACACAGAAAAGAAAAAACTCAACCCCTTGGATTAGATAAGAGTTGGATAAACAGCAAAGAAAAGTAATTTAAGTTGGTGTTTCTACAAAATTGGGATGATTGGGTGTGTAGAGAAAAATATTTTCAAATTGTTAAATTAGTTACACTTTCTGATGTTTGTATGGAAAGTGATGAACGCTTTAATAAATGGTTGAACTGAATATCATTTTAAATGAAGATTATAAATATAAATGTGAATAATTTCGTTTCTACAAAAAAAAACTTTTTTTGTTATTTTTATAATATATACAATGATTTCTAAATTAATGTTTGGAATAAATTGACTATGAAATTTTAATTTTGATTACAATATTTTTTAAGGGAAACTAGTGAATAAAAATGTAAAAAAAAATTATTTAGATAAATAATGCAAAACATTGTCGCCTTTTATTCTGCTTTGCAGTAAATAGAAAATAAAAATCTGATGTGGCCACAAATTTTTATTCATGTAAATAATTAAAATTAAATTAAATATAGATATAAATACTGGATTCGATCCCGACCGACGCCAAATATTTCGAATTTTAAATGGCACAAAAATGACCCCTGTGGTGCACTCTCCACGCCAGCAATAATTGCTCGTGAGGTGACAACTGATAAACGTTCGCACGGTACAAATATGTCATCATCGTTACCGAAATCGTGTACAAAGCAGATTGGCAGACCCAGCAATGGGTATATGCCGTGATGATATATTTATTTTATTTATTTATATACTTACTTATATTCAATGCTAGCGTAGATAGTACACCACAGGGGTCAATTTTGTGCCATTTCAAATTCTAAAATATTTGGCGTCGGTCGGAATCGAACCCGTTCCCAAGATTCGCGTGAAGTGACGCCTGGTAAACGCCTGCACGGAACGAATATTTCATCATTATTACCGATAGCTGCGTACAAAGCAGATTGGCTCACCCGTCAATGGGAAATATGCCGTGATAATATATGTTTTTATTATCTTACTTATATTTGTACATATTTACTTTTGCTAGAAACTGTATTAAGTTCCTTTCCATATAATTATTGTTCCATTTACTTTCTTCTTTATAAAACTTTAATATTATTATTTGAAATGATTAGTTCGTTGACAGTGACATATATCTGTCAGTTACAAACATTTGAGATCTGAATTGTGTGTATGAGTTGTGTTTAAAACGTAGGCTCCGGGATTAAAATTATAGATAGTTTTATAAATTTATCCATAAAATATATATAAAAAGTATGAATGCAAACCTGTAGAAAAATTAATAATCTTTAATTTGTATATAATATAAATATCAAAATATAACATTTAAAGGTATTTTTCGAAGAAAAACTATTTTGAGCTTCCAGTAAAGTGCTATTTCTGGTTACCTGATTTACTCCAAAATCTAATGGTATCTTTCCATATAAGAGTAAGGTAGAAATACAAGGTTTCAAAATTTCCTGAACAATAGTATTTGAGTTAGAGCGCAAAGAGGATCCACACAGACACACACACACATACACACACACACACTTACACACACACACACACACACACACACACACACACACACACACACACACACATACACAGACATCATCGTGGAAATGTTAAAATTGGGTTGTAGGGACCTTAAAACGTGGTCATTTACCAAAATCTCGATATGCGATTTTTAGCACGATCCCTAAACCTCCCTTACCAAGATTAGCGGGAGATAAAAATGTTATGCGATAGTAAGAATGTCATCCTATGCTTGTTAATTTTTTTTCTTGATATATTTTAATTCTTATTGAAGATATGTAACGGCACCGCTACCACTCCGTTACCTCGGTTGGTACACATTTTAAACCGAATGAAAAATGTCAAATTATCCTTACTCTAAGGTACGAAACTCTATAAATATTTTATGTACTATTATGTGTTCACCAAGAATATTACGTTTATATTTGAAATTCCGCCTTCGCTTTTAAATCTTTCATTTTGTCATGCTCGGTGCTGCGAATTGAAAACTGAGCCAAGCTACACAAACTGCTCATATAAAGAATAATATAAAAGCTTCATTAGCAACTTTGGGGTCGGATAATTGTAAATTAAAAATCAGCACACGCGTTTTACTCGAGGATTCAGAGTTGCAGAATGTCCTCAATTCACGTTGGATTCCAAATTCTACTACGAGCAGAATATTAAATTGAGGAAGGTAATAAACTGAATTTAGATAGTTCCACATATGGGGTGTGAATATATTTAAATAGAAAGTAAGATGGGGATGCACTAAGTGTATTCATTGTTTTCCTACAACGAATTGTAGTTGATATTCGTACGGTACCTTTAGACAAAGATGGATGACGCTAGAAAGCTTCAGTTGCAGTAAGTGTATTCACTGGTTTTCCGATGAAGAACTGTTCATGACATCATTATAACACCTTTAGATAACTTAAAATGGCTGTGTTTAGGGACACGTTAATGTATACCTAATATGACATATAGATACATGCTAAAACGTCATCACCGCGTAAGACGTTGGCTTTTAACTTGTACCTTTATAATTACGTACAAAATTTACATCATGCATCATATGTGGTAATTCATAGGTCGAAATGGTATATATATATATATTTTTTAAATTTCAGGGGTGACTTTTGTGCGATAAACCTTTTTTACACAATCATATATTTACAATTAAATTTACATGCAAAATATTTTCATTTTTACATAATAATTTTTGATCAAAACCTTTTCGTTTTACATGGCCAAATATTTGTGACATGTTTGATTGTTGCCAACTTAAGTACATTTTTATATGTTGGTAAGAGTTTACTACTACAGTTTACTAACTTGTCAAATGTTTACAGCTGATGTTCTCATCTGTGTGTCGCGCTCGTTTATGTAAACTAAGTTGTGGAGTAAGTGTTGTGCAAAAATATATTTTTTATATTTTTCAGTGTCTTCGTGCAACAATTCATTTTGTACTAATTTTAGTATACTTCTATTTTGCCGCCTTTGAATCCACGGCTTGACCCAAATTCGTTTACGCTTCAAAATCTTATTTCGTGCATTAACAACTGTGACAATTACAAATATTTTTTAAATTTTTCTATTCATTGTTCTTCATTTGAACTTGACGTTTGGTTTTGTGAAAAGTTTCATAGAACAAAGTAGCCAATTACCTGCAACTACACATGAAATGTAAACTTTTGTTTAATGAAAACCCTAAATATCACCAAAATGTGAAGCAAATGACCTTCAAAATTAGATCATGTCCTATTTGAGATTTTTTTACAACATCGTATAGTACCATAAGAAATTGTAAATTTATTACCTACCGTGTAATCAATGAAATTTTGTGATCAAATACGAAGTTGTAAAAATGCATGTAAATTTATGATAATGTAAAACAGGCTTTATGGTTGTTGTTATATTTAGCAAAGTACATACACTAGCTCGATTGTAAAATGTCCCTAAGTCAACGAAGGTTTGATAATCAGACGCGTTTGGCCCGTGTTAAAGACGGATTTTACAATATGGCTACGCCATATATAAAGATGCAAGCCCAATTTGCAACTGAATTTCTACAGCACCCAAATATAACTTCAATTATTTAATGTACAGTTTTGGATATTTGGGGCGAAATAAATCGGTACATTTTAGATTCCTACGTCATAAGCGGTGATGACGTTTTAGCGTGTAATTACATTTCATATTGTATTTGCTGTCAAATACGTATGGAATGATGCTCAACTTTTCCCTTCTCCGCGCCATGTCCTTTACCAAGCGGTGTTGCCGCTTCTTCATAACTTTATATTCAACATTGTCCTACTTGGTATGGTTTACTAGCTTAATTCTTCATAATTTTCTCTTACATTTTTGTAATTTATTTCTTCAATAAAAATGCATTGCAAGCATATCGTTATATTCGTAATAATATATAAAAAATAACTAATAGAAGATTGAATAGGTATTGTATAATACACAAATTAATCAAATTTTTTTCTATTAGTAAGTTTTTGGCAGTAACTTGGTGAACTTTATTGCTGTGAATGGTGACAACTTTGAACAATTTTTAAGTTAAAAATTTCGCAGTATTTTTCTGTTTTTGTAAATTATGTGACATTCTGTAAGTACCTACAAATATTTTTTTTTCTGTTTGTAAAATTATTATTACATTAATGTAATTATGATTAATTACGCTAATAAATACTACATAACTATTTTTAATTATTTTTTTTTGTATTTAAATGTGACAACCAGTGGTACCCAAAATGATATTGTTTTGCAAACTACTGTTAATTTTATGAATTTCAACAAAATTCTTTTTTATTCATGATCAGTGCGTCCAATACTATACACCCTTAAATTTTGTTACATAGGTTTGGGTTATAACCTGTATAGTGTCAGTATCCCTTTTGAAATATGAAAGTTAATGTCATCATACTATGATTTGTGAACCCTTATACTTAGTTTACAAATACATCAAAAATATTTTTAAAAAATACTTATAAATAAAAAATCTATTATACCTCTCGCCACTTCCGTTTTTGTTTACATAAGTATAGGGCGCGAGCAGTCATGTGACATTTTTGGCCTTGACAACCAGATATGGGGTCCCGTGCTAGAATGACAATTAGTAATTATATACATAGATGTCAAATGTCAGAATTTTATTTTTAAAAATTTAAGATTTTCTAAATTCACGTAGCTAATTTGTCACCAGGAGTGCGGAATTTAATTGTCGAGGAAAATAAACCACATGGAATTGGAAAATCACTAAATTTAGAAAGATAAATGATGATATTTGATATCTATATACATAATTACTAGCTATCATTCTGACATGGGCCCCCATATCTGCTTGTCAAGGCCAATAAAGTCACATAACTGCTCGCGCCCTATTGTATTTAACATTTTTTGTATGTATACCTACATTCTACACCAAAAATTCTACTATCATCTATTCTTTATATTTAGATTTTTCAATTTTAAATTCATTCTATGAAGAAATTTTGTGTAATATAGCTATAATTTTAAATATTTAACTATTAATACAAGAAATAACATAATGTACCTATGTACGTCCCAGAAAAGATCTTCAGTAATGTCTTTAGATTTTTGACACTGACATTTATCTGTCAGTTACAAACATTTCAAGTTTTCAATTGGTTTCCATCACACTGTTTGGGCTGCGAGATTTATTACAACAGATTATTATACAACTTACATTTCTTTATCTCTAAATCTATAAAAGATATTATAAAATATTTATATGTATCAGATAGAGAATTTACCCTTCTTTAATACAAGCAAAAACAAAAAAATTTAAAAAAATAATATTTAGAAGATTTTTTTAAGAATCTGCTACTTCGGGTTGTCCAATTATTAACAAAACCTTTCAGCTCTTCCCAGTAATGTCCGATTGATAAATACGTAGTTAAACGGTTATTTAGTATTATATGTAGTTCTTGAAAAATAAACCTCCCCACACAAATACACACACATACATCCACATACACGCACATACATAGACATCATCGTAAAAATTTAAAAATCGGATTGTAGTGACCGTAAAACGTGCTTAATTATTAAAATATGGATATGCGATTTTTAGCATGAATTCAATACCTCTCTTAGCGAGAGATAAAAAGTTATTTTGAGTGGCCTGTTTTTTATTGTCCCCGTATATAATTTCTCAATATTAGTTTGTAATTTCACGCATTTGAAGTGCACTCTTAAATAAACATATTTCTTTAAATTTAATTATAAATGAAAAAATCTTTCTGACAATATTTCTTTTACGGGTTGAATTAAATTTAAAAAGAGCAATGAGGTCTTTTGTTCGCAACGGGATTTTTCATTTTCAATTTAAATTTATGAGCGTCTAAGGTATTGTTCCGGGATAATTGTGTTTAAACAATTAAACAGAATTATATACAGGTGTCTCAAAAATGACTCTCGTGCTATTGGGAAAGCTAAAACAAAATGAAATTTAAGAGCGGAAAATTTTCTGATTGTACTTTGGTCATCAATGTTTGAAAAAAGGTTTGTTCGCGCTAACAATCTCTGACTTATTCCATACTAATTCATGTACTGAATAGTCCTATTAGCCACTGGTTTGTTCGCGGTAGCGATCCCGGATTAGTTTGAGCATCACACGCATGAGCAGTTTCATTTCGTGTCGCGGAACACCGTGAACTAATACAAGATTGGTCACCTACTAATCAGACCAGTCTGAAGATTGAAGCAACTATAAAAATACATACATACATACATACATACATAAAATCACGCGTGTCCCACTTAGTGGGTTCGCACAAACCCGATAACAATAAGAACAACATCAATCATACAACAAATCCTTACTCTTAACATATTAAAGTGACCGATAAAAATCAGGGACTAATACGACTGTTCAGTACCTACATGAATTAGTATAGAATTAGTTTGGGATTTGTCAGAGATTGTGAACAAAGCTATAGTATATTTGCTTCAATATTCGGATTGGTCTGATTAGTACTTGGTATCAGTCCATGGTGTTTCACGAACACGAATTTTTCAGTCCGAGTCTTACCGCGAGCAACTAAAATGAAACTACGCATGCATGTGATGCTTAAACTAGTCCGAGATCGCTGCCGTGAACAAATCTATTAAAACCGAATAAGACATTATATTATTAGTTTTGCTGAAAAATAATTAGGGGAGGTAATATTTGAGCATTTAAAATTAACAATTAAATCGTTATGGTGCATTACAAGATGTACCAACATACATGTGCCCATTTTATTTGTTCCCACCTAAAAATTCATGAATGCGCAATCCATTATAGTTTCCATAAGTGACCTAGTTCTATACCTACTGTGATTTCGATTTTAAAAATAATAATTTCCCCGAAGTGGCTTGTGAAATGTATTCTGTTGTGCATATTATTAAACTTTCATGTACAGGATATATGTATTTGAAATGTAAAAAAATATTATTGTTCCAGCGCAAAAATATCATGATCTGGATTTTAAGAAGAGACCAAATTTGAAGAGCTTTAGTCAGTATCACAAATATGGTAAGTAGAGATAAATATACTAAACATGTAAACATACAGTCTACTTATCATCATCATCTTAGGTATATAAATACACGTGTAAGATTAACAAAGTTAAAGGAAAAGAAGCACCGTGCACTGTAATACTCTACTTGAATATAGTAGGTACTTACTTAAACAACTAAATCTTCGAAAAATTAAATCAATTTACATTTCTAATTTTTAATTTCTCAATGATGTCTAAGAATATTGATGTAATACATCGTTTCAAAATTAATTATTCCCTATTATGATTTATTGTGTACGTTTTACAAATTAGATTTCATTTCAATTAAATAAATTTATAATAGCTTATTCATCGAATAAGAGACAAATATCGCATCGAAACCATAACACATACGACGGTATTTATTCTAGCTGTAATATTTTGATGCGATATTTTTCACTTATTCGACGAATAAGCTATTCGAAAATTTATTTGATGTTGGTGAAACCGGGCATAAATGTTATTAAATGCATATTGCATTCGAACATGAACATAAGAGTATTTTATTTTTTTATTTTTTTCCTTGTGTATATAGATAAACAAAAAAAAATATAATGGCTTCGGTTGGAAGCTCTAATTTAAAAGATCAATTTCGAAGAAAGTGACAATGAAAGGAATTCTGTAGATTTTGTTGATTTTAATTAAAAATATCAATTTAATAAATTGTCTTAAACGGTTTTTAAACGAATTAAAACAACCTAAATTCTAATCTTAGTACGTCATTAATAAAAACTGATAAAGAAGGCAAACCGAATAAAGCGTTTAAAAACACTTGGTTTAATGTTTTTACCTTCCGTCACCTCTAGGTAAGGAAGGTATTGTCTTTGGTCAAAAAATTCGGTGGTGAGTTTTCATTGAATAAGCACGTTTTATGGTCTTTACAATACGATTTTACTATTTTTACGATGATGTCTGTATGTGTATGTGTGTGTGTGTGTTCGTGTGTGCGTGCGTGTGTGTGTGTGTATGTATGTGTGTGTGTGTGTGGACGCCATTTCGTGCACGATATCTCCAATACTAGAATTCCAAAAATTACATTTCTTCCTTACAACCATATGCAGACTTGATTAGATTTTGGTTATAATTGGTCAACCGGAAGTACCCTCATTTGAAGATTTTAACAGTTTTTCTTGAAAAAATCAGTTAAATGTTATTATAACTTAAAGAATATATTATTGCCTATACGATTTGATTGCATTTAAAAAATAAAATAAATAAATAAATATTTCATCACGGCATATTACCCATTGCTGGGTGTGCCAATCTGCTTTGTGCAGATATCGGTAATGATGGAATATTTGTACCGTGCGGGCGCTTACCAGGCGTCACCTCACGGGCACTCATTGCTGGCGTGGAGAGTGCGCCACAGGGGTCAATTTTGTACCATTAAAATGCGATGTAATTTTTGGCGTCGGTCGGGATCGAACCCGGGTCCCCAGATTCGCGACCAAACACTCAGGCACACAGATATAGAGTTAAAGAAGAATAACGATAATAAATTTTATATAAATTTCATAATTCAGCCAGCTATGCTAACTTAACCATGGAAACTGCTAATATATTCAGGTAATTCAAATTGACAGATGTCAGTATCAGTAAAATGAAATCAATGAAAGAATAAGGGAAGTAACTCTAGTGTTAGAAGTTTCTAGATATAAGAGAGACGTTATTGAGACATATTGGTTTGAACATGTCATGAGGAGAGATGAATATATTAATAGAAGGTGGAAGAAACATAGGAAGACAAATATAAGATGAAAAGACTGTATTGTAGAAGACTTGAGAGAAAAGGAACTGAATGAGGACGACACGCAAAACAAAAATGAGTGGAAGAAGAAAATAAAAAAATAGCGACCCCCTTACGAATGAGAAAAACTAAAGAAGAAGAAGATGTCAGTGTCAAGTGCAATTTGCATAGTTTGTTAATGAAATAACTTTACTGGAAATATAGGATCTTTTGCAAGAAAATTTATGTATGGGGCGCGTGCAGTAACATGACTTTGACCCGTGTCAAAATGACAGCAATTAATTATGTCCATAACTGACAAGTGTTATAATTTTTCAATCAAAATTTCATAATTTTCTTATTTCATGTGGTTTGTTTGTTATCAGGAGTATGGAATTCAGTTGCCGAGAAAGGGAATCACATAATACCAAAAATTTATAATCTTTTGCAAGAAAATTTATGTATAGAATTTGTACATAATACACAGGATTGACGGAAGGTATTGTGCTGGCCACATCAGATTTTTTTTAAATGAATCTACTAGGTAGCTATTACTGCTGTGAGGATCCGACAAAACTTGGATCCGAGAGCCCGGATTTCAAAATATCCGGATTCTCGGATACCCGATGTTCGGATATTGAAGCGGATATCCGAAAATTTAATTCGAATTAGTATCCGGATCTGGATTCAAGTCGATATTTTGTTTACGGATCCGGATCTAGACTTGGATTTGGATCCGGATTCGATGTTTTGTTTACGGATCAGGATCCAAATTTTAATTCTGGATCCGATTCTTCATTTTGAATGGGAAAACTAACATCTGGAATTGAGTTCAAATTCAAACTTCAAACCGTTAAAGTGGGCCTGTTTATCTTTACAGCGGTCTATAAACACTAGTAAACAAACAGTAATACATTTTATAATACCCCTCTAAAATACCCAGGTAGTTTGTGCGAATGTAAAGAAAAAAGGAATTTATACTTTCACAGTCTTATTTAGTAAATTGTGAATAAAAAATTCAAATTTCGATTATTTTTATTACATATATAAAGTGTAACATATTAATATGACATGAATTTCATTAATTTATTATCTAATTTTGATGAGACCTAATGCTAATATTTGAATGTAAAGTTCAATACTGAGAATATTCGAATCGGAGAACTGATCCGGATAGTGAAATTCCATATCTAAAATGCGATACTCATACTCATATTCGAATCTAAGATCCGATACTAAAATCCGTTTCCAAGATTCGATATTCGGATCCGGATTCAAGATCAAATACTCAGATTCGGATCCAAATTCCAATACTCAGATTCGGATCCAAAATCCGATGCTCAGATCCGGATCTAAAATCCGATACTCAGATTCGGATCCAAAATTCGATACTCAGATCCGCATCCAAAATCCGATACTGAGATTTGAATCCGAGATCCGGATAGTTCAACATTCATTTATCCGGATATCCGGATAGTTTTGGATCCGAAACCGAAACTATCCGGATCCGGTTCCCACCACTAGTAGCTATAGCTAAATAGAACTATATTTAAAGTTATTGTAGCTGTCCCTATTCTGCAGAATAACGCACAGGGAAATGGGTAATAAGCCGTCTTGATATATTTACTTACTTATTTAGCATAACCTTTTGAAATATGTTATGTGACATGTGACGAGCATATTTATCCATAAATAACATATCATACATTCGTTTAACTTTACATTCATCAATCAAAAACTCACCCGCGCAAATCACATGAATAAAAGTCACAAATAACAATAATGAATCGCAAATTCACCGCCAGTAATAATTCGTCAACTGTCAAAGCTCTCCTATACTATGCTGGTCATGACAAACATTCGCAAAACATTAATCATTAATATTTACGAGAAGAATTCATGTTTTGTTTTAATAGTAACGTTATATAAATTATTTATAACAATAATATTTATTTTAGTTTGTATTAATTCAAATATATGCTTTCTTTGACCGTATTAAAAGAAATAGGGATGGGACGGATATACAGCGGTACCACTAAAACCGGCTTAAAAACCGGAACTGCCGTTCCGGTCGAACTGGGCTTATGATTCGGCTAGATCCGACCAAATTTGCTTACAAAGTAAAAAAAAAAACAACATTTGAGAGTTTAAGAAATAAAAATCATAGACGTTTTTCTCTAAAACAGAATACGTATAATTATTTGCTAATAATTATAACGTATTTTCATTAAAATTATGATGTATAAAGAGTAGCTTTTCTACATTCTTCAATGTTAATGTAGATATATTTTAACATACAGAGGGTGGTGACCGGCACAGCCGAATATAGGACTTTAACATGTAAAATCTTTCGTAATTTCCTGCTTCTTAATTTTAAAAAAAGCTTCAAATAAAAGTTATAGGGCATAAAATTCTGCATTAGAATTAATAAACAAAATTTATTTTGTATGCCTTGTAACGGCAGAAATTAGGTATGAAAATATAGAAAATCACCTCAAAAATAGCTATAGCCATGGAATTGAAACAAAAAATTAATAAATGTCAACAATTGATCTGTCAAGCTAGGTAATTTTATTATTATTATTATTATTATTATTATTATTATTATTATTATTATTATTATTATTATTATTATTATTATTATTATTATTATTATTATTATTATTATTATTATTATTATTATTATTATTATTATTATTATTATTGTTATTATTATTATTATTTGTAATTTCTGTTTAAATGAACAAATAGAAATAAATTATCCTAAAATGACAGATAAACCGTTAGACATTTGTTTATTTTGTCTCAATTCTATGACTATTTCTTTTTTTTAAGGTGATTTTCGACATTTTCATAAGTACCAAATTTCTGCCGTTACAAGGCATACAAAATTAATTTTTTCTACAGTCTATATAGAAAGTAGCCATTTGCGTTCTCTTTTGTCAACGCAAAATGTCACTTTGCCGCTCTAGCGTGACAAAGTAGAAAAAACGCTCGCTGTCCAAATTTCTAACTATACAATGTTGAGAAATGTCACTTGTCTACATTCTTAATGGAAACGTTTAGTCAGGAACTAATGGCACTGTAGTGACACATTTACCACCTTTACAAATCAATCTGACATATAACTGCTCTGTCGGTATATTACATAACCAAAAAAAATGCCACTATTGTGAAAATAAAATAGGGCATTCATTTACAAAAATGAAAGTATAAAATGTTTAGATTAGATTGAAGCAATAGGTCAAGAAGAATGGGAAATAACGATTAATTAAAATCAAATATAAAAGACGTTGGTTTCTTTATATTAATCCTTATTAATTGAGTAGTAGTGTAAGTACAAAGTGTACATTTTATTAATTTTTGTTATGGTGGCAACTGTAGAAAAAATCTTGTGTGTGTTTCAAGCGCAAATGGACATTGTCGATTTCGACAATGTCCTATTTTGCGCTCTTAATACACAAATAGCTATTGCATATACGGAAGCAGAAAATTAGGAAAGTCTGATCTTACATGTTAAAGTCCTATGTTCGGCTGTGCCGCTCACCTGTAGATATTACCGATTTTTGAAAATAATCGTGCAGAATAGGTTGCTCTGACTGGGCTAGATATGAGTTGCCTAGCTATATTGCTTTATACAGTAATTTTTTTGAAAAATGTCCGATCAAGATCATCTACGAATTGTATGAATTCAGAATTTTGCTCCGCCCATTCTGACAAATTCAGTAGTGTCGTTTGCTTAGTTTTTATGAGGGTACATAAAAAACTACTGTTATTTTATTATTATAAAAATATATGTTACAATAAAAGCATTCAAAATTCAAAAATAAGTCAACTGGTAAGTTTATTAGCAAATGTAAAACCAGTGTCAGTGATACTGGCAGAAAATAACGTTATTCGTACTGCTATGAATCAAGGTAATGTATCTGAATTAATAAATAAACTTACGTTACAGCGAAAGTAGTATCAGCAACGAGCATTGTTTTAAAGTGGAAAGTCCTAATTTAGTCGAAACAATATGAATTTTTGAAAGACAAGCGCGTTATATCCATCCTTATCGCACACGCTTATAGCTTTTCCAAAGGAGAGAGATAAATATATGCCAATTTGTTAATTCGTTCATGATACAGATGCCTTTGATCGGACATCTTTAAAATAAATTACTGTACCAGGATTTTTTTATACCATCACAAACCACAAAATTGAATCTGATTTTCTGAGTACGACTACCGTTTTGTATGTGACATAAACTTCGTTTCCACGATTTGATCCCTACGTTATCAATCGTAAATCGTAACCATATGATTCAAATCTACAGGGTCGTGGGGAATTCATGATGTCAAGTTGTCGGGTGAAATCGGGCAAAATCGGACAAAATCGTATGATTTCCGTAGTAGTCATATAAATCAAAGCTGGAAAATGACAGTATACAGTATAACTTATACCGTGTGAATATTAGTGATGGGATCCGGATCCGGATAGTTTCGGATCCAAAATTATCCGGATATCCGGATAATTGAATATTGGACTATCCGGATCTCGGATCCAAATCTCAGTATCGGATTTTGGATCCGGATCTGAGTATCGGATTTTGAATCCAGATCTGAGTATCGGATTTGGGATTCGGATCTGAGTATGGGATTTTGGATCAGGATCTGAGTATCGGATTTTGGATCCGGATCTCAGTATCGGATTTTGGAGCCGAATCTGAGTATTGGGGTTTGGATCCGAATCTGAGTATCGGATCTTGAATCCGGATCCGAATATCGAATCTTGGAAACGGATTTGAGTATCTGATCTTAGATTCGAATATGAGTAAGAGATATGGAATTCCAGTATCCGGAGCGGCTTTCGGATTCGAATATTCTCAGTATTGAACCTTACATTTCAATATTAGCATCGGGTCTCATCAAAACCAAAAATATAAATTTCTGTTGGACAACTTTTAGCATCCGTTAAGAATTAAATTCTTCGATTCCACAGAACTATAAGTAACAAAAACAACCCCTTTTATGTGAAACACGTGCACGATAGGTATTTCGCTACCTGCAACGAACCTATGGCCATTGTTTCTCAAATTTATTTTTTATTTACATTTGTACATGCTACCTGGTTATTTTAAAGGGGTATTATAAAATGTATTACTGTTTGTGTACTGGTGTTTACAGACCGCTGTAAAGATAAACAGGCCCTCGTTAACGGTTTGAATTTGAACACAATTCCAGATGTTAGACTTCACATTCAAAATGAAGTATCGAACCCAGAATTAAAATTTGGATCCGGATCCGCAAACAAAACATCGGATCCGGATCCGCAAACAAAATTTCGAATCCGGATCCAAATTCGAATTAAGTTTTCGGATATCCGCTTCAATATCCGAACGTCGGATATCCGAGTATCCGGATATTTTGAAATCCGGGTTCTCGGATCCAAGTTTTGTCGGATCCTCACAGCACTAGTGAATATTTCATCAAAATTCGAAGTAAGACATTTATTTCGCAATAAATCAATTAAATAAAAAGTGACAGTTTTATAATAAATATGTACAGACATTGTAACTGCCGGCAGGAATTAATTCTGAGATTCGGTTCGACCGTTTGCTGGACATTCCGGTTCTGGTATAGCGATTAAAGCCCGATCCGATACATCCTTAAAAAGAATCAACTAGTTTAATCAATAAAATGAATGTAATAATAATAGGTGATTTTCATAAATTTGCTAATATTTATAATGTTATTCATTATACTTAATAGTTTTTTCATTACTACATATTACATCTAGAGCCTATTTACATTAGAATTTTTCTGGTTAAAATCAAATTTCAATATTAGTACTAAATTTAGTTAAAAAATAAAGTATAATATACACGTAAAACAAAATAAAAGGTATCCATGTTTCATACTAGAAACATTCTGACTTTTATCAAGGTTGCTCCGATACTACTCGTATTTTCTATCTAAATTTTGTACTACACACACACTATGAATATTAGATAATAGTAGTTTAATTAATTGTAAATATTAGTTCAATTATCTACTTTCCACTATAAAAACTGTGTATGTAAAAACATACGAATTGTTTTTAGTTCTTAATTTTGCCACCAGGTTCGCATTCTTTATGAAATATCCCAATACTTTGGGATAAACAATTGCAAATAAGACGGAAATTGCCATGCTTTGGAAGCATTAGAAATATGCAATCAAAATATTTACCTCAACCTATTCATATATCTTGTTATTTTGGCTACATTGCCCGTAATATCTTGCACAGCAATGATACGGCAGCCCCTGTTGTAAATCTGGTATTTTACTGCCAAGTTAAACAAATAACTATTTTGTGTTTTATGTTAATTTACTATTGTAGTCTAAATTTAGTTCTAATTGACAGTTAAAAATAACGCATTTGTTTTTTGTCATAAACCCATGGCTACCTAGACAAAAAGCTCATAAAACTGTAACTTCATAATTTAGATGCAGAATTTAAATCTCTATAACTTTTATTTGAAGTATTTTTGCATAAAATAATTAGGTAACGTTTTGCGCAAAGAAAAACTGATTTCCCAAATTAAACGTTCATGGCTCACTTCGATTTACAGCCTGTATATACGAATAATCAGAAACTTATTACTAACCCCACCCCCTTATATATGAAGCCTAGATACGCCATTGTATGAATATATTAACGAAGGACTCAATTTTTTGTTAATTAAAGTTAAAATTTGTTGACAGAAACAACAATTCAATTTTGTTGAATCTAATTTGATATTCCATACAGCCATTGTTTAACTCCAACGCGCGCTTTTATTCTAATAAATCAATATTATTACGTAATTGAATACGTCAACCATATTAATGTCACATGCCCTTGTTAATTATTAGAATGAGATCATTGTATAAATAGAACTTACATGAAAATGATGTACCGCTCTTGATAGATACTCCTACATACTATATTCTATGTCAATCACTTGTCTACTTGTATTCATAGCACAAAATCCATTTTCGAAAACCGCATATTGTTACATACAGTGCCTGAACCTTTAACATTTCTGATCCTTACATCAAGAGTAATTAATTTTAGACCCATCAATGAAAGGAAGATATTTTTACCACCCAGAGTATAAATTAATTTCTTATATATTTTTTAAAAATTACTAATGATAAATTGTAAAGTCACACATATTGTAGGCACCTATTTCATGATCAATTTGTTCTATTTTTGTAGTTGGTGGTGCTCAAAGAAATTAGAAAATTACCTCGCGGGTATTTCAATTTTAATTCAAATATATTTTAAGAAAATTCTATCATAAACGTATTTATAGAAATTATTTAAGACTAGATATTTATTATAACGAATAAGTACAATATATACAAAAAATATATGTATTTATTAACGCATTAATAAAAATACATTTGAATGCGTTTAATGGATAAAAAACAAAAAACTGCACACAACAAATACAAAACAAAATGCTTTCGACAAAAAATAAATAAGATTCTCATGAAATTATTACATATTGATAAATCGCAAAATATAAAGAGATCAAAAGAAATATAAAGAAATTACAACTAACTACAAATAAATCATAACTAAATATACATAAATAGACACACAAACTATCAAATACCTTAAATGTCATTTTTGCCCAACTCAAAGGCGCCGACTTTCGAAAATTTCATGTGGGGCTCAACATCAAGTTAAAATGTAGGAAGAGGGGTATTAAAGAAAACAAAACTTTGTTATTATTATCAGAATAAAACAAAAATATGCCATATATACTTGACAAAAATAAAGAAAATAAATCATTGCTCTGCAATAGTATAAAACAAATTTCTTCGGTGATTATTTTGATTACATTTGCAATTTTATCTTTGTCTAAACATTTTGTTTCGTTCTTATGAACGTGTATCATTTGATAATTGTGAGACAATAGTTATTTGTTTATCTAGGCATTAAAATACCAGATTTATAGCAGTTTCTACCGAAGCTGTAAATATGTGTTGAACACATTGGCCGCTAGTATGAACAAGTGAATAAGGGTGATTAGTGAGCATTTGACTAGCATTGTTTTATCTCTGTCAATCGTATATGTATTATTTTAGAGAAAAATACATCAAATAATAGTTATACAAAAATTATTTCTACGTATCTTTTATTTGAAGTATTTTTCTCTAAAATAATCTATAAACAATCGACAGAGATAAAACAATGCTAATCAAATGCTCGCACCCTTAATCACTGTTCATACAAGCGGCCATTTTTTGCCGATTTTAGAATTAATACTAATTTAGTGATTATTTTTAATACCTATTTTGATAGTTAATGCTATGTAACAGGCAGTAAAAATATTTTTACTGTCTATGCAGTAAATAACATTTTGCAGACTATTAGCTGTCAAAAAATTGCATTTTTAATGTCAATCAGCAAAAAATGCTGTTTTTATTATTTTATTATTTTAATTGCTATTACAAGAATATTATCCAGAGATATTTCGAGTTCCAACTAGTTTACTATTTCGTGCTACTTTTATCTTTATTGTCATTATGGCAAGTCTTTTTATTTATATCCAAAGTACTATTGTTACTTGCGGGTCCCGATTGTCGATTCACTGTTATCAGTTTAGAAAACACGCCACTATTTAAAATTAAAACTGATCAATCATCAGCATTTACTTTTTTTTTTAAATTTAATCTATTATAAATTCCATGTGGGGCTCCGCCTCATACGAAACTGTTCATGTGGGGCTCAAGCATATGGGCACCAACAAAGTCGGCGCCTATGGCCCAACTTCAAAATGTAAATAAACCAGAAATTTATAGTTTTTCATGTAGTTCTTGGAGCAACAGCAGCGCTATGCGCAACACTGGGTTGCGCATAACGTTGTGCTTGTTCGGGCTATCTTTCAAATTATCTTATTATATTTTATTTCTTTGTCTATGGTGGTGCTGTAAACATACCTGTCATGGCGCCTAGTGCCATGTAGGACGTAGGACCAGTCAGATTTGTTTTGAATGAATATTTTCTAATACACAAAAAGACTCAACTAATTCAACTCAATAAGATTCTTAAGTTTATTCAGTCCAATTCTTCATCAATAAATTTGGGCTTAATTAATAATGGAGGCGTAACTGACTTGTAACTGTAGTCTGCACGAAGATATGTTAGTAAAATCAATAAAACCAAATTTCATTTATCAATACTGTCAATATATTATACCCAATCATATTCTTTGTGAAATGTAAATATATGTATCAAGTTAAAGGTTTTCGATATATTAAAATAAATTGAAAACTAATATAATTTTGGCTTTTTATGTGGAAAAAAATACTTATAAAAAATAATTTATTTGTACTTTTTGTAAGGTAAGATTTGAATTTGACAATGTTTGAATAATATTCCATCGAACTGTCCATATTATTCCATTAGCAACAGTAACTAATGTCATTAATTGATAAAAAACGGTTGAGTTACGGGTATATTATTTGACAGTCGTGGATAATAGTATATTATTCAATGAGCATGTAATGCATGCTATTACTCATGAGAATGAAGTTTGCATCACGAGCCGGAAGGCGAGTGATGTAAATCATTCGAATGAGTAATAGCCATTACATACGAATAGAATACTATACTTTATCCACAACTGTCAAATAATAACATATTGTAAATAAAATCAGAAATAACCTAACAAATTTTAGAAAATTGTTTGTTTACAAACATAAACATAGTTAGCCTTGATCGCTAGGTATTTGTTATAACAAAATTATGAAGTGATTTGACATTTAGCAGAAAAATTTAAACCGACAATTCAGCTACATTTTAAGCTTAAGAAGAAAATAAAACTATAAAAAATGAGAAAACTAGTATAATTTTGGATTTTTAGGTGAAAAAAATTACTTATTCAAAGTAACTTGTTTATACTCTTTGAAAGGTAAGATTTGAATTTGACATAACCATTAAATAATATTATTCCATCGAACTGTCAATATTAAGGTCATTAATTGATAAAAAACGGTTGAATTATGGGTATATTATTTGACAGTCCTGGATAAAAATATTTATACATCAAACAGTAAAGCATTCTTTTATATTAAAATTTACAGTATTTATTTGTAGGTTGATAATGTAATAAATATAAATTTTAACTAACTTGGAAGTATCTGTTGTCAAAATGTCAAAACAAATTAAATTTCAAATGTTTATTGAAACTGTAAATGGTACCAACCTTAATATTTCAATAATTCTTTCATTAAACATTTTGATATAAAAGTAAATTAATGCAAATAGGAAAAATAGTATGAAACACACGTATTACAATGGCCATTTGTAATACTCGTACTTTCCGCAACTCGCCTACGACTCGATTACGCAAACTGTACTTGTATTACAATAAGGATCATTGTAATATTTGTCTTTCAATATACTTTTTATTAAACGTCCATATGTATTTCATATACAAATCTAAAATTGACCCTTATCTTCTCGCAGTTACTGTCACGAGGGGCAGTGGTGTAAAACAACAGGAAAAGCGGAAGTACTTCATCTCCGAAGAGAAGATTCGACATTTCAATTTTACTTCTCTCATTTTAGTTGGCAATGCCGCATAGGAAAACAGTTCCACGAAAAACGGAAGGATTTTTTTTTAAACAAATATTGATCAGAAAAAAATTAAATGAGTGGAAAATACGGACATTTCATTTTAAATTTGATTGGTTTCAAACATCATTAGGCATTCAAATTTGAAATCCAATGGATTATGAAAGAAAATTTATTTTCGGCATATCTGACCAGTTTTGTGATTTCTCGTCTAAAGTTAATAAGTTATGAATTATACTTTATTTTGGCTTAATTCTATAGAAGTTTTAGAAACTTTTTTGCTAGAAATATAACACTTTTGTTCTAAAATAAATAAAACAGAAATTACAGCCATATGAAAAATTTACCATTGTATTTCCTATAGTCCGGAAAAAAGTAGACACCCGGTGTATGGTATTTTCGTAAGAAAAACTATTTAGAGTTTGAAGTAAAGTGTTACTTCCGGTTATCCGATTTACACCAAATCTAATGTGTACTTTCCACAACACTGCCTGTGTAACACAGGTGTCCCAGAACGAGCTTATGCGATTTTAAAAACTATTTCATATTATTTGGTATCTATGAATTTTCTAACATGCCTGTTTCAACTAAAATATTTTTTCAAAATGTCTCCAACTTTTTACCTCTCGCTAAGAGAAGTATTGGATTCATGTTAAAAATCTCATATCCAGATTTTAGTGAATAATTTTAAGGTCCCTAGAATCCGATTATAAAATTCAACCAGTGGTTCTCAAACGGTAGAATAAAATTATATTTTTTTAAATGGCAACCTATATAAATTTTTTGTCTATTAGATAGAGATTTTTTTTCTGATTTCAACGATATAAATATGATATGGGGTTGTATAACAATTATTTCGAGAAAAATGATATTAAAAATCAGAAATAATTTTACAATATTGAAGTAGGCTATGCAATAAACAACTATTAATACGACTATTGCCTAGGTTACGATAGTATATTATTTTCTTATATCTAAAATAACTTGTTTTACTAAGAAATTCATAATAACAAATGAATGAATAATAATAGTACTAACATAAAAAGAAAAACAATATGATGGAAATTATTTACAAATTTATGCAATCTTAGGTATTTTTGTTATTTTTGCACTTAAGAGTACTAATTTTTATTAATTTGTTAATTCTTGCAACTGCAAAGCCATTTTTTATTAATAAGTAATTAAACAATTACAAAAACAAACATTTAATAACGTAAGTAACAAAACTATCTGTCACCTGTATCATTTGTTTGCATTTGTTTATTGCATAGCCTACTTCAATATTGTAGAATTATTTCTGATTTTTAATATCATTTTTCTCGAAATAATTGTTATACAACCCCATATCATATTTATATCGTTGAAATCAGAAAAAAATTCTCTATCTAATGGACAAAAAAATTATATAGGTTGCCATTTAAAAAAATATAATTTTATTCTACCGTTTGAGAACCACTGGTTGAATTTTTTATTTATTCTTCCTCATAAATTAAGCCCTTTTTCCTGGTAATTTTTTGTATATAACATTTTTCTCTAAAGTCATTCGTTCTCCCAAAAAAGCGCTGGTTATTTTAAAGGAAACACCCTGTATATATATATATATATATATATATATATATATATATATATATATATATATATATATATATATATATATATATATATTCATATTGTATTAAAACATGGTACTTACGAGTTTTATTTAATATTTCCGAGTTTGAATTATTGTTATTACTTATTTTTATACTCAATTATTTGTCATCCTTCAGTAATGTATATGTCTGGTCACCTTATTTTTACCAAAAAGACAATACCTTGCTGTGACGGAAGGTAAAAATGAATATATGAATAGGTAATTACAATATTACCTGTATAGTAGCTATGTACAACTACTATAATCAAGCAAAATATTTTTTTCGTCTTTTCATAACCAATTATGTAAATAACTATTTTACATCTAATGGGTCGATTCTGTTAGCATCTGTAAGTCTTACAGATCTGTAAATCTGTAAAAACGTGACAAAAACACATCTGTTGTTGTTGATTAATATAAAATTATACGTAGAGTGCTAGAGCGCCAGCTTTCGTTGCGATTTTGTTCATTATTTACAGATATACAAATCTGTATGATTTACAGATGTGAACAAAATAGATCCATTAGTTATATTTGAGGACATTAAAATAAACTTTTTTTTTAAATGAAACATCTTATTTTTATTAAATACATGAATTCTTCGTTAAAACATCTGTTGTGGCCATTACAATACCTCTCGCCCTTTCCATTGTGGTATTGTATTTAACATACTTGTACCGTCAAAAAATTCTAATTACACGTATTTTATATAATTCATTCTATGAACAAGTTTTCTCCTACTCTTCTAAATGTTCGCGGTTCTTCCAATTCATTGACATGATTGGCGGTATTTCTGAAAGGTTCACGTAATATTCCTATAATTTTAAATATATAATTAATAATACAATAAGAAATATTAAACATCGTTCCCAGAAAAAGCTTCCAGTACTATCTCTGAATTTTGACACTGACATTAGTGACATTTATTTGTCAATTACAGATATTTTAATTTCTCAACTGGTTACCATGGAGATGTTTGGGCAGTGAGATTTACTACAACAGATTATTTTATAGATTATATATCTATATCTTTAAAATTATAAAAGATATAATATTTTTTTTAAATGTAATAACAAATTTTCAAAAAATAATATTTAGAAGATTTTTGTTAAAATACTACTACTTTCGGTTGTCCAATTGTTACCAAAATCTATTCAACTCTTTTTATTATTGTTAGATTGAGGAATCCATAGTTACACAGGTCGTTAGTCTTATAGAATCTGAGAAATCGTACCTCCATCATCCACACACACATCCACACACACACACACACACACACACACACACACACACACACACACACACACACACACACAGACATCATCGTAAAAATGTTATAATCGGATTCTAGGGACCTTAAAATGTGCTTATTTACTAAAATTTGGATATGCGATTTTTTGTATGATTCCACTACCTCTCTTAGCGAGAGGTAAAAATAGAGCTAGCAGTGGTATTGAACAATATAACTTTTTTAATATGACAGGTTATACACTTTTATATGTCGGTAAATATTATAGACTATACATGATATTTCATAAATTCTTAAATTGTCTATTAAATAAAGTACCCTGTAATATTTTTCAATGTAGTAGCTAAATAAAACTAAAACAATTACCCCTTAAGTAATCTTAACTTCTCTCCTTAAACTTTTGTTTTTGTTCTACTGATGATGAGAACTTAGTTCTCGAAATACGTATATAGCTTTTAGCTTATATTATTATTTTAAGGTTAAGGGGTAATTGTTTTAGTTTTATTTATAATTTAACCTTAGACTCCTCCTATTATTGTAATGTAGTAGCTGTAAAAAAAATATGATGAAAATATTATGAACAATAACTTACATCGATAAAGCATTCTTTACAAACGACAGGATAATATATCCGTGTCAAAAGTAGATGAGGATAGTGTGGCTGAAAATTGCATCTTGTGTTCCGGTAGAGTAGAATAAACAGCGGAAAAACTGATTGATGTTATTGTTGTTCATATTTCATCGTGAAAGGTCAACGTTTTATGGTTATATACGGGGCTAAATGAACGTTTATCATTGCGGATAACGAAAAATAAATATGTTTAATGTTCGAGGGTCATTTGAATAATATTCTACGTCCTAACCAATAAATAAAATAAATAAATATATATTTCATCACGACATATTACCCATTACTGGATGTGTCAATCTGATTTGTTCAGATATCGGTAATGATGGAATATTTGTACCGTGCGGCCGCTTAACAGGCGTCACCTCACGGGAACCCATAGCTGGCGTGGAGAGTGCACACAGGGGTCAATTTTGTGCCATTAAAATTTCATGTAATTTTTGGCGTCGGTCGGGATCGAACCCGGGTCCCCAGATTCGCGACCAGGCATTCAGGCACACGGCCACGAGACCCCATCGATGGCAATATTGTATAAAGTGTTGTTAGTCACTAGGATAAGGGAAATGGCTCGAATGATAGAAGTTTCTATAAAGATACAAGAGAAACAGAGGAAGACCAAAGAGAAGATGGAAGGGCTGTATTGCAGAAGACTTAAATGAGGATAACACGCAAAATACAAATGAGTGGAAGAAGAAAATCAAGAATAGCGACCCCTAACGAATAAAGAAAGCTAAAGAAGAAGTTTATGTTACAAAATTACTGGAAAAAATCTTTTCCAACAAACTATCTGTATGGAATTTGTACAAAATACATAGAAATGACGGAAGGTAATGTGCTGGCCACATCAGATTTTTACCTTCCGTCACCTCTAGGTTAAGAAGGTATTGTCTTTGGACAAAAAATTCGAAGGTGAGTTTTCAATGAATAAGCACGTTACAATACGATTTTACACCTTTACAATGATGTCTGTATGTGTGTGCATGCGCGTGTTTGTGTGACCATAACTTCGGCCGCGATATCTCTAATACTAGTATTCCAAAAAATAGAATTTTTACGTATTCCTCTTCTCTAATACTAGTATTCCAAAAATTACAATTTTTACGTATTCCTCTTCTTTACATCCATATGCAGACTTGTTTATATTTTGGTTATAATTGATCAACCGAAAGTACCCTCATTTGAAGATTTTAACAGTTTTTTAAAAAAAAAAACGCTGTTAAATATTATTTTTTAACTTTTAATGTTATTAAAAATATTAAAGAATATTGTTATTTATACGAATTGATTACATTTTACATTTTATATTCAATGAATATAGAGTTAAAGAATTATAAAGAAATTAAATTTTATAAATCAGCCAGCTATGCTATAACCATGGAAACTGCAACTATATTAAGAAAATTCTAACTGACAGATGTCAGTGTCAATGAAAAGAAAATGAATGTGGCAGAGATGAGGATGTTGAAGAAGATACGAAAAGATAGAATAAGGAATGAAAGAATAAGGGAAATGGGTCGAGCAATAGAAGTTTCTAGAAAGATACAAGAGAAACGATTACATTGGATTGAACATATCATGAGGAAAGATGAAGAATCTTGGAAGAATGAATAGCTTAGTAATAGAAGGTCGACAGAGGAAGACCAAAGATAAGATGCAAGGACTGTATTGCGGAGGATTTGAGAGAAAAGGAATTAACACGCAAAACAGAAATGAGTAGAAGAAAATAACAGCGATCCCTAACGAATGGGAAAAGCTAAAGAAAAAGATGTCAGTGTCAAGTGCAAATTTGCATAGTTTGTTTATAAAATAATTTTACTGGAAATATAGAATCTTTTCAAGAAAATTTATGTATGGAATTTATACATAATACTCAGGATCGACGGAAGGTAATGTGCTGGCCACATCTGATTTTTTTTTTATTATATGAGATAAATCTTGAGTTATAGGAAGTGCAGCTTCATGTACTACTGTCAAAAAGTAGGCAGTCGAATTTAAATATCGTCGTACCTGTTTGGCTGATGATCCGTCGAGAAAGTATGACGACAAAAGAAACCGTCAACAGAAACAAAATGCACAATATTAGTTTAAAGGACCGGTGATTGAAAGTGTCCAAAATTGCTAAAGAAGTGGAAATCTCACATGAGCGAGCATAGTTGCGCACCCAGAAAATATTTTTGATAGCTTGAAAAAATCAAAACATTTTTATACCTTATATTCTTGATTTAAAAAAAAAATGAAAAATAAATGTACAACAAAAAAATCATTAATTATAATAAAGAAAATTATTTATTTATTGGACTATTCTAGTCCGTCAAATAGGACACAATTTTAAATAAGTTTTATTTTGTACCATGATCTTATTATTTGATTTTCTTCTTTCCGCATTATTATTAGCCACGAACATATTGATAAAGCATTAAATCATTGGCAAACATCATAATTCTGCTCTAGTTCAAACACCAGTAGTGGAATGATCTTCCACCTAACAATTACATCTGAAGTTGTTTACCGAGTTATCCAGGAGTTCTGAGTAATAGCTAATCCTCTCCAACCCTAAGACACAGCAAATACCTAGTTGACGTCGCACTTTAGACGCTAACTCTTTTATTTTACTCTGGAGAAAATTCCTAGAAAACTTCTAGAAATATATCACTGTACAGCAATTTTCATTCGTAAAGGAATACGGAAAATAAAAAAGATTTTGTTTTGATTGAAACAACTTGAAAGGAATTAATATTGGGAAATAAAAAAAATTAAAGTATGAGAAATATATTTTTTCTATTCCTGCTCTGAAAATACAATTTTCTGGTTTGTTTTTCATGTTGAAAGTAACTCTTTTCAGCACTAGTGCTGCAAAATTTTGCAGCACGTATCATAGCAACGAATTTTACTTACAAATGTTGTATAGAATGTTTGTTGTTGTCATAGATACGCATCACAAATACAAAAATTGAAAATAAATGTCAAATTATTTTTAAAAAATAATTCTTTATTTCCTTATTTTTTTATCTTGCAGGAGTAGAAAAAATAGCGTGTATAACACGTGTTAAAAGTCCTTTGTCGATCACAAACGATTGCAACCTTCGCTTCGCTCAGGCTGCAACTTTCGTTTTGGTTCGACAAAGATAGACTTTCAGCACTTGATATACAAATAACTATTTCTCTCTTCTGAATGTGGCCACTTTTATTACAATTTGAGTTGACATAATAATGACATTTTAAAGGTTGAAAGTTACATTTAGCCATTTTTTTTTTTACAGTGGGGTATTCTACCAATTTATTTAAAAAAATCTGATAATAAATATTTTTTAAAATTTGTTGTAGCAAGCACAATACTTCTTGGCGTTTCTATTTTGTTACAAAATTAACGAATTTAACATTTCTTGTGCACACAAATAATTCAAATTGTATCTGTTCTTTCCTTCTGTGAGGATTTTTTTCCTACTCTTCTAATATGTTCAAAATTCTGCATATTCATTGACGGTATTAGACGTATTTCTTAAGGATGTATGTAATATTAATATACCTATAATTTTAAATATTTAATTAATAATACAATAAGAAATATTAAATGTATTTACCAGAAAGAGCTTTCAGTAATGTAAGTAAAACTGTTGATTTTTGACACTGACATTTTGAATTTATCTGTCAATTACAAATATTTAAATATCTCAATTGATTTCCGTGGATTTGTTTTGGCAGTGAGATTTATTAATTAAATATATTAGATTGAGAATTTAATGATCTTTAGAAGAATTTTTAAAAGAAATTACTACTTTCGGTTGTTCATTTCTTACCGAAATACACACACACACACACATACATATACACACACACTCACACACACACACACACACATAGACATCATCCCAAAATTGTTATAATCGGATTATAGGGACATTAAAACGTGCTTATTCACTAAAATTCTAAAGTATGCTACCTTATAATTATTGAAATTTATTATTTTTTTGCAATGGTTGAATACCCCATTTATCCGTTTGGAAAGCAGGTAGATAATACTTTGTATTTTATACTTACTGACTAGAATATACAAAGTTTCAATGACATGTTACCTTTTTTAATATTTTAATAAAATGTTAGATGACAGCAGTTGAATACTGCCATTTTTTAAACACCGATGTTAGCGCCATCTATTGAATTGATTAAGTGAAACAGAGTACAAGTTTCAATCAATGTAATTAAAAATGTAAAATTTTATTTATTTTTGTTTCAAGTTTGACGTCGGCAAACGCCCTGTACGGTACAGATACAAAATATAACATAAATAGGTACATGAAATTTAATCAGTGACAGAACTCGTCGAGAACAACAATATTTCTTAGTAACTTTATAAACTTTCTAGATATTCTGTTATACTTAAATCTTCAAAGTTTTGTCCCAAATTTCATTATCTGTATGTGGAATCAATCATCGAGTGTAATAAATGTCTACACTTTATTTTGTTAAATTAATTTTATTAATTAAAGTTGCTAACTTGAAAAGTGCTATAATAAATGATACTGAAATTATTGAATAGAAGTAGATTAGCACACCTGGAAAGGGCAATAAGCCGTGATGATATATTTATTTATTTATCTACGACAATGTAATTAGTACACCAATTTGAATGTCATTATGAGAGATTTGATTCAGTGCCATTAAATCACTCATACGTATTAATAATATAGGCTCCGAATGAACATTTCAATGTTTCTCATTATGTCAAAAATTAAATAAAAAAATGTATTTTAAGATAAATTTAAACAGTCGTAGATAAAATATTGAAGAATACACATTTGATATAGTCTCATAATGAAATATGCGTGATTAAAACACTCGGCTCATCGCCTCATGATTTAATATCACGGGCGTTTCATTATGAACGCTATATCAAACTTGTATCTCCTTTATCTATTATTTATTTTTGTTTAAAAAGAATTATTGAGGCGCATTTCTACAGTGCAGAGCTATAAGAAAAAGTAAACTACGCAAAGGAAATGTAAACCAAGCGTGTTAAACTTTCTGTTTCATGTTTTTACTCACATGTAACATAAATTTAAACTTGTCATCGGTAATACATTGGGTACATATTTTTAGATTAATCTAACAATTCTATTCAAGAAACCGGCTATGGAATTAACATAGATCATAAATATGTACAATATAAAAACCTAAATGTGGAACAGATGATTTATGACCTCTATTTTATTAAACCAAAAATGAATCACGTCATTTTCATTCAAGTTTGCATTACATGAAAGAAACTTGCTTTGTTGCTCATTTCAAAGACCAGTTTCTTAAGAAATAAAATAAAAAGTTAAACATTTTGCTGCTGCATTCGCTGTAGAAGTTATGAATTAACAAGCTGAATGTACTATTTTAAATGTAAATGGAAATAAGCAACAGGTAAAAACAAACTTTCCTATGAATTTTGTATTACCCAACAGTAATGATTTTATATGAAGCTATGCAGTCGATATTTCTATGCTTTATTTATTATGATAATTTGCGTTGTTCATATTGTATTTATTTGCCACGTAGACATTACTGTATATTATTTGTTTCGAAAGAGTTAGTCATCGCACGCTGAAGCGTATACTCACAGATCTACATATAAATTTATATGTAGATCTGTGCGTATACTATAGGCGATGGGAAATAAACAATATGATATCTGGTGGTATTTGCGAAACTATAGTTAACAGGATAAATTATACACGTGGCATTTTCTTGATTGTATAAACACAAGTATTATCTATTATGTTTATAATATTTACGTTTACATATGTAATATCTCTTAATATTATACACAATGCATAAATACAATTCGTAAATGTCAAATTATATGGCTGTAATTTCTGCCCCATTTATTTTAGAACAAAAATGTAAAAACCAAAATTGTTCAGAATTAAATACTGCATCTAATAATAGTTTGTGAGAGCGGTGTAAAATAAAAGTTGTCATTTTATCTATTGTACGCAACCACTGGTAGAACATTTCCAGAACGCCGCCGCGCTGGGCGATGACGCAATCTTCGCAAGCATCGACGTAATAAACCCGTCGTGATCTGTTTAATTGCATTGGGTCACCTGATCCTTTGCATTGGATGTTCCAGAGAAAAGACGACGATATATAAAACACCGTCAGGAAAGCCAGCCGACACATTCTGTTATAGACAAATCAGGAGCAATGAACCGTTGGTGATATAAATAATTACTTTACGAGTGGTGAGGATAAATAAATGTAGTTATATAAATAAATGTAGTGAAATAAATGTTGTTTAAACTTAAATCTTAGTGTTTAAGTATTTAATAATATTCTTAGTCTTAAATTAGTGTTTGTAATTGTTTATCATAGTATTAATTATTTTTATTACCTTATCTTAATTATTCATCGCTTACTAAACTTTTATTTTAATTAATAATATTTCTTTGATTTTTACACTTCACCCATATAAATAAACGTTACACTATTTACAGACTGCTATGAGAAATAGAATAAAAATGTTAAACAATTGAAATGTTTGAGTTGAGTTGACATCTGTCATAAAGTTTTGTAATGATTGATTTCATTAAATTAATTCAATCAAATCAATAATTATTAAGACTTTATGACACATTGTCATATGTCAAACTCAAACATTACAACTGTGTAACATTTTTGTTATATTTATCATGGCATTTATTAGTAGTTTTTAAATCTGTACATTTTTACCTCCCGCTACCCTTGGTAAGGGAGGTATAGGGATCGTGCTAAAAATCGCATATCGAGATTTTGGTAAATGACCACGTTTTAAGGTCCCTAGAATCCATTTTTAACATTTTCACGATGATGTCTGTGTGTATGTATGTATGTGTATGTGGATCCTGTTTACGCTCTAACTCAAATACTATCATTCAGAAAATTTTGAAACCATGTATTTTCTACCTTATTCTAATATGGAAAGAACTGATTAGATTTTGGTGGCAATCGGATAACCGCAAATGGCAGTTTACTTGAAGCTCAAGATAGTTTTTCTTCAAAAAATACCTTTAAATATATTTTTTTCTCAATTTGTTATTATAAAAATTAAAGATTATTCCATTGTCTACAAGTTTGCTTTAATACTTTTTCTATATATTGTATGGATAAATTTATAAAGTAATATAAAAATTATATACATAGGTAAATGGCGGGAGGTATTGTGTTTTGTTCTAAAATAAATAGGGCAGAAATTACAGCCATATGAAAATTTTACCACTGTATTTTCTATGGTCAAAAAAGTAGACACCTAGTATATTTGAAACTTGAAAACGAATAAAATAACAAAAATATTTATCTCAACTTAGAAATCATTTCTATAAACATATATTTAAACCTTAAAAATGGGGAACTAGCATATTATTATTATATTTGTTCTAATTCATGACGAAATAAAAGCATTTAATTTCAGTTAATGTGGGTAAATTTGTAATACGTACCCGACTTATGGGTCTATTCTGAACAAATCTGTGTATAATTATGTATAATTTTGTATTGATCAACAAAAATATATACGTTTTTGTCAGTTTTTTACAGATTTACAGATCTCTAAGACTTACAGATTTGTTCAGAATTAATTAAAAAAATATAATTATTTATTAGCAACAAATCAAAAGTGATGAAAAACATCATAAACTAATATTTGAATTATCGTGATATTATTTTCCACACATAGCGTAGAATATATTGTTTGATTTATGGTCTCTCATTTTTATATTTTGGCAGTTCCCATTTCTTATTTTCTTATTCGTATATCGTTCTCCAACACAAAATTCAATTTAGAAGCGAATGTTGTAGATAAATGTGAATTTAAGATATTTATAAAGCTTACCATGTTTATACGTAGAAGTACGAGTGAAGTGAGATACGTGTAAAAATATACTTTGTATGTGGGTGGGTGCTAGGATAAAACTTTCATACATGAGCAGTAATTTTTACGGGTGAAACGAGAAAGAAAATAAAATAAATATATGGAGATAAAATTATTTTATTTTGTTGGAAAATGCAAAGGTTATCTATACATAGAATATACATATTTGAATTATTTAAATTGTAATTACATATACAGACGTCCTAAAGAACATGTGGGGGAGAACTATACGAATCGGTTAAAAAATTGTTCCATTAGCCAGAAATTTTAGTGGTGTAACGTTACTTGAAACAAACCATTAACATTTAAAAGAAACATATAGCATCGTTATTATAGCATACATTGTAAAACTTAGACATGTTAATTGTGATTACAAAGGTTACTTCTAATATTCGTAATTAGAATAATAAAATATGTATATTTCACATGTACGTTAAATTGTAAAAGAAAATGTATTTGAATTAGTTTTGCTTTAGCCTTACGAGATGAGAGACGAACCATTATGTTAAATCAGCATAAATGAGAGAATGACGCTGAGAGTGAAACGATAAGAACTGGGTGTTGGTTCGTCGTTCAGGAAAGATGTGTAGAGGCTAAAATTTGAAATATTATGAAGTAATTTCTTGTGACATCATTTAACCAAATCGTTGTTGTTCCCCAGATAATTAAACCAAGTAAAGGTATGTAATTTTTTTATATTTCTATGATTTTTACCTCTCGCTAAGAGAGGTAATGGATTCATGCTAAAAATCGCATATCCAGATTTTATTGAATAAGCACGTTTTAAGGTCCATACAATCCGATTTTAACATTTTTACGAAGATGTCTGTGTGTGTATGTGTGTAGATGTGTGTGTATGTGTGTATGTGTGTGTGGGATGTTGGAAGGACGATTACTCAAAAACCATAAGACTTTATATTTGTTTAACTACGTATTTCCCAATCGAACATTCATGGGAAGATCTGAAAAGGTTTTGGTAACAATTGGACAACCGGAAGTAGAAGATTCTTGAAAAAAAATCTTCTAAATATTATTTTTTGAAATTTTTTCTTGGTAATACTAAAGAAAATTAAATTCTCTGTCTGATACATTTATTATATATTCTATAGATTTAGAGATAAAAGAAATATAATATATAAAATAATCTGTTGTAATAAATTTTACAGCCGAAAGAATGCCATGGAAAATAGTTGAGAATTTAAATTGTTTGTAACTGACAGATAAATGTCAGTGTCAGAAATCCGGAGACATTACTGAAGACTTTTTCTGGGAAGTACATAGATTATATTATTTCTTTGTATTAATAATTAAATATTTAACATTATAGGTATATTACACGTACTCTTCAGAAATACTGTTACTTCCGACAATGAATTGGAAACATCTCGTAATATTGGAAGAGTAGGACAAAATTTCTTCATAGAATGAATTTAAATTTAAAATAATCTAAATATATGGAATAGATGTAAGTAGAATTTTTGGTGTAGAGTGTAGGTATACAAGAAATGTTATGCTGGCAGTACTCTCTCGCCGAGGCCGCTCGCCGAATGTCTCGGCGAGACTTTTGTTATGGCGAGGAAGCACGAGTGGAGTGCAGTACACTCTCGATTTGCCTCGTCTCGGATTACACAATACGCATGCGCAATAATCAATATTAACCGTCATGAACGACGTTGAGGTTGAGTTGCTGCTGTTGCAGCTTATTGTGCAATTGCATAATTATGTTAATATATATTAGAAGTTCACTTAAACGAATCCATGCATCATTAATATTTTTTTATCTTTATGAAATATATGCACAGGGTCCCACAAAATATGCTCGTTCTGATAAGTTTCCAAAAAATTTAAAACGAATTCATTACTCCATTCTCCCATTTTGCATAATAAAATAATTCTTAATATTATTTTAGCTTGCACGCTAATAGGCTGATCAACACGACAAACGAGAGTGTACTGTGTATTCTTACGCACGCCGCTCGGTTCCTTTTGACTCGCGCCAGAAAAACCGACACGAAGGCGAGCGACTACGAGGCGAGGCGAGACACCACGAGGCGAGCCGAGACACCACGAGGCGAGCCGAGTACTGCTAGTACACTCTCGTGCTCGTCTACGCTCGCCTTGCCTCGACGAGAATGTACTGCCGGCATTTAAATATATTAGCGCGCGAGCAGTCATGTGACTTGACAAGCAGATATGGGGCCCATGTCAGATTTTCAAATTCCATGTGGTTTATTTTCCTCGACAAGTAAATTCCACACTCCTGGTGACAAATTAACTACGTGAATTTAGAAAATCTTGAAATTTTTAATGAAAAATTCTGACATTTGACATCTATGTACATAATTACTAATTATCATTCTGAAATGGGCCCCCACATCTGCTTGTTAAGGCCAACAATGTAACATGACTGTTCGTGCCCTATACTTACAAAAAAAAGGAAGTGGCGAGAGGTATTGTACTGGCCACAATAGATTTTTTGTATTGAACTCACTGTAATTTGTCATTCTAATATGCTGTTGTAAATTGATTTTGTATTCGACTATTCAAAATATAATATCTTAATTTATGTTTTATAGTTATAATTTTATTTTGTATTTATATAGATATCTAACTTTATCGTTGTAAATATATTTTGTTGAACTTTTAAAAATCATTTAATTAATTTTATTCACACTTTTTGAACTCAAAAAGCTTTTGAAGAAAATTACCGTATTGAATATAGTAAGTCAAAACCGCTCGGACTTATTACAGTATTAAAAGTTTATATTATTAGAATTGGTGATTAGCATTGAGATTTATTACAATTGGTAACGTCGGTGGAATTGCTTTTATTACATTAAACTTTCGATGCGACATTTCTCGTTTTAAATGACAAGTTAACATACAGTTAAACCAAACATGAAAATACTGGACATATAATGAATAAAATAATAGTTAGGGCCGAGGAATGACAATCTTGAGGGCGTTAAAGGATTTTAAAACAAGGTGTGCACATTATTTTTGTGCAACCGTAAAAAATATGTAATTAATTACTACTTTTAATGTATTTACACAGTTTAATATATTGTTATAGAAAGGCGGCTTTGGGATTAACATTTGACAAACTACACAATTGGTTTTGTAAAAAAATATTGAAAGCATTAAATAATTTTTAAAATATTTATTTTACATTATTTGTTGTATTTATTTTAAAAAACAAATCAAGAAACTTACTGTTGTCATATTTTACACATGTCACTGTCATTGTTATCCATCATGTCAATTATGAAGTGTCAAAGTGATTTTAATATACATCCAGTGGCGGATTATCAAATACACAGAGTAGGCAATTTTCTATGGGCACCGGTGCCTTTTAAAAATAAAATATTATTGATTTGATTTTGAAACTACTGTAAAATTGAGGAAATTGAATGTTTCGTTTTTTTATTTAATATATTTAATAATTTTTATTTATTAATATTTTATTTTAATTCGTTTAAAAGTTTGGTAATAATTTTTTTTTGTGTACGCGTACCTAACGAAATTACTTAACATTAAAATTATTAGATGGTATAATCGTAAATTAATTTGAGGAGGATTTAAGTGTATCAAGGCCTCCACACGGTTTAATCCGGCACTATCCAATTTTGTGGATTCGTATTGCGTCTGTAAAATGTTTAGTTCACAAGCGGTTACACAAAAACAATAATTTCTTTCATTGTCACAAATAATTGTTGCATTTTTGATGTTTCAAACAAATTAACATAAACAAAATATACACCGTTAAAAAGCTAAAGAAATTTCTTTTTAATTGTGTCTTATCAAAGAAAGTAGTACGGTAAGAATGGTAGTATTTTGTAATGCAAACAAAAGATATTTAAAAATAAATGCATTTTGCTGAAACCTTGTTAATATTTATTAATGATGAGGTAATTATAGCAGAACCGCGAGTAATTTGAAATGTAAATGAGTTTGAGATTACAAATTCATCAAAACATAAAATGTTGAATTTTACCTTTAAATAACACACTTTACTAATTCTACTATCAACTTTTATTTTTTTTAAATAGAAACCTATAATTATTTTACTAAAATATAAACCGGCATTTTTTTTCTTTTCAACGATGTATTAGTTTTTAATAATGTATTTGAAAATAAGATAATTGAGATATGTGGGAAATAATTTTTATTCAAATACTATATAAATAGGTCGCTATGCGAAAATAAACAAAATGTAACAATGTATCAACAAAGTATACATTTATTTGTTACTTATTTATTAATAATTATATATTTGATGATCGTCTTCAGCACTTTTAAAAATATATAAATATGTTAAAATAACTCTTGTCAGCAATAATTGAAAATAATTTAAAATATAAACTAGTGTTATTTGGTTTACTTCTGTTTGTTATTATTTTCTGCATATTCCGTATTTTAAAAAATCTGATGTGGCCAGCACATAACCTCTCGCCGTATATTTTACCTGGCTGTGTGCATAAAAAGCAAAGAATATTTTTATAAATACAAATAATATATTCATATAAATCTATGACGTATAAACTTCTTTATTATTCAATAATAGCATGTCTCAACATAAAGATATTTACCATAAATTATGTTACAATAAATTACAAAGTAGAGTTTACCATATATAAATATTAGGCTGGTAACAGCAATTTTCAATTCGAACAACTTTGTTTACTTTCTCTTCATATTCTTCTAGTAAAAACATTAATTTTGGGCGGTCTAAAATGTATATATCTGGATATATCGATGTGTAATTTTGTCAATATTTACAACTTACTTGAGAAGAATTTGATAGCTTTTTCGCAATTCAAAGTTACTCTAGTCTACAGTACTGGTGTACATTGTCCCATAATGTTTGAAACAAATTTAAGTCCTTCAACCTAGACTTGTCATCTCCATAATAGTCACAGATCAAGAATTAAGGGATTCTCCAAATACATTTTTCTTTCATTACTCATTATTTCTGACACTGACATTTATCTGTCAGTTACAAATAATTTAAATTTGCAACTATTTTTCATGGCATCCTTTCGGTTGTAAAATTAATTACAACATTATTTTATATATTATATTCCTTTTATCTCTAAATCTATAAAATATGTATAAAATGTAAATGTATCAGAAAGAGAATTTATTTTTCTTTAATATTATCAAGAAAAATTTTCAAAAAATAATATTTAGAAGATTTTTTTTCAAGAATCTTCTACTTCCGGTTGTTCAATTGTTACCAAAACCTTTTCAGATCTTCCCATGAATGTCCGATTGGGAAATACGGAGTTAAAATTTTTTTAAGTCTTATAGTTTTTGAGTAACCGTCCTTCCAACATCCCACACACACACACATCCACACACACACACACACACACACACACACACACACACACACACACAGACATCATCGTAAAAATGTTAAAATCGGATTGTAGGGACCTTAAAACGTGCTTATTCAATAAAATCTGGATATGCGATTTTTAGCATGAATCCAATACCTCTCTTAGCGAGAGGTAAAAAGCGATAGGAGAAGACGTGAAAGCAATGATATATATTTTGGAATAGAGTAGATGTGTGATGTAGATATAGAGATGAGGAAATGGTATTAAAAACTCGACTATTATAAAAAGTAACAATTTTTAATCTTTGCTAGTCTTTAACGTACAGTTTTAAGATCTAATTTTAATATAAATGACCCATGTTCTAATTTGTTATTACGGTGCAGAACCCTATTAGATAAAGCTTATGGCTTATCAAAGAACTAATATATTAATTTATAATTTTCTATTATCAAATTAGTTTCACCATAAATAAATTTCATCTAAGAATAGTGACATTGATTTTATTAATAAATCATTATTTTTTTTGATGAATTGTATTGATTCCACACGAGAACATTGAAAAATCTCATTAATATCTAAATGATTTATTCTTTCCTTGTATATTATACAACAATGCAGACAGTAGGTTTGTTCCAGCCGGTAATTTTGGACAAGTTTGCAACATGTATCTAATTTTTTTAATGCGCATGTGTGTACATAAACTAGTTACTGACAAGTTTGAAATACCTAAATGTTGGAACGCTGAATGAGACGGTGACGGTACCAAAGCGAGTATTAGTTGCATACAAGCTAGCTAATCTGGAAAGTAAATAAATTATTTAACGAATAACAAATGTCGTCGGTAATTTTTCTAAAAATAAATTATTCTTTAAAAATATAGTATTGAAATAGTACATCAGCGTCATCTAAAAAATAAATAATGAATATCTTCTATTTCTAAACCAATTTTCTCATATGTGATGTAGTCTACCATTAATATTCTATTTTCTAGTAAAGCATAATATATTCATAGCTGTTTACATTGACTGAATACTGAAATTCACATAAAATGTTTATGTACAATATAAAAAGGTAAATAGCAGTATAAAGTTAGTCGCTGTTAAAATTTAAACGCATGAATAAACAATATTACGCACAGCGATATTACCCCAAAATAATAACAAATTCAACATTGTGTTATATGCAAATCATTTACAAATAAAATGTAAATTTTCAACATAGTGATCAATTATTTTCATTGCACTTCTCGTAACGTAACTTCAATTTCTCTATTTTATCATAGAATAATTGAAAGGTCACGCTCGGCTAGAATTATCGAAATAAAATAGGTAGGCTATAGAAAACAAAATTTACACTTACATTTTAAAGAGTAATTTTGTAAGAATAAATGCTCTTTGACTGAGATTTTCAGTAATTGTTGACACCTTATTTGTAAATAAAGCATACTGCCTTAGAAACCCTTATGATAAGGAGAAGCCACAGACACAGATCACAAATATACTCTACTATAGATAGGAAACTGCCATGTTACGCCTCGGGACTGTATTTAGCGTTATCTGAAGAGTAGAAATGTAACTAAAGTCATGTTCATGCATATATTCAAAATTAATTCAATTTCTTTATAGAATAGTAATTTGACCACTGAATTAATATATATATATATATATATATATATATATATATATATATATATGTACAAGCACAAGTCCACAGTGATAGCTAATTATCAATATAATAGCTACCTAATAATTCATATCACCCAAGGGCTTCTAACATCATCCCGTAGTCTAATTATGAATGCAGTCCCATGGTTACTCATAAGTCTTTTCTGCTGCCGCGGCAAACTACGAAAATCTGATGTGGCTAGCACGTTCCCTTCCGTCAATCCTGTTTATTTTGTACAAATTCCATATATAAATTTTATTACAAAAGATCATATAATAATAATAATAATAGTAATAATAATAATAGTAATAATAATAATAGTAATAATAATAATAATAATACATAATAATCAATCTGCTACTATACGGAGATATCGGTAATGACAATATATCTGCACCGTCTAGAGCGTTCATCAGGCGTCACCTCACGGGCTCTCATACCTATTGTAGAACGAGACCCAAAGAGTCACGTTTGAACTATTTGAAAATTGAAAAGTTTGACCTGGGTCGAAATCGAACCCAGACCTACCGAATTACAATCACTCATTTAAGTCACAAATCCACGAGTATTAACAAATATAAAATGAAAATGAAGGGTTTTATATGTTGGCCACATCAGATTTTTCATTTTTCTAATTAAATTTGTGCACAATGCAGAAACATAAAAATGCTATAAACTTAACTTAATAATGACGTTTATAAATGGATTATTTTTGAAATGAACGTTTTCAGCTTGCCATTTAAATGTCAACGTAAATTTCTTAAATACACAACATATGCAGCTCAATGAAAATCGTGGGAGGAGAATTAATGGTATCATGTTTACAACAAGAAATTTAATTTCAATTTAACTTAGCGGAATACTTAAAGCATATTTAATGAATAGCTATTAAATTCTGATTAAATTGAAAGGAATTTTATTTCAGACATACGATTCTTTTCAACTATTGTATTGTAGGATTTTAAATTTTATCTTAGTCTTAGCTTGATGGCCGAACGGATTAGCGCACATCTCCCTGCACGAAATGAAGTCACCCGGAGCATGTTCCGTGCATTCGATGTCCGTCGACGGACGTAGTAAAAATAAATACAACACTCGGTTGTTATAAGTTGGCCAATAATACATCTTAAATAAATGCAGCAATGGTTGAAATTCTGCGACTCGGTGAGTCCGGTTAGAAAAAGTAAACCGGAGTAAACGGCGATGAAGACAAGCCCCTAGATAGATAGATAATAATTTTATCGTAAATTTTAGTCTGTTATCAGACAAATTACAACACTCGTCTTCGACGCGTATCGCAATTTTCCTATAAATTGTAGCCATTATTACACGCTTGTTTAATTATTTTAAATATGTTCACTATAGTTCCCGTTAACAATATACACTTTATCATTCTTTTCTTCCACATCTTGAAGGCCGCCAATCAGGCCTGTAGCCAGAGGGGGATATAGATATATAATCTATAAAATAATCTGTTGTAGTAAATTTCACAGGCTGCTCACAGCCCAAACATCACCATGTAACTACTTGAGAAATTAAAATGTTTGTAATTGACAGATAAATCTCACTAATATCCGTATCAAAAATTCAGAGATAGTACCGAAGGCTTTTTCTGGGAACAATATTTAATATTTGTTATTGTATTATTAATTATTTATTAAAAAATTATAGGTATATTACATGAACCTTTCAGAAATAACGCCAATCCCGTTAATGAATTGGAAAAACCTCGAACATTTATAAGAAACGGAGAAAACTTGCTCATAGAATTAATTAAAAATTATATAAAATACGTAAATATAAAGATTAGGTGTAATTAGATTTTTTTGTGTGTACAAGAAATGTTAACCACAATCGAAAGGGCGCGAGAGGTATTGTGATGTCCATAACAGATTTTTTGTAAAGAAATTACATTTTAGATTGCTCTATAACGAATTATTTTACTTTAAAAAATGCCTCCTCTAAATTTTGAGTTGTCCACTCTAAAAATTGAGTTTGTTCACTCTAGAATTTGGTCCTGGCTATTAGCCTGCCGCAAACCAATATTCTTTTGATATGTTTTGAAAATAATCCTGAATTGCAGTGTCAATCTCAACTTCAGAAGAAAACTCTCTACCCCGGTCATATCTTTTAAGTTCAAAATATAGCCAAATTGACGCACTTTCTAATCAGGTGAATATGAAGGGAGTTCTCTTTTTTGTACATTTTTTTACATACTTTTACTGTAATATTATGTATTTTTTTAATAACAAACTAACAGTGGTATCTAAATGTAAACCTATATAAACTAAGTAAACGACACTACAGACTACACTTGACAGAATGGGTGGAGCTAAAATCTTAACTCATTCAATTCAAATTTGATCTTGATCAGATATCTTTAAAAAATTAAGCTGAACATCCATTATATAAATATATAAAAGAAAAAAAACATTACGAACAAAAAGATTTGAATTTCTTCTGTTTTGTGTTTACAGCATATTTGACATTCACCCTCTGTGGTAGTAGTCGTTAAGGCCCGTTCACATAGCTTATGTTATGTTATGTCTCTGTCATGTCGCTGTGTTGTGTTATATCTTTTGACTTTGTTCGCCATACTGTCATTCAGGTTGCCATCTTTTGCAATAAATTTAAACTTTACGTTGACATATGAAATTGAGGTTATATACAATTATCAATATAATAATGGTAAAAATATAAATAATTTCGTTTGTCAAAATATATATTAATTTTAGGATAATGAAGACAGTGATGAGGAATTGATGATAATGATGACTAGTTATTTGTACACCACACAAACGACGTAAACACTGGTAAACATAAACAGCTGGCGCTACTGCGCCGACGCAGACATATGACACAAAGCAAAAAGTTGAGATCAGTTCTACTGTTAAGTTATGTCAAAAGAAATAGCATACGCGACATAACCTATGTGAACTATTTCATAAGTTATCTATTTGTTCAACATATTGACATGACACAGACATAACACGACATAAGCTATGTGAACGGGCCTTAAAGTCATGACATAGACATCTTGCATCTAAACTGTCAGGCCACCAGAACTAATTTAGCTAGAAATTTTTCGGTTTGCGAAGGATAGATGTTTTTGTTGATTTAATCCCGTCTACTGAGGTTTTGTGATTCGATGCAATGACTTTTTCATTATCTACAAACTCTAGTTCTAGTAGATGGAGTAATTACAGTAAAAGCACAAATAGTTCGGCGTAATTACGGAAGTGTTAGAGTATTGACGGATTCAATTATTAATTAAACTTTGCTAAACTGAATTCGATGTTTTTGTGGTAAATTAGTTTATAGAGATAATTTATAGTTATTTTTTGTATACTGCAATAGATAATACTGAAATATAAATTTTATAATTATATTTTATGAACCTGAGCATTTAAATTCAAAGTAATCTAAATGCTAAAATATACGGGCCAACAAAAAATTGAGGTCAATTAAAATACTTCGTAATTTCAAATAAACAATATTAACTGGAAGTCTCAAATTATAACAAGTAAAATGTTTTAAGCAATACGGTATTGTAAATATTTATTGTTTTATGGGCATTTGCATAGCTTATATAGTAAAAATAGGCAGAAGATGCATAAAATGAAATATAACTGGTAGAAATGATTGGCTGTTATTTAAATTATTTAAAAATCTTTTGGAACTCATTATTCAATTAAAATGATACGTTTTTAGTTGTAGTTCTGTTTATTGATTAAAGAAATCGACTTTTCGGCAGCATGAACTGCTGCCTTCTTCAGGGAATAAACAACAAATATATAAATAAATAATAACAAAAACAATAGCAACAGGTAACAAATTACAACATTTTTAGTAT
This sequence comes from Harpalus rufipes, assembly GCA_951394225.1. Lineage (NCBI taxonomy): Eukaryota > Metazoa > Arthropoda > Insecta > Coleoptera > Carabidae > Harpalus > Harpalus rufipes. The sequence continues at coordinate 11,600,832 of OX596275.1, forward strand.
AGGAAGCTATGTTCGACTAAGTTCCAAACCGTCACAATGATTGAGATTATTATTCTTGGTTTTGAAAATCTCAATGGAACTAATTTTATATCAAAAATAATTGTCGATATTTTAATGATAAATTTGTAATTGTTATAATACACGTATTGATCGCGTAATCCTCTACACGAAATTTAATCGAAAAATAACAAAAAAATTCTGTTTCAAGATTTTATAATTTATTTATCAACGTTAATATTCTCTTCTTACAAGTATTTCCATTGGATATAATGCAAAATGCAATGGACTTTGTGATATGCGATATTGTCTTCATCTCAATTATGGTCGCAAAACGTAGTCTTATCAATATAAAATGTATGTTGGATGAATTTAATAATAATGGATGAAACAAAAATTATAACAACGTAACATTTATAGATTTATTTAATATAAGAGATAAGGACTAATTCGGTTAATTTTAGATTATTTAATACACTGAGAGAAAGGAATATTTGCAAGAAAAAAGGATCATTAACAATTAATGTATAATCACTTTGAATACGGCGAACGAATGAAGCTTTGCAAGTAATGTATTATACGTTTAAAATATACGAGTATACAATATTTTTAGGGAATTTATAATAATTTAAATCAATAAATGCTTTAATAGTTAAAGAATATTTTTTTTCTAACATTGAATAAAGATATTCAGTAAAATATTATTAGTTAACTAATAATGTTTACATTTTAATTGATAAAATATGACATTAATTGCAAATTTTCAGAAGATATTGGTAAGCTAATAATTATTTTACTGTTAAAAATTTACTATTTTAAAGAAACACACAATTTAGTAGTTAGTATATGAATTCCTTATTTATGAATATTATATATTATCTTCAGTTGAATTATAGTATTAATAGTTAATAAATTAATTTATAAATATTTTGTTCGGAAATTAGGATTTGGATCTAGTTTAATGAAATTCGTAAACATTTGGTAAATAAATTTATTTTAACACATATTATGTATATTAAATATGTATAATTACAAAATTATAAAAAAAAAACATAACTAAAATTCTAAAGAACAGTATAACAGAGTATGAATTTGAGATGATTACACACACCTTACATCACATTTCTAACCTACTTACAATGCATAATTGAAAATGTTTATCGATGCCTACAAACTTGGTTATTTTATTTGTATAAGTAAATCATTCTTTCATCAGTATACATAATATTATTTATAATATCAAATTGGGAATTTCCATGCTTATTTCTATTTATTTGCATAGATGTATTTGGTTAACTGATCCTACGAGCTGTTTGCAGAAATATAAAAAATAATACTTATACATTGATGAACGTCGGTTTACGTATTTTACTTACCTTCCAAGTAGTACACATAGGAAGAAAATCTCTCTTTGTTTAATAAATTAGGTATATTACTCATTTTTCTATTTAGATTCAATAAAATTTAACAAAACATGTTGAATCAATGGTACACACGCGTTGACGCTGCAAATATGTATGTCTTACTGACCAGTGCCAACAAGTTGCTTCTATATTTTATATCCTTTGCTAGTAATAAAATGAATAATTGCATTTATTAAATTAAACAATTAAAGAAAAATGAAATGTTATAATTACAACACACATAATAATAATTAACATATATTTGATATGTAAAAAGAATTCGTTAACTGTTAAATTACTACTTTACCTAAAAAACAGATGAGGGTATATAATAATTTACGATATGTATAATAAGATGTTTGATAATATTAAATAAAATATAAATTTGTCATTAGCCTCTTGTTAAATTTGTGGATTACATACAACAAAATAAGCTGTAAACAAATTATTCATTATATAGTAATATATTGAAATTTTAGTATTTAAAATAATACTGTTTCAATTCAGATATAATAGTAGTATTTAATTTATCATTTTAAATACAAAGAAACTATAACCAAACCTCGCATATTTTAAATATTAGAGGTATTTTTCTCTCAGTGTACAGGAGCAATGGATGGCTGGATGCTGCAAATCCTGTCATGTGATGATGAACCCATTGATTGTATATGTCCTCTTGTGTCTCCTTGTAATATGTAACGTGATGATTTTTTTTATATATTTTGTTGATTTATATTTTTAATGTTAATTAAATTGTTGTATGTTAAGCTAAAATGTTTTATATCAGTTTGAGAATTAATGTTATTTTTATATTATTTTATGAATAACATTTCTAAAATTAATCGTTTTTGGAGGTTTAATTCAATAGCTAATTTTTTGTGTTTTCGAAATCAAATTCATGTTTATTGCTTTTAGCGTGTTCTACTAGAGCACATTTTATATTTCTATTATTATTGTTGGAGTTTCTTTTATGTTCATTTAGCCTTATTTTTAGGTATCTTTTTGTTTGTCCCGTATAAGTTTTATTACAACTTTTACATGGAATTTTATATATTAAACTGGATTTTAGTTCTTTCTTTGCTGTGTCTTTGATTACGCTAAATAAATTATTTACAGTTTTATTTTGTTTAAAAGCTATATTTAAGTCAAATTTTTCTTTTATTATTTTTTAAAATTTTGATACTACAAGATGATTTTCATTGGGTTAAAAGTAAAGGGTCTCTGTAGAAACATGACCCTTAAAATGCGTCGAACTATTATCATCTGTCATTTGGCCCACAGTTTTTTTTGTAAGTTTTTTCATATTTAAATAGCCGAAAGAATTTTATAGAAATTTCTAACCATTTGTGTACGCTTTATAATTTGTTGAAAATGTAAACCGACCGAACAATTATTAGTTTTGGCTCCTATTTCTTTCGACATAGCTTCCTTGTCAAAAGCCTTCTCCAATATTTGCACTACTTCACTGCACCTTAGACCATTTTTAACACAAAATTTAAAGCAGATTTTTTGTAGTACTTAAAAAAAAATCGTCGAGAATGTAAAAATGTTTTATTAATATATATATATATGTAACAGAAATAAGTAAATTAAATTTAACCAGTGATAGAACTCGTCGAATGCAAAAATATTTCTAAATAACTTTTTCTTGTAAAACTTCTAGATATTGAGTTATAGTTCTTCAAAATTTTGTTACATATTTTATTACCCGCCTATGATTGAATTGCGCATGCGTCTTCAAACAATTATTGCCGTTGTGACTGCGACAGAATACAATGAAAGTTGAATGAATTTGTCAACACAAAAGAAAGGTTAGAAACGGGTGAATAGATTGACCGATACACCAGATGGTGAAACTATACACAAAGCAGGAAAGGTAAGAAAGAATAGAATACGTCGACTAACGTAATAAAAAATATTATACGTCAAATTTTTAAGTTACAACAGGTTGGACAATCCAAAAATTGTAGGACATTTATGAAATGCAGTCGACCAAGAACAACTCTACAATTGACGGAACAAGTAAATTCATAAAGATGATTAAAAGTGATGCAATCACAATAAATGTTCAAAATGCCCACCGTCATGGTTAATACACTCTGAAGACGTCGACGATGATGTAACTATTGTTCTTTTAATATCCTACAAATTGTCATATGTGATATTTTGTGTTGTAGTGCTATTCTTCGAGTACTAAAATCTGGCTGAGAATCAACACTTAATTTATTTACATACATGTAAAAAGGTGCGAACGTTTGGAAGATGACGATTCGAAAAACGGTAGAAATAAATTTCCTGTGCTTTGGCAGCGAAAAAAAAAAAACGAATTACCTGGTAATTTTAAGAATTTAGATTTAAGAAACTTTAAATTAAAGGCTAAGGATATTTATTTAAATAAAACTCAGAATTTAACAGATGTAAATTAGTAAGTTAATGAAATGTTTCTATATGTACTTATACTATTATTGTTTATTTATTGTATAGCAACATGCTAAATAAAGTTTATTATTATTATTCTCTGAGCTTTACCATAGGGCAGCACAATGTCTGTATACTCACTATCTGTAAAGGCAAGCATTTTTACTGATTATAACTTTTATAATAATTATTAATCGATTTATTTGTCAGAATTTATTTGAAAAAGTTGACAACTCACATTTGTCAAAAACAGTTTACGAAATATTGTTACTCTCGACGATTTCTATCACTGGTTAAAGTTAATGTACTTATTTCTGTTACACTCTGTATATATATAAATATATATATGTCAGACACCATCTACGGGTCCAACATGAATAAAACCTGATGAACACTTCAAAATCCATTGTACCAACGTGATGAAGAAAAATGTGCTCAATCGAAAACTAATAACGCGGGAAGTTAAAAAATTCTCGTTTCTTTTAGATCGCACCTCGTCTAATCTGTATTAAAGTGATGAAATATAAATTTAAAATTTGTAAATTGCTAATATTTGGCGACGCACATTCATTAAAATAAAAAAAGTCTTCTGAGAACGTACCTATTATATTAAATAAGGATTTGTAACTTTGTACTTAAGGGGCGGAACTTCGTTGAAATTAGACTCATAAATTATTCATTGCCAAATATTCGATCTACGCATCTTTCTTTGGAAGTTCTTATCATTCTCCATTTCATTTCTTCCGTCTTTTCTTGGACCCCGTCAAAACAAGCCGCTACAACTACTCGTACGCTGTCTGAAATACATTGGCCCGTTTCCAAACCTCATACTATTTGTATATTAACACTCTTCACTTCAGACGCCGTCTCGACGCTAAATCCGGCGCCACGCTCCAATGTCTGGCTCCGGGCGACGCTCCGGAATTCCGGGTCCCCGTTGGAAGACGTATTTTGATTGCGATTTTCCCGGAAATAGATAGGTAGAAGTTGTTGACATTGTCATTTTTGATAAAATATTAGAAATTTATAATTTATGGTGAAATGTGTGTGCTCAGAATTCTTTAAAAATAAGAGTTTCAGTATTCAATTAATGTAATATTCTTTCAGGAGATATTTCAACAATTAACAGCAAATTTAATATTGTGCGGCATACTGGGTCATTTATAACAATATTTATTAGTTTATTAGAGATGTCATGGCGACTGAAAAATATCATACACACTGAAATATATTATTGACTAGTACCTTTGAATATATAATACATATAAGAATGGCAACGCATATGGCCTAGCAACATACTATATCTGTCTCTTTTTATTCACAAAATTATTATAGATAGCTAGTGACTCCTACCACAAAACTATGAACTACGATAAATCGTGCTGACAGCATTGCCAGATACTATTTGTTAGAGGTATTCAATAATCAATAATTCAAAAATATTGTTTCATAATAACCAGATAATATATTTTGAATCTTCAATATACATGTATACTTGTTTTACAGTAGCAAACTTAAAAACCTTTATAAAATCTTAACTTGCTGTTCTAGCTACGTGGCAATACTGTGCAACATCCACCTATTATGTATTTTTTGAACTAACTCAGAAATAATTCGTATAGGGAGGGATAGATGGCACCTTCTCTCGAAATATTTAATCTAAATACATTACGTTGCCATTCTTATATGTATTATATATTCAAAGCTAGTACCCATAATTGTATACATAGTTGGCTTCGATTTCATTAAAGATATACATATTTTAAACTTAAAAACAATTACGTGACACGAACGTGACCCGCCGGGCGTGATCGGGCATGAGTGCCAAAATAAATTCGTGAGCCTGAATGACCGTGAATCAAACATAACTAGTCGGGCGTGATTGGTCGTGATTACATTTTTAGTTTCATGAGCGTGCGTGATCGTGAAAAAAAAGTTACTCACGCGCCCACCTCTAATTACAAATGGACATTTTAATACGTGGTAATCATAATATTTTTCCTATTTTTTATTAATTTACTTTTATTTTAAAATTATTATTAAAAGATATATTAAAATATCAAGGTTGATAACACTAACAGTTTCAATAAACATTTGAAATTTAATTAATTTGGACATTTGATTTTTAACAACAGTTATTTAGGTTACAGTTCAAATTTATATTTATTATGTTATGAGCTTACAAATAAATACTTTTTACTTTATTTTAAAAGAGTGCTATACTGTTTGATGCGATTATTTTCCTATAAAAATATAATTGCACTACTTTTCATGAGTAATGACAGGTTATTACAACTAAAATGAAAGATATGCATTTGACATTAGACTAAGTTTATTCCATATATAAACTTTGTTGCAAAAGATTATATATTTCCAGTAAAATTATTTTATAAACAAACTATGTAAATTGCACTTGACACTGATATCTTCTTTAGCTTTTCCCCTTGAATTTCCTCATCCACTCATTTCTATTTTGCTTGTTGTTCTCATTCAGCTCCTTTTCTCTCAAATCCTTCGCAATACAGCCTTTCCATCTTATCTTTGGTCTTCCTCTGTTTCTTCTACCTTTTACTACTACGCTTTTCATTCTTCTTCCAATATATTCTTCATCTCTCGTCATGACATGTTCAAAGCAATATAATCGTCTCACTTGTATCTTTCTATCATTCGAACCATTTTCTTATCTTCTCATTCCATATCCTATCTTTCCGTGTCTTCCCCAACATCCATCTCAACAATCTCTCTGCTACAATCATTTTATTTTCACTGACACTGACATCTTTCAATTAGAATTTTCTTAATATAGTAGCTGTTCCCATGGTTATAGCATAGCTGGCTGATTTATGAAATTTAATTCCTTTATAGTTCTATAACTCTATATATATATATATATATATATATATATATATATATTGAATATGACATATAAAATGCAATTAAATCGTGTAGATAATAGCATATTCTTTATCAAAAAATAATTTAACAGCGTTCTTTCAAGAAAAACTATTAAAATCTTCAAACGAGGGTACTTTCGGTTCACCAATTATAACCAAAATCTAATCACTTCTTTTGGATGTAAACTTGAGGAATACGAAAAAATTATAATTTTTGGAATCGTGATAATAGAGTTATGCGATCACACACATACACACACACACACATACACACACATAGACACACACACACACACACACACACACACACACACAAACACACACACACACACACACACAAACACACAAACACACATACATACAGACATACAGACATCATCGTAAAAATGATAAAATCGTATTATAGGGACCATATAACATGCTTATTCACTAAAAACTCATTATTGATTTTTTTGACCAAATACTACCTTCCTTACCTAAAGGTGACGGAGTTTAAAAATCCCCAAAAACAATTGAACAAAATTGTCCATTGTGTACGATTCACTTTGTGAACAAGAAGTAAGAAAACATTTTTCTAGATTTTTATAGTTATTAGAAAATGAAAATTTAGACAAAACGCACTTTTTCGTCACAATCTAGGAACCTATGTGACTATTTGCAAACCAAAATTATTACATTTAAGATGGCCATCCAAATGTGCACCAGATGCCCTACATAACGGAAATTATATCACTTATAATTTCCTAGATCCGAGGCCTTTGAAATCCAGACATCCTGTACATTATTTGAAAACAAAAATAGAAATAGTACGAACTGATTTAATAAATCATTCTGCTTTTTAATTTTTTTCTGAAATAATGGGAAATAAAATTTCAATTATCTCTAAAACTGAATCCACTATTTACCGTCAGTAATAAATCTGACAAAAAATCGTTAATTAAAAAATCTGGTGAGCAATTGACCAACTAATAGCAAAGCTGACCTTAATTACAATAATTAATCCATAGCGTTCAAGGACGACGCGAATGATTTGTAGAGCTAGAAAGCATCGGAACAACTGAATAACGCCAAACAATTACATTATCAACCAGGGACGTGTTCAACTACCACTCGGACAAATTGTACATTCATGTAAAATTAACTCCCTCAATCGATCGGAAATACTGACACAATAGACAATATGTAATAATAGAGGAATATCAGTCGTTATAATTAATGAACAATTTGATTTGATTTTTCCACACGATAATTCATGAGTAATAATTAATTTAATAAAGTTTAACGATCAAAATTAGTTTTGTAATTGAGGCAGTTAAAAATACGACTTTGGTTCATGCATATTTGACTTCTAAAAGGTTTATTTATTTTATAGGGTGTCCAGGATAACGTGTTCAACATGAGTATTTCGGTGAATGTAAGAGATATACGAAGTCGGTTACATTAGACAAAAGTTTCTCCATTAAGGGATCACTGTAGTGGTACATTATCAGCCATATTCATAGTGAACAAGATAGTCCTGTATCAAAGGCGATCTAAGTAATCCTACGTTAGTACGTTAGTACGGACTAAACATTGATATTCATAGTCAAAGTTAATACCTGGGCTCAACTTGGCCATGGTCTATTTCTCTTACTGAACATGCGTAGTAACATTTTAACTGTCAAAGTTGTATAAATGTGTGCTGCAAACAAATAAATATTTGTACCCAGGATCGCTGCGTGCGGGTGGGCAAGTTGGGACTCGCACAAAAGGCCTGATCATGAAGGGCGCCATTTCATGACAGTAAATAATATATTTTTGTTGCAAACTGCTCTTATTCGTAAAGAAAAAAATGTCATACAACTTACACAGTAATGTGATAGATGTGACAATGTTTTTTACCTTCCGTCACCTTTAGGTAAGGAAGGTATTGTCTTTGGTCAAAAAATTCAATGATGAGTTTTTAGTGAATAAGCATGTTTTAGGATGCTTATAATACGATTTTACTATTTTACGATGATGTCTGTATGTATGTATGTGTGTTTGTGTGAGTGTGTGTGTGTGACGAAAGTTTTGGATCGCATAACTTCAATACTACGATTCCAAAAATTATATTTTTTTCGTATTCCTCAAGTTTACATCCAGAAGAAGCGGTGATTAGATTTTGGTTATAATTGGTCAACCGAAAGTACCCTCATTTGAAGATTTTACAGTTAAATATAATTTATTGACATTTGTCGTTATTATAACTTTAACAATATATTATTCTTTATACGATTTGATTGCATTTTATACTTGATATTCAATAGATATAGAATGTCATAAATCAACCAGCTATGGCAACCATGGACACTGCTAATATATTCATATAATTCAAATTGACAGATGTCAGTATCAATGAAAAGTAAATAAATGTGGCAGAGATGAGGATGTTGAGAGGGAAGACATGGAAAGATACGGTAAGGAATGAAGTAATAAGGGAAATAACTCTAGTGTTAGAAGTTTGTAGAAAGATACAAAAGAGACGATTACATTGGTTTGACCATGTCAAGAGGAGAGATGAAAAATATACTGGAAGAAGAATGAATAACCTAGTAATAGAAGGTGGAGAAACAGAGACAGACCAAAGATAAAATGGAAGGACTATATTGCGGAAGACTTGAATGAAAAGGAACTGAATGAGAACGACACGAAAAACAGAGATGAGTGGAAAAAGAAAATAAAAAATAGCGACCCCTAACAAAAGCTAAAGAAGAAGAAGATGTCAGTGTCAAGTGCAATTTGTATAGTTTATTTATGAAACAATTTTACTGGAAATTTAGAATCTTTTGAAAGAAAATTTATGTATGGGATTTATACATAATACACAGGATTGACGGAAGGTATTGTGCTGGCCACATCAGATTTTTTTCATTTTGAAATTACTTGTAAAATATATATTTTATTATCTATCCTGTGGCGTATGAAAATATTTTTTTATCGGTAAATTTTTGAAATATAACACTAACTTACATTTTTGAAATGGAACCCATATTTGATTTTTACTTTATGAAAATACTTATTTTTTATTGTGTTTTAAATCATTTTTTAGATCATACCTGGTATATCTACTTAAAAATATAGAATTAAAGTTAGAATTAAGCCAGATATGGAATGAGACACTTAAGTAAAATAAAATACTATTATTTTGAAAAACTAATGAAAATCTTGACAAAAAAATCTGATGTGACCAACACAATACCTCCCGCCATTTCCATATGGGGTCTCGTTGCCGCGTGCTAATGTCTGTTAAACGCCCGCAGAATACAAATATATCATCATCATTACCGAAATGTGTATACAAATCAGATTAGCACACCCAGCAATGCCGTGATAATATATCTATTTGTTTCTTTCCATAAAACTATTGTTCTGTTTACAATTTTCCTTTTAAAACGTTACTATTATTAATTTGAAATGATTATTTTTTTGACAGTGACATTTATCTGTCAGTCACATACATTTGAGCTGAACTATGTAACCACGGAGATGTGTTTAAAGTTCCGAGATATAATTTTTATATTACTTTATAAATTTATCCATAAAATACTCGTATATAGAAAAAGTATTACAGCGAACTTAAAATGGAATAATCTTTAATTTTTATAATAATAAATTGAGAAAAAAATACATTTAAAGGTATTTTTTGAAGAATAAATTTCTTGAACTTCAAGTAAACTGCCATTTCCGGTTATCCGATTGCCACCAAAATCTAATCAGTTCTTTCTATATTAGAATAAGGTAGAAATACATGGTTTCAAAACTATTTGAATGGTAGTATTTGAGTTAGAGCGTAAAGAGGATCCACACACACACACATCACACATATAAATACATACATAAATACATGCATGCATACATACATATATACATACATACACACAGACATCATTGTGAAAATGTTAAAAATGGATTCAACGGACCCTAAAACGTGGTCATTTACCAAAATCTCGATATGCGATTTTTAGCACGATCCCTATACCTCCCTTACCAAGGATAGCGGGAGGTAAAAATAAGAAAGTTCATGAAAAATATAGAAAAATCTAAAATTTGAAGAGTAAAAAAAAAATTCAATAACTCGAGATCCCAGTGGTGGCAGCTCTAAATGGCACACACTGTATATTGAGTAAATTTGTTTTTACATAAGAACTCTGATGAGAACGACGGTGTGAATAACATTTAAAATATTGAAAATAATCAACATTATGTGTTCAACATTGCAAAAAGCAGATTAACTTCCCAGGCTAAATTCATTTACATGGCTTCGCCTAATCCATGAAACGCAGCCACTGCAGTGAAATCGCTATTTTTTTTGTCTTGTTAAACATAAACTATGTAGTACCTATTTAAATTTTCACATCGAAATTACCAGATGATCTAAATTAGAGCAAAATCAAGCTATATAAAAAAAATCTCATGTGGCCAGCACAATACCTACCGTCAATCCTGTGTATTATGTATAAATCCCATACATAAATTTTCTTGCAAAAGATTCTAAATTTCCAGTAAAATTATTTCATAAACAAACTATGCAAATTGCTCTGGACACTAACATCTTCTTCTTCTTTAGCCTTTCCCATTCGTTACGGGTCGCTATTTTTTTTATTTTCTTCGTCCAATCATTTTTTTGCGTGTCGTTCTCATTCAGTTTCTGTTCTCCCAAGTCTTCCGCAATACGTCCTTCCATCTTATCTTTAGTCATGCTCAAACCAATGTAATTATCGCTTTTGTATCTTTCTACAAACTTCTAACATTAGAGTTATTTCCCTTATTATTTCATTCCTTAATGTATTTTTTCGTGTCTTCCCTCTCAACATCGTCATCTCTGCCACATTCATTTACTTTCATTGATACTTACATCTGTCAATTTGAATTATCTGAATATATTAGCAGTTTCCATGGTTAGCATAGCTGGCTGATTTATGAAATTTAATATCTTTATAATTCTTTAACTCTATATTTATTGAATATAAAGTATAAAATGAAATCAAATCGTATAGAGAATAATATATTGTTTAAGTTATAATAACGACAAATGTCAATAAATGATATTTAACTGTAAAATCTTCAAATGCGGGTACTTTTGGTTGACCAATTATAACCAAAATCTAATCACATCATCTTCTGGATGTAAACTTGAGGAATATGAAAAAAATATAATTTTTGGAGTCGTAGTATTGAAGTTATGCGATCGGAAACTTTCGTCACACACACACAGCCACACACACATATATACATACAGACATCATCGTAAAAATAGTAAAATCATATTATATGGATCCTAAAACGTGTTTATTTACTAAAAACTCATCATTTTTTGACTAAAGACAATACCTTCCTTATCTAAAGGTGACGGAAGGTAAAAACCATAGCACACCATGGGCCATATTACTTTACGCAATTTTCGAATTTCTAAATAATTATCAAACTTTTCTGCACTGGGGCAATCTTACACATTTCAAACTTTTATGCAAACGTTAATTTTTTACTCATTACACATTTTTCTAATTTATTTTTCTCCTATTTTTAAAATAACTCATTTTAAGTATTATATGCTGAATAAGTTTAATTATTTCCCATTTAGAATTTTTTTACCTTTAGTATTTTTTTACCTTTAGTATTTACTAATTATAAAAACAATTAGAAGTGCTGAAAAAGTACTTTGCAATTCATTACGGTTTTATAAGAATTGCTCTCTATGTAAACGAATAGTCTTTCATCTTCTTGCTTTGATGCGGAAATTAAACAAGAATTTATATTCATGTGAGGTGTGGATATAAATTATAAAAAGTACTTGTAATAAAGTAATGCATTTCATTTACATATAAAAGATTTTTTTAGATTACGCTAAAGTATAACCTTGACTCTATGAACATTTTTCCGCAATTTAAAAAGTTCTTTGCAACATACAATGTAGTAATTAAAATTAATTATATTCACATTCCATTTCCTTCCGTGTAGAATAGCACGAAACCATTTTTTTTTCATTTATGTAACAATCATCCTTTCCTACATTTAAATTTAAAAAATCTGATGTGGCCAGCACATAACCTCTCGCCGTATATTTTACCTGGCTGTATGCATAAAGCAAAGAATATTTTTATAAATACAAATAATATATTCATATAAATCTATGACGTATAAACTTCTTTATTATTCAATAATAGCATGTCTCAACATGAAGATATTTTACCATAAATTATGTTACAATAAATTACAAAGTAGAGTTTACCATATATAAATATTAGGCTGGTAACTGCAATTTTCAATTCGAACAACGTTGTTTACTTTCTCTTCATATTCTTCTAGTAAAAACATTAATTTTGGGCGGTCTAAAATGTATATATGGATTGTGCATCTATTCTTACATATCTTCTTTTACATTTTATTTTTTCATACATGTTATATCTAAATAACACTAATTCCCTTTAATAAAGTGACGGATAGATTGCACTCCGATTATTCTTATATCTATGTGTAATTTTGTCAATATTTACAACTTACTTGAGAAGAATTTGATAGCTTTTTCGCAATTCAAAGTTACTCTAGTCTATAGTACTGGTGTACATTGTCCCATAATGTTTGAAACAAATTTAAGTCCTTCAACCTAGACTTGTCATCTCCATAATAGTCACAGATCAAGAACTAAGGGATTCTCCAAGTACATTTTTCTTTCATTACTCATTATTTCTGACACTGACATTTATCTGTCAGTTACAAATAATTTAAATTATCAACTATTTTTTATGGCATTCTTTCGGCTGTCAAATTTATTACAACAGATTATTTTATATATTATACTTCTTTTATCTCTAAATCTATGGAATATATAATAAAATATTTAAATGTATCAGATAGAGAATTTAATTTTCTTTAATATTACCACGAAAAATTTTCAAAAAATAATATTTAGAAGATTTTTTTTCAAGAATCTTCTACTTCCGGTTGTCCAATTATTACCAAAACCTTTTCAGATCTTCCCATGAATGTCCGATTGGGAAATACGTTGTTAAACAAATTTTAAGTCTTATAGTTTTTGAGTAACCGTCCTTCCAACATCCCACACACACACACACACACACACACACATCCACACACACACACACACACACACACACACACACACACACACACACACACAAGACATCATCGTAAAAATGTTAAAATCGAATTGTAGGGACCTTAAAACGTGCTTATTCAATAAAATCTGGATATGCGATTTTTAGCATGAATGCAATACCTCTCTTAGCGTGAGGTAAAAATGGGGTCCTCTATCATAGCAATAAATTAGAACATAGATCACTTATATTAAGACTAGCCCTTAAGACTCTATGATTTTGTTTTTAACGCTTTTTATCACGACCACATACAAAACATATTGTTTCCACACAATTACCTAGATACGAAAATTGATAATATTGTGCATATATTCCGAATACACTAGTGTGTTATTATAATACACAGGAGTGTTCCAACTGACTGGTAATTTGGGCTTGTCTTTTTCGAGAAATCGCTAAATATAAAAATAAATAATATGAGTGATAATCTGCAAATTTATCCCCATTTCTTTACAATAATTATGATTAGTACAATAATTTCATATTTATGGTAAGGTACTTATAAACTGAACAGTTGGTAATACTGCCACATTCGACTGTTCACTTCCGTTTTACATTGATTTATTTGATATTTGTTTTTGAGGTTAGAATCGCTCGACATACATAAAACAATGAATATGTGGTTAGTACAATATTATTATACAATTAAAACTTATTTGTAGTGTGAATGTGAATATCACAAAAATGGATTGCAATGACAATGATTCGTCTATGCATTGTAATGTATACCACCGAATGTCGGGCAGGTGACAACTAATTTGAGGTTAAAAAAACGTATAAATTAATTATGCCGGTTTTTGTGGTGAAAGGTCGTGAGAAAAATAGTGTACAATACTTGCTAGAAAAGTTTCCAGACACTCATTATAAATTGACAAGTGATATGATTATTATCGATGATATTCTCGAGGGAAACCGAGCTGCAGATTTCACGAGTCCGAAGGACGAGTTGAAATGTGCTGCTTCGGTTTCACGAGCAATATCGATTATTAATCATATCACGAGCTTATATTTAATGAGAGAATATAATGAATTTTTGAAATCTAACCTAACTTTTGATATACATATTCATATTGTATTAAAACATGGTACTTACGAGTTTTATTTAATATTTCGGAGTTTGAATTATTGTTATTATTTATTTTTATACTCAAAATTAACTGTCAATGTCATAAATAAAGAAAACAAATCCCTTAGTAACGACTATAAATACGGTGATAATTTCCTTGTTTTTTATCATCGCTGTGATAGACGTGTAGCTAGGGAAATTCTGAATGTTGATGGGCGGAAAACATATCACGTGACGAAGGAATTATATTCTCAAGTAAATGAAAGCAGGAAATAACGAAACAAACAAAGTAAACCAAATAATACTTGTTTGAATTTATGATGCCAGGCCAGGGAGAAACTACGTACCTTTGCATGGCGCTTTAAAGATGATCCACCCTTAATAACTTGGAAATGAATTGTGATAGACATACCCGATTTTTTTTTAATTCACTCGTCTCACCCCCATCCCTCTCAATGTACGACACGACAGTATATTATTATTTATATGACAAAATTTAGTCATTTAAGTTACAATAATTAAAGACTTCGTCCTAAAATTTGTAAAAAATTGCTTATTCTTGTGTTGAAAATAGTCCTAAATTGACATATGAGGTGTGGCTATTAAATAACGAGACTGCGCGCGCAGAAGGCGTTCTAGAGGGGAACTGGGGGAAACTAATGCAGCGTTGGATAGCTGTAA
Source organism: Harpalus rufipes (assembly GCA_951394225.1). Taxonomy (NCBI): domain Eukaryota; kingdom Metazoa; phylum Arthropoda; class Insecta; order Coleoptera; family Carabidae; genus Harpalus; species Harpalus rufipes. The sequence goes on from OX596275.1 coordinate 11,616,427, forward strand.
GTGTCTACTATTCCGGTACGAAAGCACGTTTTTGTCGCTGTAGTAGTATTTTTTCTATAGAGGTTAGAAAAGAACGTGTTTTTTTCTCGTGCCGATAACAATGTGTGACGAAAAACACGAGCAACGGATCAATGTGAAATTTCTCGTTAAATTAAAAAAAAACTCCCACTGAGTGCTATAAGTTGTTGAAAAAGGCCTATGGTGAGAATTCTCTATCTCGTGCGCGTGTTTTCCAATGGTGTAAACGGTTTTCTGAAGGCCGAGAGAGCACCGAAGATTTAAAGCCATGCTAATCGTTTTTTCGACATCAACGGCATCGTGATGACTGAATGGGTTCCCGAGGGTCAAACTGTAAACCAAACTTACTATTTGAAAGTTTTGGCAACACTGCGAGAACGAGTTCGTAAGAAACGAGTTGTGGAAAAACAAGTCGTGGATTTTGCACCAGGACAACGCACCTGTGCCCATAACGCGTTGTCTGTGAAGCGGTATTTAGCCGCTAGAGGCACTCCAGTGCTCGAACACGGGCCGTACTCGCCTGATTTAGCACTCTGTGACTTTTTTCTGTTTCCGAAGATCAAGTCTACCTTAAGGAACCCGGTTCGAGTCGATGGAAGAGGTGAAGCGAAAATCGGCCGAGCTCCTAAACGCTCTTACAAAAGATTCTCTATATTCGATGTTATTATCACGTCGGAAATTGCCAAAAGGACGCTGCGCTATATAAACCCGTCAGAAAGGACATCCGCGAACATTTTGGTATATACAAGCATCGTGAAATGTTGAGTTGGTGATATAAATAAATAATCTACGAGTGGTGAACATAAATTAATGTAGTTATGTAAATAAATGTAGAGAAATAAATATTGTTTAAATAAACAATCTTAGTGTAATATTCTTAGTCTTAAATTAGTGTTTATAATTATTTAATCATAGTGTTAATTACTTTTATTATCTTTATCTTAATTATTTATCATTTAATTAACTTTTACTTTAATATTATTTCTGTGATTTTTACACTTCACCCAAATAAATAAACGTTATACTATTCATACCGAATGGTGACACAAAATTCATTTTTATTTTACATACAAACTACTTGCAATTTTCTTCTAAAACAATGGAATTAGCTCGTACAACTTTATCCTGTAAAAAACTTATAGAATTCAAATGTTTTCTTTGATTTGGAATGTTTCAAATATATTCTTACAAACTCTATTTCTTTCAACCAGAATTGTTCTTTTATTTATTTATTTTATTTATTTATGTATATTTGGAGAACCAACATTTTTTCAAACCAGTTATAGGTTCCCACTAAATAAGAAATTTATATTAACAGTATATTACAATGCAATAAGATAGATGGCACAACGAAAAAATAAACAATGAAAATTTGAAAAATTGAGAAAAAGTATGAGTACAACAAATAAATGTTAAAACACTAACATACATAATTAGCTAATTATACGTATTAATAGAGCAAGACTTCAATATTTCTCTTTTAAATGTCATGAAATTTATATGAAAATTGTTTATGTGACTGAAGCTATTGTTGTATGTTAACATTAGTCCATCAATGGCAGAATTTTTATGATTATTAGTAGTAGCTTTATGTGGGTGAAAAAGTGAACTAGATCGAGTTGTTTTTTGAAGTACATGTAAATTAAAATATTGTAACGTTTTTATTTATATGGGTGAAGTGTAAAACATAGACAAATATTATTAACTAAAGAATACGTTTATTAAACGATAATTGAGTAAGGATTAAATATTAAAAGATAATAAAAACAACTAACACTATGATTAAATAATTATAAACACTAAGAATATTATTAAATGCTTAAACACTACGATTATTTATCTAACTAACATTTATATCACTGCACTTATTTATATAACTACATTTATGTTAACAACTGTTAAACTCTTTATTTATATCACCGAGTTCATATCTGGTTGCTTGTATATATGAGACTGCCCCTCCGTCTTCTCTCGGCCGATATTTATACAGCGCATAACAGTCTAGAAGCCTTCGATGCGACAATGACCCGTATACAAAGGAATGAGGTCACGGCGCAATTCGCCTCTAGTCGCTGCGGCGCCAGGGATTGCGTCATTGTTCTGGAACGTTCTGTCAGTGGCGGCGTTGTATACTCTTCTCCCGGGGGCGCACGTCACAATATTGTAGAAATGAACTGCAGATTATGTTGTTAAAATTTTTATAAAGCAGTCATGTCTGATAAAACTCCCCCGTTTTCAAGGCTATTTATGTTAAAATTATGAAGTCTAGCATCATAATTAGGAATATCTACATTAAATTTAGCACATAATACATTCACAAATCTTTTTTGAATATTTTGTATTAAATATATGTTCTTTTGGTACATCGGGTTCCAAATCACTTATGCATATTCTAGTTTAGATCGTACAAAAGCGATATATAGACAAATAATAGAAAATGGATTAGTAAAACTTTTACAAGCACGTAATACAAAAGCAAGTATTCGGTAAGAGTGTTTAACCATAGAATCTATATGGAAGTTTTGTAGTAATTTTGAATCAAATATAATTTGCGTAACATTTATATCATCCTCTTCCTCTTACACATATTCAAATTCAAATTAAACACACATATCTGTTTTGTTCTAGATGTGAATGGTCTACCTTCAAACATGCAAGTTGAACAGCATCCAGCATTGTGGTTGCAATCTCTTCGAGCACATGGTTTGCAACCTCCAAAACGGAATCTAGTATCCCCTCCTCCTTCTGAACCGGAGACATTAACTTCCGGAGCACCTGAAACTACTACATGGGAAGATTTACCGGAAGTCGCTGCCCATACTGCCCACCAACAAGGATATGGTAAGTGGTAGACACATAGACCACAGTAGGAAATTAAAGTACAAGATATTTCATAGTCCGAATGAGTAATAGCCATTACGTCCAAATTTTTCATATAAGGATATCAAATTTGTGTACATAAGCACACTGTCTATAATTACTTTCCTTAATTAAAGTTTGTAATTATTGTACGAAGCATGTACTTTATTTCAATTAGAAATAATTTCTGCTTGTTTCTAAACTTAGTTAACGACATAATGATTTACTCGCTTACATTAAAACTTGATATCTTGAGAGCAATTTTTGTCGTATTCAATTAAATTTGAACAACCACTTACGTCAGTAATTTAAAGTACGTAATCGATATGAAAATTGCTTTAATTCCAATCCAACTTTGTAATCTGCATAGATTTGGGAAAGCAAAAGAAGTCAAATTTAAAAAAGTTAAAACGAATAAGAAATATTTAATTGATTTTAAAAAGCATAGCAAACATATTTTACTTTTTGATATACGAGGGGAGAAAGAAATGTAAATTTAACGAAGTTATTTTTCCTTTTTACTAAATTACCCAAATATACTTTACACTTCTTATATGGGCTGAGCGAGTGTATAAAGAATGAGTCTCTAAAGAGTTTATAAAACTAGTCAAATACTTTTTTTACGACTACAAATTAAGACAACGAAAATACAGAAACACTTTTTATATTGCACTTATTTTTAAACAATGTCTACTTTCAGCTACTTCCCACTATATATGCACTAGTGAAGCTAACTTTGGTCAATGCTTAAAGAATCAGCTGTTAGTGATTGATGAAGTAGAAAAAGTTTATTTAAACTCTGGACAAAATAATGTATTTTTACCTCCCGCTACCCTTGGTAAATGAGGTATAGGAATCATGCTAAAAATCGCATATCAAGATTTTGGTAAATGAGCATGTTTTAAGTCCGTAGAATCAGATTTTAACATTTTCAGGATGATGTCTGTGGGTGTGTGTGTATGTATGTGTATGTATGTGTGGATCCTCTTTATTAATTAAGAAACCGTATATTCTTACTCTACTTTAATATGGAAAGAATAAACCATTAGATTTTGGTGTAAATCAGATAATTGGAAATGACACTTTACTTGAAGCTTAAAACAGTTTTTCTTCGAAAAATACATTTAAATTACATTTTTTTGCGATTTTTGGTATTATAAAAATTAAAGACTATCAAATTTTCTACAGTTATGCATTAATACTTTTTCTATATATTATATGAATAAATTTATAAAATTTATTTTATAAATCCCAAGGTCTCTGTAAACCAGACGTTCTGAACAACCCTATCTTTTTATATAAACTTGTGTTCTAATTACAATAAAATTAGCAAAATTTGTGACATATTTAATTGTTCTATCACCAATTTGCGGGATGCATCTTATCATGAACTTTTAGATCATATTTTCATTTTACACATGTTCATGTGTTTGCTTATTATATAGGCATTGTTATTATCTTTACCTGTTTTTGGACTGCTGTCTGTAAGGTTTAAAGTGAAATAAATAAATAAATAAATTACATCTTTCACTTCATCGTACTTTAATTCCTTCCTCCGAAACTGTTCTTTTAAGTTCGGAAATAAATAATAGTCGTATAACGAGACTAATCGTTGTAATAATATGTAGAAACACTTATTATAAAATATAATTTAATTGTAAAACTAAAGACAATAATATGAAACATTATTCAGTTTTGAAGTATAAAATGGACGATTACAAAAACATGTCTGATCGTCTATCTTTTGTGGATTCTGTGTGTTTAGGTAGGTGAGATAATTAAATTAAAGCGATATATTTGTTGAAAGGAAATTTATTTAGGGAGGTCAAGGGGAGTCACTTCAACCACTATTTTTTTTAAACAGTTTAAGATTTACGCCCCAATGTCGACTTTCTTACAGCATCTAAAAAATGACCGAGAGGTTGGTTCAGATACTGAAACATGGCAAGTGTTTTTCTAATTCTTTACAAGTGCATTGAAGTTCACCGAGACTATATTGAAAAACAAAAGTAAGCTCAACCCAAAAACTGTATATTTTCAACGTTAGGTCGCGAAAATTTCAACTGACCCTCATTTTATATTATGGATTGGAAACTTTGTTTGTATTTGTGTCATAATATTTGTATACAACCCTTGAGATTGAAAGAATTTCCAGTGACTCCCAAATTGTATTTAAATTTATTTTTGAAGGTGAACAACAAGCCAATTTTTTTATTAATAATGTCCGGGTGTGAATAAATGCCTATTATTTTGATATTTTTATGATAAACACACATGGCTGATTGCAACAACGTAACTTAAATTTTAAGCTATCCTTAAATTGACAATATTGTATTGTAACTCTAACAGCGGTAATAATAAATAATTCCCTATTTCCAGATTAGGTATTCCGAGAATATCTTAACCCTGTATTAAAATGACGTTTAAGGAGAGTTTATTCTAGAGTTAAGTCTTATTCCAAGTTTATTATTATACATTTGTGGCTTAAACTTGTGATAAAGTAGGAGTAGCTATTCCTGTGTTAACTTCACTCTTATGGCTTTAGCGAAAATCTTGACAAATTATTTATCTCATCCTTCAAAATCGTATTCTCTATGTAGAGTACAACAATATCGTTCTAGTTTGCAGGAAATAAATAATTTTACACAGACTGCGTGTCCGATTATTTCCCAATTTTCATTATTATTATTATTATTATTATTATTAAAAAGAAGCTATTCGGAACTTAACCCTTGTTTGTTATTACCGCCGTAACTTTTTTACTTGTTGATAAAATATTTGAATTACCCATAAATGTATGATACTTCTTTATAGTTATATTCTTTCGAATTGAAATAGCGTGTATTTAAAATTATAATTTATTTTATATGCTTCAGCAAATACTTTTATTTTCTTGGCTTTTCAGCGGGGAACGTGAGACATTTTATTGTTTTCATAAATTATGAAGCAGTTGAAGTTACAAAGTAGGTATGATGTAAAAATATTATATGGAAATTTTAAATTTACTGCTGTAACTGTATATTAAATTTGTTATAAAATACATTTTATATACCGTTGACAATTTTGTGTTACAAAATGAAAGATATAATTTTTATTAATGTGTTTTCTTTTGATATAAAAAGCTTTAAATCCCTATGTCTTTGAACATTTATTTTTATTAAAACACCTACAATATTAATTGTATGTTCAATTCATTTGTATTACCTACATATCTATATTAGAACAAAAAAATCTTCGTTTATATTTATACGTTCAATTTTTTATTTGTATGCATACTCGTATATCAAAACAAAAAATTACGCTTATCTATATTTTTTTATGTGATTTATTTCATTTTCCTCAGCAAACGAATAAAATTTTATTACAAGAGACTAACTTAATAAAATGTTCAATATTCTGAGTAAATAAATATAAAATGGAAAGATTTATCATAGGTCTATGTATTTGTCTTACTCTTTCTATTACATCCGAAAATACGCGTTCATTTTTCATAGAGCATTACTTGAATTATGTTCGATTTTAATCAAGCAATTCCTCATCTCTGCTTAGATCATGATTTTCTTACTCCACGTAGAGAGGAGGAGTAAGAAAGAGCAAGCGAGTATTGATGGTAATTTTAACTGCTGTGTAGTGTTTAAATCAGTCGCAATCATACATATGGTTAATATTAGTAAACATCAAGTACAAAATATTCACAGGACGAAAAGTTTTAAACAAAATATTTTTAGTTATTCTTAATTTTTTATGCAATTTTTTAGGTTATATTTAAATGATCTGCTAATGAATAATTTTAATTTTTGTAAATAGTTTCATCTTCACGACTAATGTCCAACAAAATATACAACATATCATTGGCATCATTTATTATTTCGTTTTCTATCAAAAAATTCATGTGTACCAAACACTTCATCCTCTCACTAAGAGAGGTATTGGATTCATGCTAAAAATCGAATATCCAGATTTTAATGAATAAGCACGTTTTAAAGTCCTTACAATACGATTTTAATATTTCTACGATGATGTCTCTCTCTCTCTCTCTCTGTGTGTGTGTGTGTGTGTGTGTGTGAGAGAGTGTGTGTGTGTGTGTATGTATGCATGTGTGTATGTGTGTGTGTGTGTGTGTGTGTGTGTGTGTGTGTGTATGGGGATGTTGGAACGATCATTTCTCAAAAACTATAATACATACTTAATATCGGTTTAACTACATATTTCTCAATCGGACATTAGTGTACAGCTGAAAAGGTTTTGGTAAATAATTCTTAATATTATTTTTTGAAAATTTATGTTCTTGCTAGTATTAAAGAAGATTAAATTCTCTATCTGATACATATAAATATTTTATTATATCTTTTATAGATATAAAGATACAGAAATATAAGGTATATAATAATCTGTTGTAATAAATCTCATAGCCCAAATAATGTCACGGAAATTGAAAAATATTTTTTTTTGTAACTGACAGATAAATTTCCAGTCTCAAAAATCCAGAGACATAGTTTTCTCAAAGCGATTTGTTTGGACTGAATGTCAGTGAACTAGACAGTTATTTGTTGACAATTAAGTCTAGAAGTTATTGCAAGCCTACATGCAAGGCTGATATAATCTTCAACCCCTCAGAGACAATCCTATCATAAATAACGTTTTTGTTTTAAGTAGTCGGTCTTAGATATGTACTCATGTCGACAAGAACTGTAGTTTGTATGTAAGTTTCTGACGCGGGCTGAACGCCCGTCTGCTGAGTTATATTGTAACTATTTAGTTTATTTGATTTAGTTATGTTTAGTACTCAATAATAATAAGTTTAATAGTTAATAATTGATTAGTGTTAGTATAAATATATGTAAATAAAGAAGTTATTTAAATACCAAACAAATGTCTGTGTACATTATGCACTGAGAAAAAGATATAATTACGTGAATTGTAAATTTATTTGTTACAAATAAATCCTAAGCTTGAATAGATCCAAATATATCTACAATTAATGCAATGTAATAATTTATTTGAAGTATTTATTTGTCTCAAATAAATATACATTGAGATCAATTATGTCTTCTATTTCATGAGAACTATGCATTTAATTACATTAAGAATTATTTTAATTGCGCTAAATTTATTTCAATACTATTGGATATACAATAATTTATTTGCACTAAATTTATACCTACCTCTCATAACCTGTCCACTCTTAAGTTGATTCAAATTGAAGGAAAATGATTAAATAAGGACCACTATAGGTATTTAATTTTTTTGTCATCGTGTTTTTATTAACTCACAAATTACATCCTTATGCATATTAATGTACATATAATAAAACATTATAAAAGTATAAATACACTACGTGTATTCTACAGTACATTTGAAAAAATGTCAAAGTAGGCCTATGTTTTAGTTTAAAATTATTTAATTTGATGTTAGTTTGATACGAGACTGTCAAAAATATTCAGGCGTACTTTCATTTCTGTGATCACAGCCTGCTTCGAATTATTTTTTCAATTGCACTGTATAACAAATTATTTTGTAGGATATTAGGATCACTGTACATATATAGGGTGTTTCCTTTAAAACAACCAGCGCTTTTTTGGGCGAACTAATGACTTTAGAGAAAAATGTTATATACAAAAAATTACCAGGAAAAAGGGCTTAATTTATGAGGAATAATAAATAAAAAATTCAACCAGTGGTTCTCAAACGGTAGAATAAAATTATATTTTTTTAAATGGCAACCTATATAAATTTTTTATCCATTAGATAGAGAATTTTTTTCTGATTTCAACGATATAAATATGATATGGGGTTGTATAACAATTATTTCGAGAAAAATGATATTAAAAATCAGAAATAATTTTACAATATTGAAGTAGGCTATGCAACAAACAAATGCAAACAAATGATACAGGTGACAGATAGTGTTGTTACTTACGTTATTAAGTGTTTGTTTTCGTAATTGTTTAATTACTTATTAATAAAAAATGGCTTTGCAGTTGCAAGAATTAACAAATTTAGACTATTTTAATCTTACTGTTATGTATGGAGAGTGTGAAAGAAATTTAAATTCTACGATACGAAGATATTCACGGCTTTATCTTCGTTATGTAGTTCATTTGTTATTATGAATTTCATAGTAAAACAAGTTATTTTAGATATAAGAAAATAATATACAATCGTAACCTAGGCAATAGTCGTAGTAATAGTTGTTTATTGCATAGCCTACTTCAATATTGTAAAATTATTTCTGATTTTTAATATCATTTTTCTCGAAATAATTGTTATACAACCCCATTTCATATTTATATCGTTGAAATCAGAAAAAAATTCTCTATCTAATGGACAAAAAATTTATATAGGTTGCCATTTAAAAAAATATAATTTTATTCTACCGTTTGAGAACCACTGGTTGAATTTTTAATTTATTATTCCTCATAAATTAAGCCCTTTTTCCTGGTAATTTTTTGTATATAACATTTTTCTCTAAAGTCATTAGTTCGCCCAAAAAAGCGTTGGTTGTTTTAAAGGAAACACCCTGTATAAGTACTGTGAAGCATTTGCACATACGTATACCTATATTATTATGTTGTTTAGGAAATACAATATTTATATTCTTTACTTATTTATTTATATATATATATATATATATATATATATATATATATATATATATATATATATATATATGTAATAGTATAACAATGTATTTGTACAATAATGTTATGTTGCTAAGTGGTTGATATGGAAATGGGAGTTAGGCACAATTGCGAGTTTTGACAAGCAGATATACAAAACCGACTTCCGAATTGTGTTGTATTTTAAATAATAAATATATTGAATCGTTACCTATAAATTATTTCTTCTACAATCTCAGAAGTGGGATTGAAAAAAAAATGAGCTCGGAAGATCAAAATCCTGCTAGCGGCCATATTTCAGACATGGAAGGAAATAGAGAACAACCGATGTTAATTACACCTTGTGCTATGCAATCGATAATATCGAGTGCCGTAAGCGCTGCTTTAACAAATTTAAATATTGCCCAACCAAATTGTCAGCAACAGGTATCGTTGTCAGATATTAGTGCTCAAATTCCCCATTTCAGCGGCGATCATAAAGATGATGTAGATAATTGGATTAGAAAAATCGACGCCATTCAAAATATTCACAAAATTGAAGATTCTGTCATTTCAATATTAGCGACCAATAAATTAGAATACCGCGCTAAAGAGTGGTATAATTCACAAGCTACACTTAGCGAACTTCCGTGGAGCAGTCTGAAAAATAAGATGAAGCTCATGTTTGAAAATACAGTTGACAAAATTACATTGTACGAAGAAATGTTGCAAAGAAAATGGAAGGGCCCTGAAAGAATTGAAGAATACTTTTATGATAAATTGAAATTTTTAAATAAATTAGACTTACGGATAGACGACAAAATTCTACATATTATTCGTGGTATCGACAACATCGTTTTACGGATTCAATTAAAAAGCAAAGAGTTCAAATGTGAAGAGGAATTGTTGAAGGCCATGAAATCGTATTCTGAAGAATTACCGGTTCATTCAAAAATAAAATTGAAGAAAATTGACGGGCAAGACGCACATACTTTGACGAAACAAAACATCCGATGTTTCAACTGTAGTGAATATGGACATTACGCTGCGTCATGCCTGAAACCAAAGAGACAGAGAGGAAGCTGCTTTAAATGCGGTGAAATGGGGCACACATTTAAATTTTGCACAAAGATGAAGAACTCAGAGAAGGTAAATTTGACGCAGCCCTTAGTAAAACATTTATCTGTCACTTCTGTCAAAATTGAAAATTTTGAATTTCCAGCACTAATTGACAGTGGTAGTACTGTCAATTTAATTCGAGAAAATGTGCTTCAGAAAACCAATTTATGTATAGAACCGGACTACCAGGTGTTCACTGGTTTGGGGATGAGAGATATAAAGAGTCTTGGGCGAGTAAAAATTTCTTTTGAACTTCAAAATTCTTCGTATACGTTACAATTTTCAGTCGTATCTAATTCGGCAACGTCGCAAGATGTAATATTGGGTGAACCTTTCTTTGATTTGGCAGAGGTATCCTTTTCTCGTGCTGGTATGAAGGTAAAGAAAATTCTGACTGATGAAGATGAGACTTCGGGTGGAATTTTGCAAATCTCTACAGATATTTCAAAGGGACCATCACCAGAAGTCAACGCGAATATATCTGCAGCAGAAGAAACGAGACTTCAGGGCCTGCTGTCTACATATGAGGCAGGACTCCAAGAGCCTGTACAAGCCGAAGATGTAAAGATGAAGATTCGTCTTACCGAAGACAAGCCCATTGTGCACCGGCCGAGGCGTTTGTCTCAGAATGAACAACGAGCAGTTCGAGACATCGTAGACGATATGCTGCAGAAAAACATAATACGGTATAGTCGATCTGAGTACTGTAGTCCCATTGTCCTCGCAAGAAAAAAAACTGGTGAGATTAGACTTTGCATTGACTATAGAAATCTTAATTCAATTACTATTAAAGAAAAATATCCTCTTCCGTTAATTGACGACATTTTAGATAAATTAAATAATAAACGTTGGTTTACTTCACTTGATCTCAAGAATGGGTTTTATCATATTAAAATGTCTCATGAATCTATAAAATATACTTCTTTCGTTACCCCGTTTGGTCAATATGAATATTTAGTTATGCCATTTGGTCTTACTAATGCGCCAAGCACTTTTCAGCGTTACATAAATTTAATTTTATCTGATTTTATTGCTCGCGACGAAGTTTTAGTTTATATGGACGACATAATGATCGCGACAGAAACTCTTGAACAAAATTTTGAAGTTTTAACCCGCGTTTTAAAAACCTTTAGTCAAAAGGGTTTACATTTACGTTTAGATAAATGTCACTTTTTCATGAATGAAATTGAATATCTCGGATATATAATTAATAGTAGAGGAATCGCACCAAGTAAAAGGAAGGTGGAAGCAGTATCAAAGTTTCCTGAACCAAAAAATATTCATGATGTACGTAGTTTTTTGGGCTTAACTGGATATTTTCGCCGATTTATTAAGAACTATGCACGTATTTCGAAACCGTTGAGTGATCTCTTACGTATAAATAACGCGTTTCACTTCAGTGAACTTCAAAGAAATGCTTTTGAGACCCTTAAAACTTGTTTAATTTCCGAACCCGTTCTTTCAATATTCGATCCGAAATTAAAAACCGAACTACATACTGATGCAAGTAGCAAAGGATTCGGTGCCGTGCTTATGCAGTTGGGATTGGATAATAAATTCCACCCTATTTATTACTACAGTACCAAAACTAATGATACTGAAGCTCAGTATCATAGTTTTGAACTTGAGACGCTTGCTATTGTGAAAGCTCTTAATAAATTTAGAACCTACTTGTTAGGTTTAGAATTCAAAATAGTTACTGATTGTAATGCCTTAAAAATGACGTTAAATAAACGGGACATATGTCCTCGTGTTAATAGATGGTGTCTTGTTTTGCAAGAGTTTTCATATACCATTGAGCATCGTAAATCGGAATGTATGACACATGTTGATGCCTTGAGTAGATATCCGGTATCTGTTATAAAATCAAACTTGCTTGACATGTTAAAACAAGCTCAAGCGCGAGATTCGGAAATCAAACAAATAATTGAAAAGTATGATGTAACGGATTTAAGAACATGTAGAGATTATGACGTGTTAAATGGTTTGCTCTTTCGAAAAGGTCAGAAAAATTTGTTAGTGGTTCCTCGCGGAATGAGAAGAAACGTTGTAGTGGAATATCACGATAATAATTCGCATGTAGGTCGTGAAAAAACGTTGGGTGCTATTCGTGAATTTTATTGGTTCAGGGGAATGTACAAATATGTAAAACAACATATTAAGAATTGCTTAAAGTGCATTCAGTACGATGACAAAATTAAGAAAGATGGCTTTATGCACACACCAGACAAAGGCGATAGTCCGTTTAAAATAATACATGTTGACCATTTGGGACCTCTGAGCAAAACTAGTTCTGGAAACAGGCACGTGTTTATTATTGTGGATGCGTTTTCAAAATTTGTATTCTTGAGACCTGTAAAGCAAACCGACTCAAAGAGTGTCATAAAATGCTTAAATGATGTGTTTTCTACATTTGGATACCCAAATGTCGTCATAAGTGATCGTGGTACAGCTTTTACCTCTACTGAATTTGAAAGTTTTCATAAAGATAGAAACATTAAACATGTTAAAGTTGCCGTTAGTACCCCACACGCTAATGGTCAAGCTGAACGTTATGCGAGGACAATAAAATCTGCATTAAGCAAGTGTGCTTACGAAAATGACTGGGACAATATGTTAGATAAAATTCAATTTAGCCTCAATAACACGTTACAAAAATCTATAAATACTACACCAAGTAGATTATTGTTAGGCTATGATCAGACTTATTTGTGTGACAGCGAAATTAGAAATTTAGTTACAAATTTAAATAATTGTAAACCTGTAAATTTAGAGGAGTTAAGACAGTCTGCGGCCGAACACATTAGGTCCTCACAAAAGTATAATAAAGAACAGTTCGATAAGAAAAGACTTCCTTCAGTTAGATACAAAGCTGGTGACTATGTTTGCGTCAAAAAGCCTCATTTACAGATACGTGGCAGTACTGCATTCACCCCAAAATTTACTGGTCCTTATGTTATAACTAAAGTTCTAGAAAATGATCGTTATCTTGTTGAAGATATTCCTGGCCATCAACATACAACTAGATTTTACACTAGTATTTGTTCACCTCAAAATTTAAAATTATGGCCTTCGGATACAGATTTTGATTCCGATGTCGAATCAGACTCTGTAGTCGAGGACGACTATTTGTCAGGAGAGGCCGAGTTGTAATAGTATAACAATGTATTTGTACAATAATGTTATGTTGCTAAGTGGTTGATATGGAAATGGGAGTTAGGCACAATTGCGAGTTTTGACAAGCAGATATACAAAACCGACTTCCGAATTGTGTTGTATTTTAAATAATAAATATATTGAATCGTTACCTATAAATTATTTCTTCTACATATATATATATAATGGTTAGGTACCGATGCATGTGCCGTGACATAAAAGATACTTACTCTGAAAAATACAATGCAAAAATATCCAATATTCTACTCAAGTAGTATTTTTCACTGTTTCATTGTAATAAATATATAGTTTACACAAATATATTACGAAGTTAGTTCAAAAACTATCACATATTTGTAAGCAACAATATTGAGTGCCCGTGAGGTGAGGCCTGGTAAGTGTCCGCACGGTGCAAAAGTGCAAATATTTCATCATTATACCGATATCTGTGTACAAAAACAAATTGGCACATCCAGCAATGGGTAATATGACGTGATGATATATTTATTTTATTTATAAATTTATTTATTAAAAATCTTAATTTAAAATAATAAACATAAATATATTAGTTTATTTTAATAATAATAATTCTTTATTGTATTTAAAGTATTTTAACTTATTACAAGTGAGTGAGTCAATTTTTACTACATTTTTGTTTCATTATCTCTGTATACATTGTATTGATGAGGATGAGATGATGAAAGGGACATACACAACAACCATGCCTTATCCGGGATTCGAACTCAGGACCCTTGGAGCGTGAAGCAATAGCGCTACCGCTACTCCAATTAAATTTAACTGAAATAAATCACGGTCAAGTAAATAATATGACTGAATGAATAAAATACATTTCATTTTGAAGATTAAATTGTATTTATTACAAGGATGCAATAATTGGATGAATGAAGTATCCCTTAATTAAGAATATTTATTTGCTAAAAACCAGTCATTTTTCTCAGTGTGCATAGTTTTTGATTATTATATACTTTGTCCTGTAATCGGATTACTGTTGGGCAATAAATTATTATTATTGTTTTGTTATAAAAAAAAATCTACAGAAAGTATGGATTGCGAATATTATTTAATAACTCTTAACTGAAAATCAAAATACGAAACATCGCGACCACAAATTTCCAGCAGTCGTGTTGCGGTATTTGCACCAATTTCCGCTTTAATGAAATTTGGGGCTTGCAGGGTTGTTTACGCGCCAAGCACCGAGCGGGGAAGTTACTCGGACTACGAACGTCGGACGTCGAGTAATCTGGTCCCCTGACATTTTAACAGCGCCGAAGAGTTTATGCGGTTACCAGGATATAATTATGGGCAAGGATTTAACTGGATAAAGTTGAACGTCTGCTCCTGATATTGAAGTTAGCAAATTAACTAATGACGTTTATAAATTACAAATAAACGATAAAAAATCTGATGTGGCCAACACAATACCTCCCGTTTAATTTAATTTTTATTCATGTAAATACTTAAAATTAAATTAAATTTAAATACCGGGTTCGATCCCGACCGACGCTAAATATTTCGGATTTTAAATGGCACAAAAATAACCCCTGTGATGCACTCTTCACGCCAGCAATGAGTGCCCGTGAGGTAAACGCTTGCACGGTACAAATATGTCATCATCGTTAACGAAATCTATATACAAAGCATGTTGGCATACCCAGCAAAGGGTAATATTCCGTACGATATATTTATTTTATTTATTTATATACTCACCTATATTCCTACATATTTACTTATGCTGGTAACTGTATTAAGTTCTTTTCCATATAATTATTGTTCTATTTACTATTTTCTTTTTAAAATGTCTCTATTATTATTTGAAATGCTTAATTTGTTGACAGTGACATATATCTGTATTTGAGATGTAACCTGTATAACCTTGGAATTGCGGTTAAAGCGTAGGCTCCGGGATTAAAATTATAGATTCTTTTATTTTTTTATTTATTTTTTCTTTATTTATCCATAAAATATATAGAAAAAGTAATAATGCGAACCTGTAGAAAATTTAATAATCTTTAATTTTTATATAACATATATTTCGAAAAATAACATTTAAAGGTATTTTTCGAAGAAAAACTATTTTGAGCTTCCAATAAAGTACCATTTTTGGTTATCTGATTTACATTCTAATGGCTTCTTTCCATATAAGAGTAAAGTGGAAATACAAGGTTTCAAAATTTTCTGAACGGTAGTATTTGCATGAGTTAGAGAGCGTAAAGATGATCCACACATACACACGCGCACATATATACATACATACACAGACATCATCGTGAAAATGTTAAAATTGGATTCTAGGGATCTTAAAACGTGGTCATTTACCAAAATCTCGATATACGATTTTTCGCATGATTCCTATACCTCCCTTACCAAGGGTAGCAGGAGGTAAAAAGAAAAACATGCCATAATTTATAATTAAATTGAAATTAAAATACAAATATTTAGTTAAAAATAGTCATATAGTATTTGACTTTATTCATTATAAACTCGTTACTGATTTTTTTAAATAAAGATAATTACTTCTCCAATACAGTGGCGTGCAATAGTATTAAGCCAAATTTATTCTATTACTTATAAAATAAAATATTTTTTATGTAATATTTTGCATATTACACTACTGTTAGGAATGTCTATTACATTGTAATAGTATAGGTAACATGTTTTAAAATTTATTTTCATTTTATTTTATGGCACAAACCCAATTGACTGAGTTTTTCAGAGTTTATATACTTTGTTTATATTTGTCATCAAATTCCTAATTTAATATTAATTTAAGTTGTTGTCTAACGAAATTGTGAAATACACTCGCTTTCATTTACGTGAATTCGTAAGAAACCTTTGCGACATGGAAAGATTTCTCGTGAGATAGCCACCTAATAATCGATACAAGCACAGCAAATGGAATTATTACCAAATATAAGTTGCCAAAATCATTAGCTGATATGACAATCCAAGATGTGACAAATTCCGTACTGCAAACCAACAAAGCGAACAGATAAAATAATTAAACTAAAATCTGTAGCAGATCCCAGAAAACTACGGTGGATACTTCGAAAGAAATTCGAATAAAAAATCATTCCAATGTCACCTGAAATACTGTGTCTCGATGTATTTAAGAAGTAGAATGTGTTGGACATGCCAGTGTTAAAAAATCTTTAGTTAGTAGAAGAAATAAAAAGGAAGACTAAATTTTGCTAAACATATCAACACTGGAATATAGTCAACTAGTGAACAGAGCTGTTCAAAGCACTGACCTGAAGAGCTTGAAGCACCAAGCACAAAGCACAAAGCACTCAACTGTTGTGCTTGAATAATTGAAGCATCGAGTTCTTTTATTTTCCAAAGTAATTGGAATTATCAAGTCCAGGAAAAAGTAATTTAAACTTTCAATTACTAAGCACTAAGCATCATTATGGGTATTTCAAGCACAACAAGTGAGTGGCTTGAAGCTTTTTGAAGTGCTTGAAGTTCTCAAAAGTGCTCAAAGCCTTAAAAGTGCTTCAAACTCTCAAAATGCTTCATGCATTGAAAAGAGCTTTGAGCATTGTATAATGGTATAATGAAGAACAAAATATACAAAATAATAAAAATTATTTTTCAAAATTAGACTATTTTCATTATAATACCATAAGTGTTGTTCGGATTCACCGAACATTGTATATTTCTATGTAATTTTTATAAATTAAAAAATCTAATATATATATTTATTTCGTTTAATTGAAAAAAGCAAGTAGCCCAATTGTTCCTTGGCCCTTGGCAACCTACGTTGAGCATACAAATTTTCTCGGAAATCAAGCACCTATTGATTGATATTAGAAAGTGCTTTTAATAGATCTGAAAGAGCTCACAAGCATTTTCAGAGGACTTCAAAGCACTTTCTAGGGGCTTCGAAGTACTTTAAAATGCTCTAAGCCATTTCAAAGTACTTCGAGCAATCATAAAGGCTTCAAAGCATAATTACCAATTATCAATTACTTTGCTAAAGTGCTTGGATTACAAAGCACTAAGTCCTCAAACTAAAAAAAACTTCAGAAACAGTGCTTTGAGCACTAACAGTGCTCGAAGCACTTTTTCAAGCACTGTAATCGCAAACATTGTCCAGCTCTACTAGTAAAAAGTGCTATTTTCGGATGAATTAAATTTTTATTTTTTTGGAAATGATATTACGAAGTATTTTCGACGACCAACATGCAAGATACAATTCTAGATAACAAATACCCACAGTTATTAGACATAGCAGAAGAATTGTGATTTTATGTTGTTCATGTTCACAATTCAGTGTAAGTCCATTATTCGAGATGAAGAGTACTATGAATTCTTTAATGCAAAGACATATACTTCCTTATGCCAGAAATAATATGGCGTGGGGATAGGTTTTTTTAACAGGACAACGATCGTACACATACTTTGAAAGTAGTAAAATAATTTTTAGATCAACAAAAGTCTGAATTCTTGTCTGAGCACTCCAATATCCGGATTTAAATGCAATAAAAAAATGAATGGGAAATATACCACAAGATAATATTACAAAATTAATGAAATCTATGCCTCGCGGGTGTTCTGCAGTGATTGTATCAAAAGAAATGATATACTATCACATATGGAGTACAAAATCACAAATAAAAAGAAATTTAACCGATTTTTTACTAGTTTTGAAATACGTATATCTTTGGCGCAATATTTTTGCACAGCACAATAAGTTATTTTGTTACTACATAATTTTATTTACATGGTTTCTGATTTATAATGTGAAAATATTTTATGCACAAATGCATATGTTTATAATATAACTGTTTGATTTCTGTATTACTTTTACAATATATGATGGTTTAAAAATCTGTCTGGCTTAATACTATTGCACGCATATGTTGGTAGACGGAAAGTAAAAATAAAATAAACAATTATATTAATAGAAACTAGGATAATTGCTTCCATGAAAATATTAGATACAACCTACGTGTTGCTTTTGAATAAATAATATCATGATTATTTTTATCCTACTACTTTATCAAAAATTCATTAGGTATTTTACGTACCTACATTATAAATAATAAAGCTGCGTACACACTTGAGCACGAATATGAATGAGGCAGGCCGCGGCCGCACGAGGCATGCAGTGTGGACGTTGTTCCGAGGCACGACGAACTGTTCGCCGAACAGTTCGGAACGAGCCAACTGCAGTCGGTCTATCAAAGGCAGTGGACGTGTTCAAAACGTTTGAACACATGATTTTGAATACATTGTAAAAATGGAGTGGACTCAAGAGTTATGTTTCGATCTTATAAATAAATATAGAAAGAAGGAAATATTATGGAACCCACGGGATTCCAATTTTTTAATAAATTAATAAAATAAGATGCGTGGGCAGAAATAGCTGCATCTCTTGAAAAAAAGTGTAGAAGAAATAAAGAAAAAAAATGGATAGTTTAAATGGTTCTGAATCTTGTATCGTTTTTCTTTATTTTACTTTTAATACCATTTAAAAGAAAATTAAAATCTTAATTTGACATTCTGGTGAAATTTTTAAATTTGCCAAAATCTTCGTTAGCACGTAAGTCATTTAATAAAAAAGTACTATTAACATTATTAATGCGGCTTCGCCTCAAATAAAGTTGTGAAAACCATCTTCGCCTCTGTTTTTTACGTTTTTTGATTTTTATTAACTTTAAAAGTAGTATAACACTGATAAAAGCCACGGGTAGTAAGTGTTCATTCGACATTTCGCCTATTCGCCGCACAACATTGGAGCACTGCCACGGCATGCCTCATGCGCTCCTATGTGGGAAAACGTTTATGCCATACGAGGCATTCTGTTCAGCCTCGATCTGCCTCATTTGCATTCGTGCTCAAGTGTGTACGCAGCATGAAATTTTTAGTTTAGTAATCAATAATAATAAGTTTAATAGTTAATAATTGATTAGTGTAAATACGTGTAAATAAAGAAGTTAGTAATTATTGTGCCTGTGTCCATAATGTAAGTGTTCATCGGCCATCAAGAAAAGAGTGAGTGTGTGGTCGATCCTCCTTAATCAAGTGGTGGTCGACCATCCAAGCGACCACCAGTCAGTTAAAGTCGTGGTCATCGTTGGAAAAGAAGGAAGTACACCATCATCAGAGCCGCAGTTTCACCCCACCCCCTCTCGTGTTACACTAGTAAATGGTGATAGGATACTAATATCGATATCTGTGTATAAAGCAAGAATGGAAAACGTAACGATACTGGATAACGTTATAATGTTTAATTTATTATTATTTTTATCAACGTAACAATAATTAAAAAATAACGTTATGTAACTATAACAACAAATAATAACGATTCACTGTAAACTTATCCATGTTTACAAATTTTACGAAATTTTTGCCGTTGAAAGTATTATTTTCTAATTTTCTAATAGTTTATTATTTCATGTTATATACTATATAGATATCACTAGAGTGACATACTGCGTTTCAAATTCAAATGTTTAACACTTCATGTTATTTGTAGAATAAGCTTAAGTTTTTTTTTATTTTAACATGTTTCTAATTTTAATTTTTAATTAATTTTTTTACAAATTTAATATTAATACAGTTATTGTAACGTTATAATAACAAAATAATAATAATAAGATTATAACGTTATATAACGTTATTTTATTCTATAATCTCGTATAAGATCGAACTATACTCGTACAATTGATGATATGGTTCATATATAGGTGAGCATTTTCTACACTACAAGATATCAGTTTCTCAGTCCAGTTAGTGACATTGCATATTCTACGTACTACGTATGGAAATAGCACCTCAACCATTATTCCGATAATGGAGAGTGCCATTACTTGTACTTCGATTCTAAGAGTAATTGCCTCTGTCAGATCTACCTTTCAGCCCTTAGGAAATGAGAGATACAATCAACGATTTATACCAATGGATAAATCTACGACGTCAGTTTATTTTAATTAAAAGAAACCAAATTAACGAATATAATAAGATTAAGTTATTCAATTATTTTGTTAACAAGATAAAGAGATCACTTTAAGATAAAGAGAGGTATTGAGAATTATATTGTAGAAGATTAAAATTTTATTTTAATTTTATGAAGCAGATTACATATGTAGAATTGCATATTTTATTGTTAAATATTATAATTTTATATATTATATTATATAATATTTCAAAATGCTCGCACCCTATAAGTAATGAATTTAACATTTCTTGTACACACAAATAATTGAAATTGTATCTCTTCTGTCGTTCTATTAGAAATTTTGTCCTACTATTCTAATATGTTCAAAATTCTTCAAATTCATTAACGGTATTAGCGGTATTTCTTAAGGATATATGTGTAATATTACCATACCTATAATTTAAATATATATTTAATTAATAATACAATAATATATATCAAATGTACCTACTCGTACCACCCAGAAAAATCTTCCAGTAATGTTATTAAAACTGCTGATTTTTGACACTGACATTTTGCATTTATCTGTCAATTACAAACATTTAAATATCTCAACTGTTTCTTGGGCACCGAGATTTATTACAACAGATTATTTTATATTAATATATCCTATATCTCCAAACCTATACGAGATATAATAAAAAATTAAGTGTGTCAGATTGAGAATTTAATTATCTTTAATATTTGTAGTCACACATTTTCAAAAAATAATATTTAAAAATATTTTTTTAGAAACTACCACTTCCGGTTTTCCATTTGTTCCAGAACCTATTCAACTCCTCCCATTACTGTTAGATTGAGGAATCCGTAGTCAAACAGGTCATTAGTCTTATAGAATTGGAGAAATCGTATCTCCAACAACCTAAAACACATACACACACACACACACACAAACACACACACACACACGCACAGAAAGACAGACCTTAAATCGTGCTTATTCAATAAAATGTGGATATGCGATTTTTAGAATGAATCCAATACCTCTGTTAGCGAGAGGTAAAAATTATTACGGCTGAACGAATAACAATAAAGACTTTAAAACTACAAATCGCTCTCAGTAAAGTTTCATTAAGTTCATCAAAGGAATAACATTAGAAATAAAATTAAACCAAGAAAGCTTCTCCAGGTATCCGTGAAAAATTCTGAATTTCTGACATTTCTTATAATTTCGTTTCATTCCACTTTCCAAAGTAATTTTCAAGTAATTCTAAATAAAAGCGACGATTTAATTTCTAAATTATCCCAGTTCTCGGAAATCTGAAATTTAATTCCGCTGACCTTAGAAACAAAATACTGTATAAATTTTAGCCTGATTGTTACATTATTAAATGCTAGGATATCTTACCCGTAAAGTGAAAATATAAAGCTTTAACCCTGAATATGAATTATAAATGTTGTTAATAAGAAAGACGGAATGACAGTAACTACATGCGTAACATGTTAAATTGCCCTTGTCCTTAATTCATACAAAGCTGTATGCATAATAATAAAACGTAGTAATGTTCTCAAATGCGACTACATAGTAGATTTATTCAGTTAAAGGGATTATCTACGCTTTTCCAAATGAACGAAGAGGCTCTACCTTTTTCCTAATTAAGCAAAATCTGATACGAATTTGTAACTTACTTTTAACATATTTATAAAGAAAACTTGATGTTATGTTTGTAACTTTTTATTTTTGCAATATCATTGTTCTTATATATGTGGCAAAGGTATAAAATAGTTATTTTTGGTCAATTTTGAAGTTAATTTTTCGAATAAAGAAACTTTTAAAAGTTACGTACCTAATTTCATGTTACAAATCAATAACAAATACAGTCATAATTAGTAACTTCAATAAAAGCCTTGTAACTATTTCGAGGAGTTTTTTTAAAGTTGTCACATTTTACGTCTACATTTTGAAAAAATCTGTTGTGACCAGCACAATACCTTCCGTCAATCCTGTGTATAATGTATAAATTCCATACATAATTTTTCTTGGAAAAGATTCTAAATTTCCAGTAAAATTATTTCATTAACAAACTATTCAAATTGCACTTGACACTGACATCTTCTTCCTCTTTAGCTTTTCCCATTCGTTAGGAGTCGATATTTTTGCGTGTCGTTCTCATTCGGTTCTTTTTCTCTCAAGTCTTCAGCAATACAGTCCTTCCATCTTATCTTTGGTCTTTCTCTGCTTCTTCAACCTCCCATTACTAAACTACTCATTCTTGTTCAAATATAATTCTTCATTTCTCCTCATGGCATGTTCAAACCAATGTAATCGTCTTTCTTGTATCTTTCTAGAAAATTGTAACACTAGAGTTATTTTCTTACCGTATCTTTCCGTGTTTCCCCAACATCTACTTCAACATCCTCATCTCTGCCACATTAATTTACTTTTTACTCATACTGACATCTGTCAATTTGAATTATATGAATATAATAACAGTTTCCATGTTTAGCATAGCTGGCTGAATTATAAAATTTAATTTCTTTAAAATTCTTTAACTCTGTATCTATTAAATATGAAGTATAAAATGTAATCAAATCGTATAGAGAGTAATATATTCTTTAAGTTACAATAATATTAAAAGTCAATAAATCAAATTTATCTGTTAAATCTTCAAATGTGGCTACTTCCGATTCACCAATTATAACCAAAATCTAATCACTTGTTCTTCTGGATGTAAACTTGAGGAATACGAAAAAAATATAATTTTTGGAATCGTGGTATTGAAGTTATGGGATCCGGAACTTTTGTCACACACACACACAGACACACACACACAGACACATACATACATACATACAGACATCATCGTAAAAATGGTAAAATCGTATTATAGAGACCCTAAAACATGCTTATTCAGTAAAAACTCATCACTGAATTTTTTGACCAAAGACAATACCTTCCTTACCTAAAGGTGACGGAAGGTAAAAACGAATTAAAATAAAAACAATATATTAAAAAACTTACACACATCTTATTCTAGAAATCAAATAAAGTGTTCAACATTCGAATTAGACCACTAGTGACATCTATTCATTTTAAAATACGAAATAAATTATCAGGAAATTATACATTCAAACGGCAAAAATCTTGTAAAATTTGTAAACTTGGATAGTGAAACGTTATTTGTTATGTCTGTTACATAACGTTATTAAAAAAAACTAAATGAAACGTTATTATAACGTTATCGGGTCTCGTTAGGTTACATTTTCCATCCCAGCTTAGAAATAATATATACAATTCATTTCAAAAATGGGCTATACATCCCGCCACTTCCGTTTTTGGTTACATAAGTATAGGGCGCGAGCAGTCATGTGACATTGTTGGCCTTGACAAGCAGATATGAGGGCCCGTGTCAGAATGACAATTAATAATTATGTACATAGATGTCAAATGTCAAAATTTTTCATTAAAAATTTCAAGATTTTCTAAACTTACGTAGTTAATTTGTCACCAGAAGTGTGGAATTTACTTGTTGAGGAAAATAAACCACATGGAATTGGAAAATCACTAAATTTAGAATGAAAAATTATGATATTTGACATCTATGTACATAATTACTAGCTATCATTCTGACACGGGCCCTTATATTTGCTTGTCAAGGCCAACAAAGTCACATGACTGCTCGAAATAAAATGTATGTATTTCCCAGAAAAAAATTTCAGTAATGTCTCTGGAGTTTTGACACTGACATTTATCTGTTAGTTACAAACATTTTAATTTTATTCAATTAGTTTCCATGGCATGATTTGGGCTGTGAGATTTATTATTATTTCTAAATCTATAAAAGATATAATAAAATATTTATATGTATCAGATAGAGAATTTACTCTTACTCATAATAATACAAGCAAGAACAAAATTTTTCAAAAAATAATATTAAGAAGATATTTTTTAAGAATCTGCTACTTCCGGTTTTCCAATTATTACCAAAACCGTTTCAGCTCTTCCCAGTAATGTCCGATTGAGAAATACGTAGTTAAACAGATATTAAGTATTACAGTTTTTGAGAAATCGTCTTTCCAACCGACTCACATACACACACATACATCCACACACACACGCACACACACAGCCATCATCGTAAAAATATTAAAATCGGATTGTATGGACCTTAAAACGTGCTTAATCATTAAAATCTGCGATTTTTAGCATCTTATCGAGAGGTAAAAATAAAAAAACCCGTATTTTTTTAAATCGACTAATTATTCTTACTTTACGAGAAAATAATTATTAAAAATTTAGGGAAGCAATTTGTGACGTCAGCATGGTAGAATCGTGGAAGAAGACGTGTAGACTGGGAGGGAAAGAGATAGTTATAGCCACACCTACCACAACATAATCGTCACGCTGGTCTATAACTATACCTATCCCCCCGCAGTCTTTTTGTTTTCTTCCACGCTCGTCATATATCCCTTATCGAAAACAATAAATTGCTAATAACAATATTATTACGAACCATTGTATAATTTTTATTATTATAATGAGAAGCTATAGTGGTTAGTTTTTATATATTGAAATTCGAATATGGTCACATAACACGTTCTAACATCACTTATATTTTCTTCTAGAAATTTTCTAGTAAAAATTACGCTCTCAGAATTTTATTAAACTTTTTCTAGTTCAATTTCGCTTGGGCTACACTATGTGTTTTAGCGGAACCGGTTTACCGGGAAGACAATAACTTATTTAAAGTGAATGTGTCCACCGTCCACACCGATGTGGTTGCGGTCCGATAACCAGATACTACCGCAGCGTGTTGCGGTTTGACGGGACGGTCAATTTGCCGCATGACAACTACAACACATTGAAGATAATGCGGGCGTTCGCAAGATTTTAAATAGAAAACGTATACTGATTGGGCTCCGCACTGATCAGATGTTGGTCCGATTGTGTCCGAATCGGGTTGTCATTGCTGGCGTCCTGATATGTAGTGAGGTATATGTGATCTGTAGAAGGTCCATCCTGGTTAAGCGGATGCAGTTATACTGGTTCCGGTAAAACGCATAGTGTGATCCTAGCCTTACTTGGTCTGTTCTAGTTTCCAATAAATCTCGAAGTGAACGAATACTAGGATTGAATTAGCTGTGTCAATTCTAGCGCTGTATTTCATTTAGCGTAACTTGGATATGTTTTATTTACTTTATAAATTCGTTCTGCGAGAGTAAACTATTCAGTGAACGTCTTTTCTAGAACTGACGAGGTTTTTATGACCTAATATTGAGTTTACGGCACTTTAATTGAATTAAAATATTTTATGCAGCAACAGTTGTTCGACAAATTAAATTTACATTATTTGAAATCAATGCGAATAATAATATAATTAAATCGTAAATAATATATTACAATGTGGGAATATTGGCAATGTTGTTGTAAATTTATGTATTATAGTTTAATTCCACCCATCTGTATACACTGTAAAACAATAATTACTAACAGAGGCGAATTAACCAGTAAGCAAAAGAAGGTAGCGCTTTGGGAACCAAAATTTGAGGGGCGCAAAATTTCATCATATTTCATGAAATAGTAAAAATCTCAAAAAAGGTTGCATTTTAAAAAATATTTCCGCAAGTCTAAAAAGTCGGGATAGAGGTAGCAGGTTCGAATACACGGAGAAAAGAAAACAGCAATGGTTACTGTGCCGTTTGTTTAAATTTCGTTTTTTACCTCCCGCAACCCTTGGTAAGGGAGGTATAGGGGATCGTGCTAAAAATCGCATATCGAGATTTTGGTAAATGACCACGTTTTAATGTCCCTAGAATCCATTTTTAACATTTTCACGATGATGTCTGTGTGTATGTGTGTATATATGTATGTGTGTGTGTGTGTGTGTGTGTGTGTGTGTGTGTGTGTATGTGTGTGTATGTGGATCCTCTTTACGCTCTAACTCAAATACTATCGTTCAGAAAATCTTGAAATCTTGTATTCTACCTTATTCTGATATGGAAAGAAGCCATTAGATTTTGGTGTCAATCGGATAACCAGAAATGGCAGTTTACTTGAAGCTCAAAATAGTTTTTCTTCAAAAAATACCTTTAAATGTTATTTTTTTGCAATATTATTATAAAAATTAAAGATTATTCCATTTTCTACAGGTTTTTCATTAATACTTTTTCTATATATTTTATGGATAAATTTATAAAATAATATAAAAATTATATCTTGGAGCTTATGCTATAAACACAACTCCCTGGTTACACAGTTCAGCTCAAATGTATGTGTAGCGACATCAAATTATCCTAATCGCCTTAGGATATTGTTACTCTTTTTTCCCGAGATTACTTGGCGACAAAAGGAAATTAAACATTCATTCATATTATGTAATTCATTTTGTAAACGTCATTAATAAATTATAAATAAATAAATAAAATAAATATTTCATCACGGCATATTACCCATTTCTGGGTGTGCCAATCTGCTTCATACACAGATGTCGGTAATGATGGAATATTTGTACCGTGCGGGCGCTTACCAGGCGTCACCTCACGGGCACTCATTAATAAATTATCCTAATAAAATATATACAATTCGTCATACAATTTAATTATTCCAAAGTTTATTTTACATATTGTGTAACGGCTATCACCGTTACATATGTAACTGACAGATAAATGTCACTGTCAAAAAAATAATTATTTCAAATTAATAACTCTAATATTTTCAAAAGAAAATTGTAAATAGAACAAGAGTTACATGGAAAGGAACTTAATAAACATAATAATAATGTTTTAAAACGAAAATTGTGAATAGAACAATAGTTAAATGGAAAGTAACTTAACATACATACATTTCTGGTATTAGTTCTAGCATTGATTGAAATATATTATCACAGCATATTACCCATTGCTGGATGTGCTAACACACAGATTGTACACATTTCGGTAATGATGATGACATACTTGTATCGTGCAGGCGTTTACCATGCGTCACCTCACGGGTACTCATTTTTGGCGTGGAGAGTGCATCACAGGAGTTAGTTATGTGCCATTTAAAATTTGAAATATTTGCTAGTAGGAATTGAATCCGGTTCCCCAGATTCTCCACCAGACACTCAGGCACGCGGCCATGAGACCACATAGGTATATGTATTTAAATTAATAAAAAATAAATGGCGGGAGATTTTGTGTTGGCCACATCTGATTTTTTTTAGTTATGTTTATTTTTATATATAGTTTATTTATTGAAAAGGAAACCTTTTTATTTTATTTCTGACTGAGTTCAATTTTGACTTATTATTTTATTTTAATTTCGTTTTTTGACTTGTGTTATTTTATATTACAACATAATTTATTTATTAGGGAATAAATTATGGGATTTAGTCTTCCAATTATTTATTATATCTGCAACGTTTTGATCCTACAAGAACCTTGTAGGATCGAAACGTTGCGGATGATTCATCCGCAGAAAGAAAAAAAAAATTTTTGATAGTTACAGATGTACATTTATTGGTGGGTGAAATTATTGCACGGACTGGCGGTTGAGAAATGATGTGGGAGAATAATTATTAGCTTCTACAAAAAATATGATATGGAAAACTTTGTGTTCTGAACGATTTAGAAATATATATAGTCATAAATGACATTTGTTACCGCCATTACAGTACAGTTTCTATTTCAATTTTCGCCGTTGTTATCAATTAATTATTTGAAACATTTAATAGGAAGAATTTATTACTTATTTGATTTGTGATAATAAAATCAACATCAATTTCCTTCTGAAACGACTGGAATAAAACGTTTGAAAACCAGTTACTGCTGAAATGGAATTATTTCCCGGAATTGCTTGGTTATAAAACTCGTCCTGGTTACTCTATATCGCTCTCTATCTATTGACATGAACGAGAAATACAATATTCTGCAATTTTCTTTTAATGCCGAATGACAAGGATATCTCTCTACGTGTTGTCACTCAAATCCTCTCTCCATGATGTCTTCAAGTGCAGTGTGAGAATGATACGAAACAACAAGGCATATTTTTATATATTTAGAATATTTTTTCAAACATCTACTTTATAAAGTGATTCTTTTTTTTAATATTTTCTATCTTTTTAGTCTAAATGTAATACTAGCGAACGCATTTATGATTAGTTCACTTCAACAGATTCTCACTTAATATTCACTATAGTATTGATTTATGGAAACGATAGGTGGTGAATAATTGATGCCCCGTGGTTGGAGAGAGCGGTTGATGTTTATGTTATTTTAGGAAAGCTAAAAACAGGTTTATGAATAAGTAATGCGCTGTTCTGTTTTGCACGACGAAATGAACATATTTTTATGCTCTTTTACTTTTATAGACACACGAACTTTATCATTTTCGCAAAGTAAACTTCATAAAAGTAGATAAACATTACCGGGAGCTAAAAGTCGGTATAAAGAGATTTGTAATGTTCATATTTTACATATTTTAAATTTTAAATACTGTGTACCTAAAAATAAATGTTAAATTCTTATACATAGTATTAATTGGGGTGAATTATAATGTTATATACCTAGCCATGAAACAAAATACGAACGATTACTGCCAAGTTACTGTTATATTTCGGGCCTATTTTGCAAGTTCAGTGATTATTGTTTAACAACTAGTTAAAAAATACTACTAAGAAAATTCGCGTAGATAGAGGTAATAGAAGACACTAAGATAGGTAAAATGTCACTTGCTGGCATATTTAGTTTAAGTAAATGCTGTTTTCAATAACTGTACAGGTAATTTTCATGTAAATAAATAAATGTTATGAATTATATTGTAGTTTATTCCTATTTTCGGTAATGACACGTGAGTGGGCGAAAGTTCAGTTTCACTCACTACTTTCATCCACCCGTTGCCGTAGGAATAAGTTGAGTGGATAAAACAGAGGGTTTCATGTTCCGTATCCAAGTGAGAAACAATAAGTTTCAATAGCAGGATTAAATTATACCTATTTATGTATTAAGGGCGAAATGAAATATATTTTGGCCCGCGGTGCAAGATTGAAGCCCGACGCGCAGCAAAGGGTTACAATGAACCTTGTGCCAAAATATATTTCGCCCGTAATACAAGCAAGTAGTAAACAAAGTAGCAAAAAAGCGGTGCCACGTCAAAATCTGATGTGGCCAGCACATAACCTCTCGCCGTATATTTTACCTGGCTGTATGCATAAAGCAAAGAATATTTTTAGAAATACAAATAATATATTAATATAAGTCTATGACGTATAAACTTCTTTATTATTCAATAAGAGAATGTCTCAACATAAAACAATTTTCACATATATTTACAAAATCTATAGGATATTTTACCATAAATTATGTACAATAAATTACAAAGTAGAGTTTACCATATATAAATTTTAGGCTGGTAACAGGGATTTTCAATTCGAACAACGTTCTTGTTTACTTTCTCTTCATATTCTTCTAGTAAAAACATTAATATTGGGAGGTCTAAAATGTATATATCTGGATTGTGCATCTATTCTTACATATCTTCTTTTACATTTTATTTTTTCATATATGTTGTATCTAAATAACACTAATTCCCTTTAATAAAGTGATGGATAGATTGCACTCGGATTATTCTTATATCGATGTGTAATTTTGTCAATATTTGAAACTTACTTGAGAATAATTTGATAGCTTTTTCGCAGTTCAAAGTTACTCTAGTCTACAGTGTACATTGTCCCATAATGTTTGAAACAAATTTAAGTCCTTCAACCTAGACTTGTCACCTCCATAATAGTCACAGATCAAGAATTAAGAGATTCTCCAAGTACATTTTTCTTTCATTACTCATTATTTCGATGAGATACAATTTTTCTGTATTCTACGTTGCAGAGTGGAGACCATCTTCACTTTCACCTTGTATTTATAACATTTAAATATCGTCTTCCTTTGAGCTGTATTCTCGCTCATATTTATTCTTTCCATTTAGATTTTTTATATATAAATTCATTCTATGAAGAAATTTTGTCCTACTCTTCTATTTTTTCAAGATGATTCCAATTCATTGTTGGCATTAACAGTATTTCTGAAGGGTATGTGTAATATACCTATAATTTTAAATATTTAACTATAAATACAATAAGAAATAATATAATGTATGTACTTCCCAGAATAAATCTTCAGTAATGTCTCCGGATTTCTGAAACTGACATTTATCTGTCAGTTACAAACAATTTAAATTTTCAACTATTTTTCATGGCATTCTTTCGGCTGTAAAATTTATTACAACAGATTATTTTATATATTATATTTATTTTATCTCTAAATCTATAGAATATATAATAAAATATTTAAATGTATCAGATAGAGAATTTAATTTTCTTTAATATTACCACGAAAAATTTACAAAAAATAATATTTAGAAGATTTTTTTTCAAGAATCTTCTACTTCCGGTTGTCCAATTATTACCAAAACCTTTTCAGATCTTCCCACGAATGTCCGATTGGGAAATACGTAGTTAAACAAATTTAAAGTCTTATAGTTTTTGAGTAACCGTCCTTCCAACATCCCACATACACATCCACACACACATACACACACACACACACATCCACACACACACACACAGACATCATCGTAAAATTTTTAAAATCGGATGGTAGGGACCTTAAAACGTGCTTATTCAATAAAATCTGGATATGCGATTTTTAGCATGAATCCAATACCTCTATTAGCGAGAGGTAAAAATGGGTGAAAATAGTAAAGAAAATGAACTCATAAATGCAATTAAACTAGCGGCAAAGAATGCATCACGAAATTTGCTGCCACAGAAATCACGGCTTTTGTATGAAAAGGCTTATAGTGAATTTATAAAATGGTGCGAAATAAACCAAGTTAGAGCTTTCTCGGAAACGGTACTTTTAGCTTATTTTAGTGAAAAATCAAGTTCCTGCAAACCTTCTACTCTGTGGTCTCATTAGTCAATGATAAGAACAAGTCTCGCTATTAATAAGAATATTAAAATTAATACATTTCCGAAACTTATTGCATTTTTAAACAGAACTTCTGATGGTTTTAAGCCAAAGAAATCCAAAGTTTTTCAAGAGAAAACAAAACAAAATTTATTACAGAAGCTCTTGATGAAGAGTTCCTAATGATGAAGGTAAAAATTGTTTTCTAATAAAATAAATGCACTAATCATTTTCATTTTAATAGGTAACATTAATACTAGGTATAGCAGGAGCATGTCGGAGAGAGGAATTATGTATGCTATTAACTGATGATATAAGTGATGTAGGATCTACTTCAATTATAAGAATAAGAGAATCTAAAACTAATGTTGAAAGAAAATTTACTGTATTAAATGATGAAGAAATTTTGCTAAATTTTGTAGAGATATTTAGAAAATATGCAATTTTACGCCCGAATCACTGTACACACAAGCGCTTCTTTCTGTCTTATAGGAAAGGAAAGTGTTCGACACAACCAGTAGGAAAAAAATATTTGGTTCCTTTCCTTCAAAAATAGTCACATTTTTAAAGCTTCCGGAGGCGCAATCGTACACCGGTCATTGCTTTAGACGGACGAGTGCTACAATACTTGCTGATGGTGAAGATACTCTTTCTCTCAAGCGATTAGGAGGCTGGAAGTCTTCCAAGGTCGCGGAGTCCTATGTTGATGATTCGGAAACTAACAGAATTGAAATCGCCAAGAAAATTTTGGTTGGTGGTGTCTCTAAACTAATTACCAATGCCAGTAACACAACAAATATACATTCTACTGAAGGAATCAAAATAGAAAATTGTATAAACTGTAACATTACTTTAAATATTAATAAAAATTAATTAATGATAGATGTAATTATTTTAACTTGGCACGAAAAGTACTAGAGCGAAAATGACTACTTTTTCGCCCTCGGGCGAAAAAGAGTGTCATTTCGCTCTTAAAACAATGCTATTTGTCCGACTTTTACACCTGGATGTGCAAAAAAAGATTTTTCACATTGCTCACCGCTCACAGCCTACCGCTCACCGCTTACCGCTCGCCAAAAAGCAAATTTCGGACCAAATTAAGATTCAATTAAATTCCTTATATTTTATTTATATTGCTACAATATTGCTACACAATCATTGGTGTACAAATGGCCAATAGGAATCCGTTTCGAGATATCACCAAGAATCCTTCCACAAGATATTTCCGGCTATTTTCCTAATTACTCTGTTGTCGATGTTGAGAACAAATGGATATGGGTGCGCTCTTTGAATTTTTTCTATGTGTAAAAACTGAATGTTTAGTACGAATATATTTTGTGTACATGAAAATTTAACAATCTATAAAATCTTACTGTAAGTGTTGCAATGTCCATGTTATTAGTATTTTTTTTATATTATAAAAAAACGTCGGTGTCGTAAGAATAAATGCTATTTGACTGAGATTTCGAATAATTATTAACACCTTATAAATAGTTAATTGAAATATTTTTATGTGGACATCAGAGTATTGTAATGAAGAAAATAGACCGATGAGAATACTTAACCAATGTTTTCATTTGTATGATTGTCACAACTTTTCTTATCCTTAAATGTCGTAATTTTTGAATTTTTGCTGTTTGTAACAAATGAGCATAGATAAGGTTTCGATACATCTTTGGAAAAATTCACATTTTCTACATTTATCTAGTGACTTATATATGTATTTCCAAATAATGATACATCATTAAAATGGTCTCCTAATGGAGCAACTTTGCCCTAATTTAATTGACTTCGTATCCCAATGATGAAGGTTGAAAAACGAGGAACCGATATAGTACTTTTTTACAAGTTTAGTTCCTTTTTACGTTGTAGAACAGAAAAGTTCAAACTTAGTACTTATTGGTTCACATATCTTATTCGTTCATAATAAAATTATTGACATAGTTTCATGTTTCATAATTAATTTCATTTGTGGTATACGTAATATGTAGGTCAAAAGCTAGATTAGTTATTAACAAGAATTTGTAGATCAAACTTCGGAAGTTAACTTAAGTTTCCTACAAGTTTAATATAGGTTGTCTCAATTGGAACTCTAGAATCTCAATTCTGTGCCATTTTTGTTTTGTCAGAGATACCGTATGTTATATATTTCATATTTTTGTTCAAGCGTATAATGAAAAAATCTGATGAGGCCAGCACATTATCTTCCGTCAATCCTGTGTATTATGTACAAATTCCAAACAGCAATTTTTTTTATAGATGTCCGATCAAGGTCATCTGTATCATGAACGAATTAAGAAATTGGCATACATTTATCTCTTTCATTTGCCATAACACGAAGCGTGTGCGATAAGAATGGATACAACACGCTTCTTTCAAAAATTAATATTGTTTTGTCTAAGTTAGGACATTCCATTTTAAAACGATGCTCGTTGTTGAGAACACTTTCGCTGTAAAGTAAGTTTATTTATTAATTCAGATATATTACCTTGATTCATAACCGTACAAATAACGTTATTTTCTGTCAGTACCTTATTTTTCACATATTTGGTTTTACATTTATCAGTTGACTTCCGTTTTGAATTTTGAATGCTTTTGTTTTAACGTATATTGTTATAATAGTAAAATGACAGTAGTATCTTATGGACCCCCCATAAAAATTAAGTGAGCGACACTACTTTATTTGTCGGAATAGGCGGAGCTAAAATCTTAATTTATACAATTCGTAGATGACCTTAATCGGACATCTTTAAAAAATTTACTGTACATTATATTTTCTTGCAAAAGGTCCTATTTTTCCAGTAAAATTATTTCATAAACAAACTATGCATATTGCAATTGACACTGACATGTTCTTCTTCTTTAGCTTTTCCCATTCGTTAAGGGTCGCTAATTTTTATTTTCTTCCACTCATTTCTATTTTGCGTGTCGTCCTTATTCAGTTCCTTTTCTCTCAAGTCTTCCGAAATACAGTCCTTCCCTCTTATCTTTCGTCTTCCTCTGTTTTTTCTACTTTTTACTACTAAGCTATTAATTCTACTTCCAATATATTCTTCATCTCTCCTCATTACATGTTCAAACCAATGTAATCGTCTCCTCTTTCTAGAAACTGATATCACTCGAGCCATTTTCCGTATCTTTTAATTCCTTACCCTATTTTTTCCATGACTTCCCCAATATCTATCCCAACATCCTCATCTCTGCCACATTCATTTTCGTTTCATTGACGCTGAAATCTGTCAATTTGAATTATACTCATCTCTGCCACATTCATCTTCGTTTCATTGACGCTGACATCTGTCAATTTGAATTATCTGAATATATTAGCAGTTTCCATGGTTATCATAGCTGACTGATTAATAAAAGTTAATATCTGTATAATTCTTTAACTTTATATCTATTGATTATGAAGTATTAAATGCGATCCAATAGTAGAGAATAATATATTCTTTAAAATTTATAATAACATTAAATGTCAATATGTTTTTTTTTCAAGGAAAACAGTCAAAAGTTGCGGATGAGGGTACTTTCGGTGGAACAATTATGAACAAAATCTAATCATGTCTGCATATGGATCTAAACTTGAGGAATACAAATTATATTTTTTGGAATCGTGTTATTAGAGTTACGGGATCCGAAACGATCGTCACCTACATACATACACACACACCCACACACACAAATACAGACATCATCGTAAAAATAATAAATTCGTATTCTAGGGACCCCAAAACGTGCTCATTCATTAAAAACTCACTATCTTCTTTTTGACCAAAGACAATACCGTCCGTACCTAAAGGTGACGGAAGGTAAAAAGACAATCATTTACAGTGATATTCATCCTTCCTGTAAAATTAGGTCCTTGTCAAGCGCCTACAGCTCGTAATTTAATTAAAAAAATTAAAGAGACTGGTTTGGTTAGTGACAAAGTAACACCAATACCAATGCCTTCGCGTACTGATCGGTCAAATGAAAATATTGCTGCAGTGAGTGAAAATCTACTCGGTGATCCAAACACATCAATTCGACTCGTTCACAACTGAACGCTATCGTGATCGTGACACGTTGAACATTTTTTTTAATCAAATTGATAATTTAAACTTGGACAACATTTGGTTTCAACAGGACGGTGTAACATGACACACAGTACGTGAAACAACAACTCTTTTGCGTACCAAATTTCTTGGTCATCTCATATCGCGAAATTGTGACGTAATTTGGCCTCTTATGTCCAGGTCGTGTGATTTAATACCACTTGAATTTTTCCTGAAAAATGTCGACCAATAAATCAGTAACAATTATTATCCTTAAAGCAAATATTTCATATGTTATGGAGTAAATGGAGCCACTGTATTTGCCAGTGTAATGGAAAATTTTGCCAAATGAATGACATTGTGCAAGACGAAATAAATCCTAAAGTTCTAATTGAGACACCTGTATAATAATTTAGATTTTTGTGTCCTACAATTCAAATTATAAGTCCCTTTTTCTTTGCAGATACGATTTACCCGTGGGCAGCAGGTTCAGCAGGTGTTCTTCTTCTTTTATTAGCAGGATCGGCCCTTTTAACTACACGTTGTAGACAACGTCGTTCGAAGCCAGATTCTGAGTCTGCCAGCATTTTGGTTTATCCATCTCAACAAGGAAACACTGCGCAATTTTTGTAAGTTAACAGCAGTTTATTAATATTTACTATTTATTTGTAGATTTAATTTACAACATTCACTATCTTAATCATCGTGAATACATCAACTAGTACCTAGAGACTATTACGGATTTTATATTGACGTAACAATGAGTATGGTTTATATTTAACTGAGTAACCATTTTAGAACATCTTATAACCAGATTGTAAAATTCGTGATTTTATAAAAATGGCTAGTCATTTAATAAACTGCGGCCAGATTTTCAAATCTTCGTTGACTTACCGTTATTTTTACAATCTGGCTAGACATTTTATAAAACGATGAACAACTTAAGGCCATATTGTAATATGAATATTTGAATACTTTTGCTTGTAATTTCTATAAATACACTCCGGAATAACCTAACCTAACGCATAAAACTCACTCTAGAAAACTAGTACCGAGTTTTGAGCGTCAGGTTAGATTATGTTATTATATTTATGGAAATATACGTACTATATAAGCTAAAGTCAACGAAAGTTTGACAATCTGGCCGCGTTTTATAAAATGACTGTCTTATAAAAACTATATATTTTACAATCTGGCTACAATACATACAAAAAAATCTGATGTGGCCAGCATATTACCTTCCGTCAATCCTGTGTATAATGTACAAATTCTATACATAAATTTTCTTGCAAAAGATTCTATATTTTCAATAAAATTATTTCAAAAACAAACTATGTACATTGCACTTGACATTGACATCTTCTTCTTTAACTTTTCCCATTCGTTAGGGGTCGCTATGTTTTATTTTCTTCCACTCATTTCAGTTTTGCGTGTCGTTCTCATTTAGTTCTTTTTCCCTCAAATCTTCCGCAATACTCCTTCTATCATCTTATCTTTGGTCTTCCTTTGATTCGTCTATCTTCTATTACTAAGCTATACATTCTTCCAATATATTCTTCATCTCTCCTCATGACATGTTCAAACCAATGTATCTTTCTAGAAACTTTTATCACTCGAGCCATTTCCCTAATTCTTTCATTCCTTATCCTATCTTTCCGTGTCTTCCCCAACATTTATCTCAACATCCTCATTTCTGCCACATTAATTTTCTTCTCATTGACACTGACGGTCAGTTAGAATTTTCTTAATATAGCAGCTGTTTCCATGGTTGTATCAAAGCTGACTGATTTATAAAATTTAATTTCTTTATAATTCTTTAACTCTATATCCATTGAATATGAAATATAATATGTAATCAATTCGCATAGACAAGAATATTCTTTAATATTTATAATAACATTAAATGCCAAAAAATAATATTTAACCACATTTTTTCAAGAAAAACTGTTAAAATCTTCAAATGAGGGTACTTCCGGTTAACCAATTATAACCAAAATCTAATCAAGTCTGCATATGGATGTAAGGAAGAGCAACACGTAAAATTTGTAATTTTTAGAATTCTAGTATTTGAGATATCGCGGCACACATACATTTGCAGACATCATCGTAAAAATAGTAAAATCTTATTGCAGGATCCCTAGAACGAATTTTTTGACCAAAGACAATACCTTCCTTACCTAGAGGTGACGGAAGGTAAAAATATTGGAGCAGTATTATATATATGCGAGTATGATAATAATTTACGAATATATTGCTTATCTTTTCAAAATTGCTTACATAATTCATGTAACATAAAACATTTCCACGTGCTTCATGCTTCATGGTCTCTTCACTTTATTTTCATACTTACTCTCGCCCCCATCTTGTCTGCAAACTTATCCTAGCTCCGGGAAAAGTTTCGTAGATAAAACCTCAATTTGAAGGAACGTCAACTCATCTGGATGCCTGGAACTGTTCCGAAGTGCCAGTAAAGTAACTATTCCAGACTCAAGTCAAATCCTACCCCGAAATCTGTTCAGAACTTATTTAGGTTACACTCAGCAACTTTTGCTGTAAAAATGTTTTTCTTCTGGAGAATATGTTTATACGTTTATAATGTCTCAAAAAATTAAGTGAAAGTAAAAATAAATGATAAAGGCAGAATAATAATGAATTCATAACCTTTGCTTTAGTGCCAACTCACATTGTGGGATTGTGTTTGTACGAAGAATGTTTCTAAAGTTCAGGGAATCCAGTGTACATAAAAGCTCTAGAATAAAGATTATCTATGTTTGGACAAAGCTTCACATGTTTACTTATTTTACACTATTAACACAAAGTAATATCTTTTTGCTATAAGAACATACATATGTTATTGTAAATAGGCTGACATTTCATTTTTATGAACATCGTTAAATCGTTGATCTGCTCAGGACATTTTTATCCCGGGAATCTTAGAAAAATTCAAACAACAAAGTAGTAATTATTATTACTAATCGTATTTCAATTCCTACAGTTACAAATGAAGTTAATACAATATTTTATTCACAATCATTATAGTAATGTTTTAATTCCCAACCATTTAGTGGTTGGGAAATAAGTGATTTCTAACTGTAGTGACAATCTTTTGGGTGGGAAATAAAAGATTTCATTTCCACCGATGGGTTGGAAATATTTTTGTAGGGGTTGTCTATCAACATTGTCATACATCCCAATAATGCAGTAAGCTAAACAAATTTTAATAGAACTGTCAAATTTTTTAATAAAATAGAAACTCATTTCCACCAAATGCCTGATTTGTGCATAAAGCTTAATGCATTGTAACAAATTACTAGGATATCATTTCCTGCTACTATGTTTAGTGGCATTCGATAGAAATGTCACTTTTTTATCTTCCGTCACCTTTGGGTAAGGAAGGTATTGTCTTTGGTTAAAAAAATTCAATGATTAGTTTTTAGTGAATATGCACACTTTAGGTTCCATATAATTCGATTTTACCGTTTTGACGATGATGTATGTATGTGTGTATGTATGTCTGTGTGTGTGTGTGTGTGTTTGTGTGTCTGTGTGTGTGTGACGAAATTTTGGATCGCATAACTTCAATACCACGATTCAAAAAATTATATTTTTTTTGTATTCAGAAGAAGAGGTGATTAGATTTTGGCTATAATTGGTCAACCGGAAGTACCCTCATTTGCGACTTTTAACAGTTTTTTTTTTTTAACAATTAAATATCATTTATTGACTTCTTATATCTATGCCAACAACCAACAAACAATTTTCGAAATGAAGTCCTAAATATAACGTATCATTTGTGAAATTCAACCAGTTTTCTGCCAGAAAGTCATTAAAATTTTCATCAAAAGGTTAGAGTGCCTATGTAAAGAGTGGAGGGGATCATTTGAATGAATTTTTTCCCGTAATTAATCGGAATATATGTACTTTAATAAATATTCAATAAAAATCACATCGATTACACAAAAAAAGATTTGTTTTACTTGAAAATTAAATCCAGCGCTTTGAATACCTTTAAAATTTGATCTCCTTAAATATTTGTAATAGTAATCTATCTGCTTTTGACATTTTAATCTATTTTTCTATTCAGTGACATTTATCCAAGAATTTAATTCTTCTACGATTAAATATTCACGCTAAAAGCTTCAAAATGTAACGCCCACATGTATCTGCAATGTGTTTTATATATGTTACAGCAATGTACGTTTGATGTTGCTTTGTGTCTAGATCAAAGGAGATCCACTTCAGCCTTCCTCCGTTGCGCAGCTCGTCTCTGAGTGACCTGGTGAATGGCGAAGGTGACGATTCTGAGTCAGAGATCTCGGAGAGTCTGCTCATACCGACGGCCCATAACAAGAGGAGCAATTCATTCAGTAAGTACAAAGTAGTGCTTTAATTACAACATATTATTTTAAATGCTTTGTGTGACCGGTTGTGATTCTAATGGCCAGAGTTTAAATCCGACCGATATCAGACTTAAAATTTATGTCCAATTTTCAAATTGTTACATTACTATTTCTTAGCGCATGTCTTTTAGACAACCCGGGATACATTCTGCACTTTTAAGACGCGCTTATAGGAAATTCTGATTCGTTTTGCAGAAAAGAATTTCTGATTTTCGTACTTCTATAGGGCTCGGACACTCAGCTGTTTCCAGTAACCTTGCGAACAGCTATCTCGGCGCCTAGGGTACCTGTACTTAGGGTATGGCCATGACGTGGCTCGCGTTTCGTCCGCCATTAGCGGACCACTCTCATATACGTTGTTGTTGCGCAAATTATTATGTATTTTCGTGGCTACTTGTTTTATTTTAATGCAAAACACATTTAAATATACTTCTAATATTTATTTAAAGTGTAAGTAATACTTTTATTTTATTTTTTTGTATATTTTCTTGAGATACTGACTACGATGACTGGCAATATTGAAAACACATAAAAATTACCAATATTAGCACAAACATTTAAATTTTTAACAGGTAAGTTTAAAATATATACTTATTATGTAAATAATAACCACAGTTATTAAATTTGATGTGATAATAACAATCTATATCCTTTACTCAACATAACCTCTAAATCTATGTCATAATAATAATTGTGTATCTCTTAAATAAATGAATTTTTATTACCTTTATAGATTCATAGTGTGATTATTTAATATTCCTGTATAATATATCACATTTCTTACAAATAAATAGGGAAATGAATTATCAGGATGTTTGACATTGGCTCGTCCTGTATATAAAGGTACCTTATCGGCGCCTAGGGTACCTAAACACTCAGGGTATGGCCATGACGTAGCTCGCGTTTCGTCCGCCATTAGCGGGCCACTGTCATATTCGTTGTTGTTACGCAAATTATTACGTATTTTCATGGTTATTTGTTTTATTTTAATGCAAAACACATTTAAATATACTTCTAATGTTTATTTAAAGTGTAAGTAATACTTTTATTGTATTATTTGTGTATTTTCTTGAAATACTGACTACGATGGCTGGCAATATTAAA
The DNA here is from genome assembly GCA_951394225.1 of Harpalus rufipes. NCBI lineage: Eukaryota > Metazoa > Arthropoda > Insecta > Coleoptera > Carabidae > Harpalus > Harpalus rufipes. The sequence goes on from OX596275.1 coordinate 11,657,564, forward strand.
AACACATAAAAATTACCAATATTATGCACAAACATTTAAAATTTTAAAAGGTAAGTTTAAAATATATACTTATTATGTAAATAATAACTACAGTTATTAAATTTGTTGTGATAATAACAACCTATGTCCTATGCCTATGCACTACATAACCTCTAAATCGATGTCATAATAATAATTGTGTAGGTATCTCTTAAATAAGTGAATTTTTATTACCCTTATAGATTCATAGTGTGATTATTTAATATTCCTGTATAATATAAAATCACATTTCCTACAAATAAATAGGGAAATGATTTATCAGTATGTTTGACATTGGCCCGCTTATGGCGGCGATCTTGCCCCATGGCCATACCCTGTATGTAAAGGTACCCTATCGGCGCCCTGATAACAGCGCCATCGATTCTGTCATAGTTTCCTTAGCGCTAATTCAAAAGTTGGAATCAGTTTGCTGTCTTACATTGACGTGTGGTGTAAACAATATTTATTTTGTGCCTAAAGTTTTTTTGTAAATTGTATTTGAGTTGAGAATGTCAGCTTATTTTAAAACATTAAATAGTGACGTAAAAATGTACTTTTTATTTACTAATCACATGAAATCGTATAAATACCTTTAGTATTCCTAGATGATACTAATAAGAAAGTTTTAATTTTGTCTTGTGAACTCGTCTTACAACCCGGAATACAACATTTGTTGTCCAGCCATGGTTGGCACACACACACACATATATATATATATATATATATATATATATATATATATATATATATATATATATATATATATATATATATATATATATATATATATATATATATATATACAGGGTGAGTCACCGAAATCGCCGTCTTCGATATCTCCCTTGTCGTTAGAAATACAGCATAAGTTTATTAACAGAATTTATTCGTCTACTCAAGGAGCATAACGTAAAATTATATTCACATATACAGGGTGTTGCATTACGGCTCGGCGAGAATTGTTTGTCTTTTTTTAAATGGAACATCCTATATACTTTTATATATTTTGAATTGTATTTTATTCACCTATACGAACATATGAATTTTGTTTTAGTTTTCCGCGGCGTTGCCAAGTTATTCCGTTTTTTCTCTAAAAAAGACCGAATACATGCATTGCTTTATAAAGGCTTACTGAAGTTATTTTAATAGTAAGAATTATGAATTTTCTTTTCTGTATAACTGTAATTATACTCTATGTTCTGACATATATTTTTTTAAATGTAATTATACAGGCTGTTCAATAAAGCGAATCAAATGTGCTCAATTTCAAATGACCATAACTCGTCATTTTCAAATGGAACACCCTATATTTTATTATTCAGTTGTGTGTATTTTTGTATTATCTTCACATGTTATTAAGGGTATCCTATGCCTAAAACCAATAATTTCGGAGATTTTCACCATTTTTCTCTAAATTTATATATTTAACTAAAAATTAAATCTAGTATACCATTGATATTGTTTTTTTAATAAGAAACAATTGTAGTAATGATAGTATTTTCATTAGCCAGGTTATTATTAATAACAGAGGGATTAAGTAAATTAATTTATTAATATGAGTCTCTCACAAGAATAACTTACGAATATGGTGTATGCTGGTCAGGCCAGGCGTCACCTCACGGGCACTCAATGCTGGCGTGGAGAGTGCGCAAGAAGAAGTTACGAATATGGTGTACGCACTTGAAGAAGCGGCAACAAACCTTCTTTTGGCATCCAGAATTTATGCACAACGGTTTCCGGGAAGACGACATCCAAATCTGCGTTCTTTTGAAAAACTAAGGGAAAGGTTTGAAAGAACTGGTCATGTTCAGTACGACAAAAGAGGGTTTCTTTCCGCTTTTCCAAGTGCGTACACCATATTCGTAAGTTATTCTTGTGAGAGACTCATATTAATAAATTAATTTACTTAATCCCTCTGTTATTAATAATAACCTGGCTAATGAAAATACTATCATTACTACAATTGTTTCTTATTAAAAAAACAATATCAATGGTATACTAGATTTAATTTTTAGTTAAATATATAAATTTAGAGAAAAATGGTGAAAATCTCCGAAATTATTGGTTTTAGGCATAGGATACCCTTAATAACATGTGAAGATAATACAAAAATACACACAACTGAATAATAAAATATAGGGTGTTCCATTTGAAAATGACGAGTTATGGTCATTTGAAATTGAGCACATTTGATTCGCTTTATTGAACAGCCTGTATAATTACATTTAAAAAAATATATGTCAGAACATAGAGTATAATTACAGTTATACAGAAAAGAAAATTCATAATTCTTACTATTAAAATAACTTCAGTAAGCCTTTATAAAGCAATGCATGTATTCGGTCTTTTTTAGAGAAAAAACGGAATAACTTGGCAACGCCGTGGAAAACTAAAACAAAATTCATATGTTCGTATAGGTGAATAAAATACAATTCAAAATATATAAAAATATATAGGGTGTTCCATTTAAAAAAAGACAAACAATTCTCGCCGAGCCGTAATTCAACACCCTGTATATGTGAAAATAATTTTACGTTATGCTCCTTGAGTAGACGAATAAATTCTGTTAATAAACTTATGCTGTATTTCTAACGACAAGGGAGATATCGAAGACGGCGATTTCGGTGACTCACCCTGTATATATATATATATATATATATATATATATATATATATATATATATATATATATATATATATATATATATATATATATATATATACTAAATATTACAAAGACACCCACTAATATCACACTAAAATCCCAGAAAAATAAAACCCCCAACAACAATTACCACAGACCATACACTAACACAAAACAACGAACAAAATGGCTGTACTGTCACTATGACAAGTGGGGCGCCTGCACATATGTTTTCAAGGACACTTAAAACAGCTTTATGCCCGCGCCCTATATCGTTTTAGTATCGCAGTGAATGCAGTCAGATATATAATTTTATCTCGTATAGAGTTTACCGTATTTTATCCTCTTTTGAAGGAATTTATATACGTCGAATATTTTTTTGAACCAGTCACCCACTAACTCAAAACCAGGGCATCGAACCCGCCAAAAACTGGGTTCGGTTCAAATTCAGGTTAATTTGATTTTTGAGAGATGGGTTCGTGTGCGGTTCTGGTTCAAGCATTAATACAATTTGCGGTTTTGTTCAGGGTTCAGATATTGTGTTCAGGTTCGGTTCGACCTAATGAAAATTGAATTCATATTTTTTGAATAACAAATCTTTATATAGAAATATTTAAAATGCGAGCGGGAATTTATAATGCAACGCAAGACAAAAGAACATGAACACAATTTTCACAATCAACACAGGCTGCAACGCAGATGCCAAAAACGTCGATGGTCTACTGTAGTACGATTACGCTTACGTTTCAAACTGAAAATGAGCCTGAACCGGAGCTGAATCCATATTTTAATATCAGGTTCGGTTCCGACTCGGGTTCAATTAAAAAATATATCTGAGGTTCGGTTCTGGGTTTGGGTGCGCTAAAATGTTACGGTTTGATTCCGGTTTTGTTTCGGTTCAGGTTCGGGTTCGATGCCTTTCTCAGAACTCAACTAATACTAATTGTTCTTTCCAGCCTTATATTGTGACTTTTACATTTTATTTTTATATATTATCTTAACGTACACATTTAGGTTATATTCCCCGAATTTAATCTGATTGACAAAAAATATATTACAATCCATATTCATACCCATACCGTATTGGGATTCTTAATTCTCAACGTTCACAATTAACGTGAACTTACGCACACGCACACCTCTTACACGTGCGCATATTGTTGTAGTTCTGGAGCCATTGTTATCGTCCATTATCGCCACTTTTCGTGTCATATATCATTTGGCGAGTTTTGTAAATATCGGGGAGCACCACAACGCAACAACTCGTGACGACCCTGTACTCACCCCTTGGCCGTCCCCAAAATTCACGGCCAAATAAATGTCACCTTTATTTATATCTTATTTTTTTATGAAAATTTCAAACCTATTGTTTATGTTACGAGTAAGTTATTATTGTACTCGTCTGTTATTTTTTATTCACACTTACCATCAAAGCAATATGACAATATACATATATGTACGTATGTTATTGAATATATAGCCACCCTTCGGATTATAGGAGATACGAAGTCAATTATTCTAGCGGTGTATTGCTCATTCACTTGTACTCATTTTGCAGTTTTTAATATCATTATTACCGACATCTTCGTACAAAGCAAATTGGCACATCCAGCAATGCATAATATGCCGTGATGATATATTTATTTTATTTTTACAAGGTAAACTTCTTTGGGGCACTTTGTTAAGCTCTTTCGAATAGCGATGTTCAATTTTTATATCACTATTGGATTTTGAGTTAAGATTAAAATGCCAGTTAAAATTTGTAAATGGACGGCATAATGAAAAGTTAAAATATTGAAAAGGTTTTTTTTTAATTTTCCGAAGATGTATAATTTACCTATCTATGGTAATTTATAATTTTTGTAATAAGTGCGGGAAATTAGCGATTCTGAATCGGATACGATTTTTCCGGTGGAATTTAAAAATTACAAACATCTTTGTTTCTGCAATCGCCCACAAAAATAAGAAAAATTACAAAATGTATTCTAAATTTTTGACAAATTATCTGGTTGTGCATGATAGTTTTAAGCGATTGTTACAATTGCTTTAAAGGCAACAAATAAATAAAATAACAAATCTTATATTTTTAATTATTTTCTCTCTACAGACTCATTTTCAATATGTACTTTTTAATCTTGTTTATAAATTCAAATTTACCGTACGAGGTCGAATCCAATTCAAAAAAATCTTCAATAACAATCGTTTGCACCAATATTTAATTGAGAATTGAAATAAAATTATTTTTAAATCAACATTTATAGTATATCAAATTTTTATACACCAAGTGAGTTAAGATAACGTAGGTTATACAATATTTTATTCAATGTTGACGATATAATAATAAAAACCAGTATAATATTTAATTTAGACAAAACCCCCCTGTGGTGCACTCTACACGCCAGCAATGAGTGCCCGTGAGGTAATGCCTGGTAATTTGATCATTACCGAAATCTGTGTACTAAGCTGATTAGCACACCCAGCAATGGGTAATATGCCGTGATGATATATTTATTTATTTTATTTATCATTACAATAAATTACTATCGTATTTTAATTTTTGGGTGATCTGGATATCGAATCTTCTAATCTTCTGATCTAAGATCTGAGTCATCTACTCTCGATATTTAGGTTAAGAATAATTAGATCAGATTAGAGAAATTATCTTTCGGGAAATAAACAAAATAAATACTAGAAAATAAAAACCGTTGTTTATTTATATTTAACTGATATGATTAATTTGAGTAATTTCGGGTTAATTTAAGTTTGAAAGGGAATTATTCTTAAAAAGGTCTTTTTAACATATTTGTTTTACAAACTGAAGTTGTTTATAATACAAATTTGTTGAAACTAAATAAGAACATTAATTTTGGTTTACCGTGAACTATATTTTAAAATTAATATCACGTAATAAGATTGTTACTTGTAGTACTTGTAAAACTTCATCCCATCAAGTTGAAATTTAATTTTCTCTTTAGCATTGTAAACTCAACTCACAGTCAAGTACCAAATGTCAAAGTTAACTTAGAATATTGCAATAAATTTGTTGCATATTACGTGAAAATATCGCTGTAATTTTATAAAATTATTCACATATTCAACAAAATTTATGACAAGGTCATGAAGTAGGTTACATTTATTTTTTACGTGAGGATTAAATAAATATTTGTTTGCATTAGTGTGACGTGGATGATATGGTTTAAAAAGTATTGTATTTGGAAAATGTGTCTGCTAATTAATGTTATTTATTACGAAATGAAATTTATATTTTATCAGTTGAGTGAATGAGAAGTGATTTTGTTCAATTAGTTGCAAAGAAAAAAAATTTAAATATACACGCGAATAATAGAAAACAATTCGTTAAGTGCTAAAAAAACAGAATTTAGTATCTGTATACACAATACAAAAATAAAAACTTTATCTAAAACGTGAATTAAACTAATAGTGTCAGTTGGTGAATTAAAAAACACGTGGAATCGGGCGAGCCGCGCAAGACGCTTCGCGCAACCTTGTCTCAAACCAGATTCAAATCAGTGTTGCCAACTATAGAAGAAATTAATTCACAGCACAACAATACTTAAACAAAAAAATTGAGTATGTCACAAGAAAGTGGAGGGTATAAAATCCCAATAACTAATACTTTCACAAATGTGATAAGTTCTATCAGGTCACAAATACCAATAACATCCTCAATGGTTCGTAACTCATTTTACGCAAGTCCAACAATGCAGTCAACAAGCGGAGGATTCAATCTGACGACACATACTACCACAAACGTAACAACTTTTGCTACGTCATCACATAATATACAATCAGTTACATGTCAAACAACACCAATAACCACCTCTCTATTATCCAGCCCAAGTTATTCAATGAATGGAGAAAATTCTTATGTGACGCCAATTGTACATATACGTACAGCAGATACCGACATGGATGACACACAATCCACCACTAGTGAACCTAAAAATTGGCAAGTGGTACATACAAGGCGCGCAGGGAAAAGATATAGAGAAAATGAAGCCAACCCACCCCAAAGAATGGCAAAAAAACCAAATAATAAAAACAAAAATAACACTACATCGTCCACATTTGAAAATAATAGATACGCTGTTTTAGTGAACGAAACCAGTGATGCTCAAATAAAAACGGACCCAAAACCTCCTCCAGTCTTTGTGCAAGATGTTGCTGACTACAGCTTAATGTTGATTGGCCTTAAAACTGTACTCAAAGAAGACGAATTCATCTGCAAAACCTTAACAAACCAAGGCGTCAAAATAAATACCACAACCCCCACCGCATATCGAACTTTAATACATATGCTAAACAGTAATAAAACAGAATACTACACTTATCAACCCAGGCAAGAGAGAGCATATAGAGTCGTGATTAAGAACATACATCCGACAGTACCAATAGAAGACATAAAAGAGGCATTAGAGGATCTAGGCTTCATTATCCGAAATGTTTCTAACATAAAAAGTTGGAAAACAAAAGAAGCCCTACCTATGCACTTCATCGATCAAGAACCCGGCGAAAATAATAAAAAGATATATGAAGTTAAACATATACTAGGAACTAAAATAGCTGTAGAACCCCCAAGAATCAAACGAGAAATACCTCAATGTATGAGGTGCCAGGATTACGGTCATACAAAAAGGTATTGCACGAAATCGTACTACTGCGTTAAGTGTGCAGGCAACCATTCAACTTCTGCGTGTACTAAAAACAAAAAAGAGCCACCCTTATGCATACTTTGTTCAGGCCCACATCCTGCCAATTACAAGGGCTGTCAAGTCTATCAAGAACTGCAAAAAGCAAGAAATAAAACAAACGTAACTAAACCCCCCACAAAAAGTACTGTCATTAATAACTTGCCTCCAAGGCATAGTGCAAATATAAACTATTCTACAATAACAAATAGCGAAAATTTAAACTATGCTACAATAACAAAAAATCCGACAAACAATCTTACAATTAATACAAGCCAAACAAACAAGACCGAAACAGAATTATTTCTAACACAGTTTTTAAATAAATTTGAAACCATGTTCAGCCAACTTATGCAGCAAAATATAACGATAATTAATCTGCTCACTGCCTTCATCAACAGAGCAAATGGATAGTTCAATTATAATTGCACTATGGAATGCGAATGGACTGGCACAACACCGCCAGGAAATAGAAATATTTCTAAACCAACAAAAAATTGACATCATTCTCATAACAGAAACTCACTTCACCGATAGAAGCTTTTTCAAAATTCCGAGGTATAAAACCTATCATACAAACCACCCCGACGAGACGGCGCATGGAGGTACCGCGATACTAATAAACGAAAAATTCAAACACTACGAAATAGAAAAATACAATAAAGAATATTTGCAAGCTACCAGTATAAAAATTAAAGAAACAACCGGTACGCTTGTTATCTCTGCAGCATACTGTCCACCAAAACATGCGATTAAACAAAAAGACTTCGATGAATATTTCAACACACTTGGAAATAGATTTATATCGGGTGGTGATTACAACTCAAAGCATACCTATTGGGGTTCAAGATTAATAAATCCGAAAGGTAGAGAACTATATAAAACAATCTCGACAAAAAGATATAATTGTGTCAGCACAGGAAAACCAACTTACTGGCCAACCGACCCAAACAAAACCCCTGACCTATTAGACTTTTTTATCTCAAAAGGAATATCTCAAAACTACATTGGAATTGAACCAAGTTATGAGCTGTCATCAGATCATTCGCCAATTATAATGACTGTAAGCTCCAGCATAATACATAAACAAAAGAACTCAACTCTACACAATAAACTTACAAATTGGGAACTATTTAGGAAATTTCTAAACAACAACACAAACTTACAAATGCAATTATCTACTCCTGACCACATCGATGAGGCAGTCGAACGAGTAACAAAACTTATCCAGAGGGCAGCGTGGAACTCCACTCCAAACATTGATAATGACAAAGAAAACGCAACAAATTACCCAAAAATCATAAGAGAGAAAATTGCTGAAAAGAGAAATCTGCGGCATAAATGGCACTTTACAAGACACCCTAGTGATAAAAACAAACTAAACCGCTTGTCAAAGGAAATAAGTAAACTAGCACGAGAAATAAAAAATGAAACTTTTCAAAATAACTTAAGAAGATTGTCAGCACTCCCAGAAGATGACTATTCTCTATGGAAAGTGACCAAAAAGCTTAAGAGACCAGTGCAATCCATACCTCCAATCAAGAAGGACGATGGTTCATGGGCCAGAGAAGATTCGGAAAAAGCTGAAACATTTGCGAAATACCTCTCTGAAACATTTCAACCAAATCCATCAACGCTGCCAGCCGAAGAACAAAAAGAAACAGAAAATGAGATTGATGATTATTTAACGGCTCCACTTCAGCTATCAATGCCAATCAAACATGTAACTCCTGGTGAAATAATAAATGAAATTAAATATTTAAAAGACAACAAAGCGCCAGGTTACGATTTAATTACTGGAAAAGTCCTGAAAGAACTACCCAAACAGACTATTCTATTCCTAACATATATCTTCAACGCTATGTTAAGACTATCCTACTTCCCAATACTGTGGAAACTTGCCCAAATTATCCTTATACATAAAACAGGAAAATCCACTACTGAAGCATCATCGTACAGACCCATCTCCCTGCTACCCCTTTTATCCAAATTGTTCGAAAAAATATTGCTAAAAAGGATAAAAATAATAATAGAAGAGGAGAATATAATTCCATCTCATCAATTCGGGTTCAGGGAGCAACACTCCACAGTGCAACAAGTGCACCGAGTTGTAAACGAAATAGAAGAAAGCCTACAAAATAAAAAAATATGTACTGCAGCTTTTATAGACATTAGCCAAGCATTTGATAGGGTATGGCACACAGGTCTACTCTATAAAATTAAATCCCAACTACCACACCAATATTTTCTTTTACTAAAATCCTACCTAAACGAGAGGTATTTCCAAGTTCGGTACGAAGACTGTACATCGAATCTATATCCTGTTAGAGCTGGAGTACCCCAAGGTAGCGTGTTAGGGCCTTTTCTTTATCAACTGTTTACCGCAGATCTACCCTGTCAAGAACAAGTCACAACCGCCACATATGCAGACGACACTGCCGTACTCGCATCACACGACGACCTAAACGAGGCAGCCGATCGACTACAAAAATCCATAGACGATATACAGAAATGGGCGGAAAAATGGAAAATAAAAATAAATGAGGGAAAGTCAACTCACATCGTTTTTACAAACAAAAAAGTCACATGCCCACCACTACAAATAAATAACAAAGTATTAGAGACGAAAGAAGATGTCAAATACCTGGGGATGCACCTGGAGAAAAGGCTTACGTGGCAAACACACATAAAAAAGAAAAGACAACACCTAGATTTAAAACTAAGAAAAATGTACTGGTTACTTGGGCACAAATCACAACTATCAACAGAAAATAAATTGCTCCTGTACAAAGTGACATTACTACCAATCTGGACCTACGGCATCCAACTTTGGGGATGCGCAAAAAAATCTAATGCGATCATACAAAGATTTCAAAATAAAACCCTACGAATGATCACTAAAGTGCCATGGTACGTCAGTAACCACACAATTCACAAAGACTTTAAAATAAAATATGTTCACGAACACATTCGGGACTTTGCTATCGCATACGAAAAGAAATTAAATTACCATCCCAACGAATTAGCAGTCAACCTATTAAATAACGAAAATGACATCAGAAGACTGAACAGAAATAAACCACTAGATTTAAAATTTATATAAATCAATAATATATAGAGGTAACCCCGTTGGGGGTTATCCTCCTGCATGCTATGTAAATATTGTAACAAATTTGCTTGTTGGCCCCCCAAGGCCAGTTGTAAATAAAATGTTGATAATAAAAAAAAAAAAAATTTTATCAGTTATATAAATTAATTTTCCCAGTACATTGGCTGCAGCAATTTTTTGTATATAGATACGAGTAATTCTCATCTTAAATTCATTGATTTGATTTTTCAGAAAATATTGATAAGTAACATTCTGTGGTACTTTTGAAAAAAAAAATATTAATTTCTTGCAAAAATAAACTGTATGGTATTGTATTAATGAAATTAAAATTTCAATAAATACCTCCCGCTATCCTTGGCAAGGGAGGTATAGAGATCGTACTAATAATCACATATCGAGATTTTGGTAAATGACCACGTTTTAAGGTCCTTAGATTCCATTTTTAACATTTTCACGATGTCTGTGTGTATGTGTGGATCCTCTTTACGCTCTAACTCAAATACTATCGGTCAAAAAAATTTGAAATCTTGTATTTCTACCTTATTCTAATATGGAAAGAAGCCATTAGATTTTGGTGTTAATCGGATAACCGGAAATGACAGTTTACTTGAAGCTCAAAATAGTTTTCCTTTAAAAAATACCTTTAAATGTTATTTTTTTGCAATTTGTTATTATAAAACTTAAAGATTATTTCATTTTCTACAGGTCTGCATTAATACTTTTTCTATATATTTTATGGATAAATTTATAAAATAATATAAAAATTATATCTCGGAGCTTAAGCACACAACTCCATGGTTACACAGTTCAGCTCAAATGTATGTAACTGACAGAAAAATGTCATTGTCAAAAAAATAATCATTTCAAATTAATAACAGTAACGTTTTCAAAAGAAAATTGTAAATTGAACAATAGTTACATGGAAAGGAACTTAATATACATAATTCCAAATTAATAATAATGTTTTAAAACGAAAATTGTAAATAGAACAATAACTAGGAACTTAAGATACATAATTTCTAGTATTAGTAAATATAGAGGTATGTATTTAAATAAGAAAATAAATAAATATATTATCACGGCATATTACCCATTGTTGGGTGTGCTAATCTGCTTTGTACGGTAATGATGATGACATATTTGTTTCGTGCAGGCGTTTACCATGCGCTACCTCACGGGTACTCATTTTTGGCGTGGAGAGTGCATATATTGAAAGTTGTAGGTGTTCCTATTTCTTGTAAACTTTATATAATAGCATTTATCAGTGTTAATTGTATCTGATGTATCTGTACCGTCAATGTTATTCTAAGCGCCACCCACGGGCTCTCAAAGTCTACTCCGGTCGGTATTGAACTCGGTTCGCCAGAACCTCAACCAATCATAATACACACTTAGCTAGCCAAACCTATATTGATGATGATTTAAAAAATAACTATTCTAATTCTTTTCTAGGTTGTTACGGTTTGGGAGTCATCGAACCAGCTCTCTACCGCTCCACTCTCGAACTCGACGAATGGCAATGGCCAGAGGGCCACCTAGGGCGCGTGTGGTTCTCCCTACGGTATGAACCAGCCACAGAGAAGCTGTTGGTTAGCCTTCTGAAGGCGAAGAATCTTCCATCGCGCACTGTGGGCACCGTCAACAGCTGTGATCCTTTTGTGAGGCTGCACTTGCTGCCTGATGAACGGAGGTTCTTGCAAAGCAAACAGAAGAAGAAGACGTGCAATCCGTATTTTGATGAAACGCTGGTTTTCCAGGTAGGAAATGATTTATGTTTAAAATATGAGCAAATAATTTACATATGCATATTAATTAGTAATATACTACAAATTATTCCATCAAATATTTAATATATTCTATATTACTAGTAGTAGATTAACTACGTGTCTTTGAATAAAAATCTAATATCTGCCAATAATCCCAATGTTTTTCCTATGTTGTGCTTTATTTAATAACTCATGTGGTGATCGACAAAAACTGTAATGGAGTTAGGCACCTAGAACAATTTGATATTTTTCAAAAATGAACATTGAATTAATAAACGACAACCATAGTAAAGCACAAAAGAATAAATATTAACAAAACATTTTTATCTCTCACTAAGAGAGATATTGGATTCATGCTAAAAATCGCATATCCGCATTTTATTGATTAAGTTATGGTTCCTAGAATACGATTTTAACATTTTTACGATGATGTCTGTATGTGTGTGAGTGGATGTGTGTTAGGATGTTGGAGGTACGATTTCTCAAATTCTATACAACTAAAGACCTGTTTAACTACGGATTCCTCAATCTAACATTAATGGGAAGAGTTGAATAGGTTTTGGTACCAATTGGATAACCGGAAGTGGTAGTTTCTTAAAAAAAATGTTATAAATATTATTTTTTAAAAATTTATTAAAGATCTTTAAATTCTCTCTTTTCTGTCATTTACAAACATCTGATTGTTAGGTTAGGTTAGGTTTTCTGTCATTTACAAAATCTGATGGTTACTATAGAGTTGTTTAGGCTTTGAAATTTATTACAACAGATTTTTTTTTAAATCGGCATGAAAATCCTCATTTCCGGACTAATTTGAGTCTTGAAAGTAAGATTTCCATGACTAGTCATTTTTACTTTCCACTGTCTGTAGGAACAAACACAAATAACAGGAATACCTAGCAAGAAAGCAAACACAACGCGTCCAATTTTTATAATAATAAAATTTGTCACTTTGTTTACTTGTCATGACAATGTTTTCTAAAATTTGTCACAGCTCTGTTGATTTATGCAAACCTAATTTTTTCTATAATTTTTAGCTTCTATAATTGCCGATTTAAAAAAAAAATAGAATACATCACGCGTCATAAAAATGTCTTTGCTTGACTCGGAGGCTTTGAAGAAATGTACGGATGCTGCGCATCCTCGCATTCTTCAAACAAGCCTCCTCGTCTGCAATGAAACATTTTCATGACTTGTAATGTAATATACTATTATATATTACTTTTTACCTCAATATATAGAAGATATAATAAAATTTTAAAATGTATCGAAAAGAGAATTTTATGTTCTGTAAGACTAATAATAAAAAAATTCAAAAAAAATATATAGATTTATTTTTAAGATACTACTACTTCCGGTTTTCCAATTGGTACCAAAACCTATTCAACTCTTCCCATTAATGTTAGATTGAGGAATCCGAAGTCAAAAAGGTCTTATAGAATTTGAAAAATCGTGTCTCCAACAACCTAACACACACACACGCACGCACGCACGCACGCACGCACGCACGCACGCACGCACGCACGCACGCACGCACGCACGCACGCACGCACGCACGCACGCACGCACGCACGCACGCACGCACGCACACACACACACACACACACACACACACACACACACACACACACACACACACACACACACACACACACACACACACACACATCATTGTAAAAAATTTAAAATCGGATTCTATGGACCTTAAATCGTGCTTATTCAATAAAATCTTACTATAAAATATGCATTGATGAAGACCTGAAGATAGAAGACACTTCCACAATAAATCAACAAGTTTACGAAAAAATCAAAAATTATTTATTTTATAAAATATTTCCTAATGACATTTTATTCAATCAATTAATCTATCTCAAAAACAACTGTATCGCTATCATACTAGATTTTTATTTTATTATTAAATAATTTGGCAATCATAGCAATCATTTAAAATATTAAAATTCAACATATCTGGATATGCGATTTTTAGCATGAATCCAATACCTCTCTTAGCGAGAGGTAAAAATCGTTGTCGCTATCGATATAGCTCATTGTCACGTTCAAATGACAGTACAACACTTTAAAACTAAAATGAATATTTGTGATCTGGTTTACTGGTCATGATTAAATTATCTTTTATAAATATTAATATTATTGATAGTAGAACTTATTGAAAGTAATTTTAAGGGATCAACATTTTAATTGTTTTTTAAAATTCTACAATTTCAACATAAATTTAAGTGTATATGCAATCACCAATCAACATAATTTTTTTATTTTGTTCATAAATTTCAGTGCCAGTCGCTATTTACAAATTAAAAGTAACTTACAGATTAATTAATAATAAAATTTACCATTTATTAGTTATAATTAAAATTACATAAAACGTGGAGAAATAATGTTACGCGACCTGGAAAACTGGTAAAAAAAACCCTTGAATTTGAAAAGCCCAGAAAACGGGTCACCTTTTTATATTTGTTTAGGCTATATTGTTTGTTTAGAAGTTTATCTTTTCTGAATAAAATATGTCATCCATCAAAATCTTCAACATTTAATTAAATAAAAAAAAAACATTTGTAATTTTGTTTGTATTTTGTAAATATCTTTTGTCCTCTGTCTGTTCTGTGACAGGTAATTAAAATTTTGTCTCTCTAACATTTTTACGGGAAAATACAGATATCAGTATTAGTATAACTAGCGGAAAACATAATAAAAGCGGCCATAAGTTTAAAATACGCGGAGTAAACCGAGGCTTGTTGAATAAATTCTACTAATCTTCACCACCGAGAATGTAATAAAAATATTTATTACATCGTTGCATGTATAAGAGAAATGCAGGCAATGCAGTTAGTTTTCCTCGGAAATATAAAAATAAAATGTAAATCTCTGTAGGTAGCTAGTTTATACATATAAAGCTAAATTAGATTCGCATTTTTTTTATTCTTTTTAGCTGCGGTTATTTACTGAAATTATGTTTAGCGTTAGCATACAAATTTATTTCAGTTTAAAGGTATATTTACCATCACTTTTAGACCCTGCTTAAACTGCACTTCAAGTGAAAATTGTCTCGCTTATAAATTTATGCCATTTACAACCAGTCTATTCTTGTTATTGAAATTAACTTCATGATTTCTACGAATAACATAAAATACTAAAGTCGGTAGAAGTTGACTATCATATTGGTCTCATTCATACAAGTTGTACTTATTCTGGTATTAAATTAAACAAGCACAAATGCAACCCCACGACAACAATGAAACAAACATATGTCAAATATTCGAATTCATCGCAGTTTTGAAAAAATTCCGACGGGCATTTGAAAGCCAGGAGAATGAAGCCTAGTGGGGACTGACGAACAGCTCTACTGGTTCAATCTAGAGAGGGGATAAGCGCGGTAATTTCGAAATGAAATTGTATTGTTCCTTCAAATAAAATTTAACAAAACTTGAATACTGAACGAAATGTGTTGTACCATTGTACTTGTAATCATTTATTTTTATGTACATTTTAATTATTGAATTTAGTTAATTATATTAGGAGTGTATTAATCTAAATTCTATGAAAAACAAACAATTTAGCTATATAAGTTTATTATGAACAACAAAATAATAAAATAATAAAACAAATATCTCTGATTTTATTTTAAATAAATAGATATATTTTATAATAACGCAAAACAAATACAAAATTATTTCCACATAATGCCGAATATTTCAGATGTATCAACTAATTTTTTTTTGTCAATGATATCTTACTTTAAAATAATAGGCTAATAGTTTTTATTAATTGTACTATGTGATGTGATTCTCTATAGATCCATGCTTTAAGCAATGGTTTGTTAAATTTGAAAATATGTTCGTATTAACAAAAATTTCAAAATAATTATTAGGTACATCAAGTAAGAAAACGAATAACAAATTGAACACTCTTAAACGACACAACACAAACGTAAACAACTGAAACGAAATGGCATTGAAGGTTGACAGTTAGGCGCTACCTGGAGTGGGGAAAATGGCTTCACTTTTACAGTTGAAAGTTAGTCAAATAAAGCTGTACATATATTAATATACATTTAACTTTTATAAAGTAAAGAAAAAGTAAAATAAAAAGTAGGCTGCATAAATCCACCTTTATTTATTCCTTCCCCCGCTCGGCAGAGCCTAGTTTAGGTTGTCGTGCGCCCTAGGCTTTGGACTTTTTTTTTAGCTCTAACCAAATCAAAGCGCCCCCAAAAACTATAATGAAAATGAGAAAATTGTGCGCCCTCAAAATCCGTGCGCCCTATTCGGTAATTGGGCACTGCCGCCATGAAGCCAGCATGAAATTGACAAGGATTCAAATTTTATTGTGAATGGAGGAAATCGAAAACTAAATGGATATTCATATTTTCGTGATTTGGTGGTTAACAGCATTAAATTCGCTAAAATTATGGTTTCAAACTTTATTTTGCGCAAGAACTCTTCTTTCATTGCATAAGGAACTTGAAGAGTCTCGGCTTGTAAAGCTTATAAAGTTTTACGGGGTCATTACAATATTGAGGTACTCCTGCCTTGCTCTAGAGCTCTTTGAGGCGTTTTAATATTCTTCACTTGAAAATGAATACACTCCGGAACAATTTATTATCAACGTTAAAAAAAAATTAGCGGAGGAATTTAAACGTTAAGATATTTTGTCTTGTATCCATTGCCGCATTTAGATATAGTTGCATACTTGAAGCCAGAAACTTCGAACGCCAAAATTATTTCGAATTTGAATTGGCACAAAAGTGACACCTGGTAAACTCCCACACGATAGGAATTTATCATTATCATTATCATTACCGATATTTGCGTACAAAGCAGAATGGCACACCCAGCAATGGGTAATATGCCGTGATGATATATTTATTTATTTATTTTACGATTATAAAAATGCCAAAAAAATATCCGTTTGGCAGGATATTTCTTTTACATTTTCAACTAAATTTTAATACTAAACCAGGATAATTTGTGTAGAAAAGGAAGAACTATAATTTCACCAAGATTTCAAAATTCTACCGTAGTACTTGGGGAATAAATTTTGTTAGTAGCTACAACTAACTAATAGTTTATACCTCAATTTGTATGTTATATAATAACAATTAGGAAGTGAAACTATGTACCTACGTATAATTTATTAGTTAAATAAATTTATTATGTACTTTATTAGGAGATGGAAGTTACGGGAAGTTATATTGATATTTTATAATATCTGTTTAGTTTTATTTCCTCATAAACTTGGCAATGATTATAAGCTAATAATTTACATAAAATGCAAATTCAGTTTTCTTTGAAAAACAGAAATTACTGTTTGTTTTTCCATTATTAAAATTATTAATGTAAAGTATAATTATTAATTTCTATGCATTTTGTACAATCTCATAATCTGTCTTTATATTAAAATATTGATGTTTATATTTCAAAAGTTTATAAGTTGGGAACATAAACAGTTTGTTTTGTAAACGAATTGAAAAGTTCCCCCACAGATTTGAGTCGTGAAGTTTTTCCAATATTTATGGAACTTTTTACGGTTGCATACATAAGCTTATAGTAGAGGGTATTATAATCTTGAAAAGAAAATTGCTGTTGAATTTTCAATAGGAGATTTCAGCAGTGAATGATCACCTATTCAGATTGATGTGCTGATGGTTTTAGATTTCATGCGAATACGTGTCTAGCATAAGAACCGATTGGAATAAATGCCATTTTGATTCAATCTTATTTTAAAACAAAGGTATATCTTCTTTAAAAAAAAAAAGTTTAGATCGTATATAGCAGGGGTGGGAATGTCTGGCTCGTGGGCCGTATAAGACCCGCAACACCATTTGATGTGACCCGCAGGTTAAACTCAAAATTCAGTGAATATAGGAAAAACAGTTGCGAGTAGCAACATTATCAATACTAGAACTTAAAACGCCTTACTAAATATAAGTAGTTGCAGAAATCGCATTAGTGGTTAAATAATTAAATGTTTGACTAAATATGAGGCTAATTTTTAAGTTGATAATTTTGTATGGCTCGCGAATAAATGATCCTTGGCAGCAAAAAGATTCCCCACCCCTTGTATATAGAGTACAAAGCAAGAAATTTATGTATTTAGTTCACTATCATTGTTAAGTGTTTATTGATTGGTACATTTAATCTGTCAACATTGTCAATAATGTGCTAAGTGAACAATTATTTTTTACCGAATTGTTTATTTCAAAAATATAACGTCTCAAAAGTATCGCCTGTATTTTTGCGATTTTATTCAGGCGTCTAAAAACAAATCTAAAATTAAGAGTGGAAACTTTTCTGATTGTCCTTCGTTATCAAGTTATTAATAAAAATTAATACGAGTAATGAGAAAGAAAAAGACAGGTCTGTATCTACATCTATCTCTTTCGCTCTCGTTGATTATATTACTTCGCAAAAATTACAGTAATTCTGTTAAAGATATTCGATCAAAGTCCTGTCTATCTTGAACGAATAAACAAATTAGCAAACATTTATGTCTCTCATTTGCTAAAAGACTAAAAGCGTGCGCGATAAGAATGGCTATAATACGATTGACTTTCAGAAATTCATATTGTTTTGATTAAGTTAGGACATTCCATTTTAAAACGATGCTCGTTGCTGTAATGTAAGTTTATTTATTAATTCAGATACATTACCTTGATTCATAGCTCTATGAATAACGTTATTTTCTGTCAGTGTCACTGATACTGTATCAGTATATTATTTTTAACATTTGGTTTTACATTTGCTAATAAACTTACCAGTTAACTTAAACTTAGTTTTGAATTTTGAATGCTTTTACTGTAACATATATTTTTATAATAATAAAATAGTAGTATCTTATGTACCCTCATACAAACTAAGTAAACGACAGTACTGAATTTAATAGAATAGGCGGAGCTAAAATCTTAATTCATACATTTCGTAGACCACCTTGATCGAACATCTTTAAAAAAAAAATCTATTGTGGCCAGCACAATACCTCTCGCCACTTCCTTTTTTTGGTTACATAAGTATAGTGCGCGAACAGTAATGTTACATTTTTGGGCTTGACAAGCAGATGTGTGGGCCCGTTTCAGAATGATAATTAGTAATTATGTACATAGATGTCAAATGTCAGAATTTTTCATTAAAAATTTCAAGATTTTTTAAATTTACGTAGTTAATTTAACACCAGGATTTTAAAATTTACTTGTCGTATGCCTTAGATATTTAACATTTAATTCTGCTCCACATGGAATTGGAAAATCACTAAATTTAGAATGAGAAAATATGATATTTGACATCTATATACATAATTACTAGCTATTCTGTCAAGGCCAACAAAATCACATGACTGCTCGCGCCCTATTGTATTTAACATTTCTTGTATACCTACACTCTACACCAAAAATTCTACTTACGCATCGCATATATCTATTCCTTATATTTAGATTGTTTAATTTTAAATTCATTTTATGAAGAAATTTTGTCCTCTTATAATTTTTCGAAATGTTTCCAAGTCATTGTCAGGATTGACAGTATTTTTGAAGGATATATGTAATATACCTATAATATTAAATATTTAGCTATTAATACTTTAAGAAATAATATAATGTATGTACTTCCCAGAAAAAGTCTTCAGTAATGTCTCCAGATTTCTGACACTGACATTTATCTGCCAGTTACAAACAATTTAAATTTTCAACTTTTTTCCATGGTCATTCTTTCGGCTGTAAAATTTATTATAACAGATTATTTTACATATTATATTTCTTTTATCTCTAAATCTATAGAATATATAATAAAATATTTAAATGTATCAGATAGAGTTTTTAATCTTCTTTAATATTACCAAGAAAAAATTTCAAAAAATATTATTTAGAAGTTTTTTTTTCAAGAATCTTCTACTTCCGGTTGTCCAATTGTTACCAAAACCTTTTCAGATCTTCCCATGAATATCCGATTGGGAAATACGTAGTTAAACAAATTTAAAGTCTTATAGTTCTTGAGTAACCGTCCTTCCAACATCCCACACACATACACACACACACACACATACACACACACACACACACACACATCCACACACACACACACACACACACACACACACACAGACATCATCGTAAAAATGTTAAAATCGGATTGTAGGGACCTTAAAACGTGCTTATTCAATAAAATCTGGATATGCGATTTTTAGCATGAATCCAATACCTCTCTTAGCGAGAGGTAAAAATACTGTACGTCACAAAATTGCTTTTACTCAAATATTATTAATATTAAAAAAATAACGGGTATTTTATTTTTAACTCTATATTAATACAATATATTAGTATTTCTTTTAAATCAAGATCATATAACACAGCCTTCAATTTTTATGAAAATTTTTTTGTCAACGATTTCTAACTCTCTGGTGATGTCCTGCAGGTATCTTCTAAGGACATGATGGACCACATCCTGAAGTTGACGGTTATTGACAGTGGACGCACCAAACGTCGTCAAGAACTGGGTCATGTGACAGTGCCATTGAGAGAATTAGATATGTGTGAGACCACGGAACAACAACTTTTCAAAATGGATCTAGAAAAGGTAGGAAATTAAATCTTGGTGGTTAAAATTAATAGCATTATGCAAAAATAAAACAACTACAATTAGATTTGAGTTAAACAAAGAATATTATCTGGGACATACTATTAAGAAGATTCTTGCATTGAAATATCCAAGCAATTCCATGAATTTCAGGAATTTTGTTTAAACATTAAATATCTACACCTCTATATTTAAAGTTTCAAACTAATATAGAAGCTACAAAGTTTACTAAATATGGGATCTCGTGGCCGCGTGCCAGAGTGTCTGATCGCGAATCTGGTGAGCCGGGTTTGATCCCGACTGACACAAAAAAATATTTCGAATTTTAAATAGTACAAAAGTGACTCCTGTGTTGCACTCTCTACGCCAGCAATGAGTGTGCCTGACATGACGCCTGGTAAACGCCCGCATGGTACAAATATGTCATAATCATTACCGAAATTTGTGTATAAAGCAGATTGGCCCACCCAGCAATGGGTAATATGCTGGTTCGATGAGAAGGGGGTGGCAAGGGGGTCCTGTTACATCAAAGAGCCCTGGAACAGGGAGAATTTTATCTGAAATGGTCAAATGATATGTATTTCTCTGGTGCACTCTCCACGCCAGCAATGAGTGCCCGTAAGGTAACGTCCGCGCGGTACAAATTTGTCATAACTTATTATTTGCAGACGATTTAAAACTATATTGTCCAATATATAACAATAACGATTGTTCAGCCTTACAAATTGCAATTAATTTTGTAAACAATTGGTGTAAAATAACAGACTATTATTAAGTCCATCCAAATGTAAAATTATGTCATATCACCGTAAGAAAAACCCTATTACATTTGAATACAATTTTGATAACACTCGTCTTGAAAGCACCAATATTATTAAAGATATCGGTGTTTATTTTGATCCCAGCTTATCCTTTTCTTTTCATACAAATCATGTTGTAACGTCATGTAACAAATTATTAGGATAGGAATACTAAATGTTTCGATGATACCGATTTATTAAAAATATTGTACTCCACTTTTATATTGTCAAAATTGGAATATTGTGGTCTGATATGGTGTCCTATGTATCAATGTTATATAAATGATTTAGAATCTGTACAAAGGCGTTTCCTGAAATATTTATCGTACAGGAATGATAAACAGTTTCCCCCCATAGGAATTGAACAAAACACTATATTAGAGCGATTTGGTTACCTCTCATTATTACAGCGTAGGAGAAATATATCAATATTGTTCTTGTACAAATTACTACATAATATTGTCGATTGTTCTTCAATTTTAAGTCAAATAATTTTTTTTATTCCACGATTATGTGCTCGAACATATGTTACATTCTTTGTAAACTTTGCTAGAACAAATTTATTGACTAGATCACCTATTCATATTATGTGCAATAATGCTAATGAACTCGTTATCGATATTGATTTATTTAATATTACCTACCCTAGACTATAAGAGAAGTTCTGTATAATTCACAATGAATTTAACATTCTTAATTATTTGTTTTATGTAAGATGTTATGATATCATGTAGATACTTTCAAATTTAAAATCTGTTTTTCTTTATAATATGTACATGTTGTAGTGTTTCATTATGTTGTCCTGTTAATGGTGTGTAACTATTAGGGGATAAATAAATTATTATTATTATAACCATTTTGCGTATAAAGCAGCAATGGCTAATAATTTGCCGTGATGATATATTTATTTGTCTATTTAAAGTTTGCTGAATTAGTTGTTACTTATTTGTACACTATATCTTGTGATGGGTTAGTTTCCTACAACGCAGAATCAAAGTATCTTATATTTTATTTAAAAATAGGCTTTAATATGAGAAATTTTTGGACAATGTTTGCGTTACAGACCGTTATAAGATTTCATTTACTTTTTTCCAACATTTATGCTTGAAACTATTCTAAACATACTGTAATATAATCTAACATACGCTCACGTCCGCAAAACTCAGGCAAAAGGAAAAAATTGCGCCCCCCCCCTGGTTTTTTTTAAAAAAATGCGATTTTTCAAAAATATGACGGTGTTTTTATCAGTTATGTGGTAGCGATTCCTCACCCAATATTTTAACTTCTAACAGCAATTTCAGGTTATATACTCGTATTATTCATCAGTCTGTTTTGCAAACAATCGTACCACCTCTAGAAAACGAAAAGACGTGTTTTCAGTCCGTTTATAGACTCATAAAGACACCAAAATAGAAAAACAATATTAATGATAAATAAAATAAATTTTATCCGAATCACAAGAATTAAATATACACTCATATAATCTTCGGCAAAAAAAATCTTTACAAAATACGTAATACATTATGCTATTGATACGGATACTGGTTACTTAATTGTTGAAATTCATTGTTGCAATCACAATATTTTATCATTTATATTTAATTATTAAAGCTATTCAGAACACTAGGCGATATACAAACAATAACCTTTGTATACAATGAAAGATTTGTATAATAAAAATAAAACATAGGTACCTTGCATGATGATTGCATTATTTAATTAACTTGCGCGGTCTTTGTCTTTGCAAAACATAAATTCATTGAGTGTAAATTTTATTGTGACATATTGCAAAGGAATCATCTTTATTATTGAGAAAATTATCACATTGAGGCGATTTTGTAAATAGTAAAAAAATAATGCTCTTTTGGTCTTTGGTGGGCGCTCCTTTAAACTTTAAACCTGAGGCAAATGCCTCGCTCGCCACACCCTAGATCCGGCCCTGGGGTCTTTACTTGGCCTAACGCACAATTATTTTTGGTGAGATTATGTGAATTATTATTAGTGTCTTTGCGAAGTTAAGCTCTTTTTGTGCAGGTGTTGTACAAGTATTGCAAGTATAATGCATACATCAATCAAAAATATAATGACAATGCAAAAACTCATAAAAGAAAATAATTGCTGCCCTCCCTTCTCGTAATTATAAAAATATAATCTATTACACAATCAATTTCATTTTAACAATAGTTGTTCTTGCATTAAATTACAGAAACAATACTACGAGGTCTGGCTATTAAATAACGAAACTGCTTATGAAAAAGAGTCTTATTTTAAAAATTATTTTATAATCGAATGCTCCCCTTCAATGTACAGTCCATACGATGTAACTTGGCGAGTTGGGGCAATTCACATTATCACTGCGGTAATGGGAAAGTTATAAAATCCATAGGCGTACCGAAGAAAAATGAAGTTCAATAAAATTACGAATATTACAAAAAAAATCTGTTGTGGCCAGCACAATACCTCTCGCCACTTCCTTTTTTGGTTACATAAGTATAGGGCGCGAACAGTCTTGTTACATTGTTGGCCTTGACAAGCAGATGTGGGGGCCCGTTTCAGAATGATAATTAGTCAGTATGTTTCATTCAGAATTTCAAGATTTTCTAAATACACGTAGTTAATTTGTCACCAGGAGTGTGGAATTTACTTGTCGAGGAAAATAAACCATATGGAATTGGAAAATCACTAAATTTAGAATGAGAAATTATGATACATCTATATACATAATTACTAGCTATCATTCTGACATGAGTCCCCATATCTGCTTGTCAAGGCGCCCTATTGTATTTAACATTTCTTGTATACCTACATTCTACACCAAAAATTGTACTTACATATATCTATTCCTTATATTTAGATTGTTTAATTTTAAATTCATTATATGAAGAAATTTTGTCCTCTTCTAATTTTTCGAAATGTTTCCAATTCATTGTCAGGATTGACTGTATTTTTGAAGGATATATGTAATAGACCTATAATCTTAAATATTTAACTACTAATACATTAAGAAATAATATAATGTATATGTACTTCCCAGAAAAACTCTTTAGTAATATCTATGAATTTCTGACACTGACATTTATCTGTCAGTTACATACAGTTCAACTGGTCAACTATTTTCCATGGCATCCTTCCGGCTGTAAAATTTATTATAACGTTATTTTATTTATTATATTTCTTTTATCTCTAAATACATAGAATATATAATAAAATATTTAAATGTATCAAATAGAGAATTTAATTTTCTTTAATATTACCAAGAAAAATTTTCAAAAAATATTATTTAGAAGATTTTTTTTCAAGAATCTTCTACTTCCGGTTGTCCAATTGTTACCAAAACCTTTTCAGATCTTCCCATGAATGTCCGATTGGAAAATACGTAATTAAACAATTTTTAAGTCTTATAGTTTTTGAGTAATCGTCCTTCCAACATCCTACATACATACACACACACACACACATACATCCACACACACACACACACACACACACACACACACAGACATCATCGTAAAAATGTTAAAATCGGATTGTAGGGACCTTAAAACGTGCTTATTCAATAAAATATGGATATGTGATTTTTAGCATGAATGCAATACCTCTCTTAGCGAGAGGTAAAAAGGAAATTATTTATACAAAAAAATATATTACAAATATTGGAATGAATTATTTATTATATAAATCATATTATAATTAATTATTTTTTAAATTAATAAAGTTAAGAAAATAAAATTTCTATTGCTATTGAGAAAAAAAATGCACCAACGCATATATGAATATAACTTCTTGGGTTGAAAAGTACCTGACACCCCGAGTTTGAGTGTATTAGGATGAAATTTGCTTTGTGTAAGGCAATAAAACATTGTAAAATAACTATTTCACTTCTGAAGCTGTGCGGCATCGAAGCAGGCCCGTAGCCAGGATTTTTTCTCGGGGGGGGCTTCGAGATTTTAGGAAATGGTGGGGAGGGATTAATTAATTTTCCTCTATCAAATTTCTATCCAAGTAGCAATGTTTTCTTTTCTCAACACAATAGTTATTAAATAATCATGTGAAATTTTATGTAAATGTAATAATCTGTATTTTTATAAATTGGCAAATAAAACAGTAAACGTTTGCAATGCGAAACAACAAAGACATAACAACATAACCTCTACTCACGATTAGAATCTAAATCAAATTTAGGTTTCTTAAAAAAAGAAACGATGCTTAATTGACTCGTTTTAGATCGCTTCATTTCAACCTCTTCAAATACGATTAACACAGGCGTTCAAAAGCGGCTCGAGTATAGTACGCTTTAGACAGTGAAGTTAGGCACAAAACTTCATAACTATAATAGCAACTGACACTTTCTTATAGTACTTTCTCATATGGGAACGCTATATCATATCTCTTTAAAGTAATTGCGAAAATTCTTTTCGCGCGTGATTCAAATAATTTGAATAGGTATTTTCGTTACTAGGACGGCAAAGTTCGTATTCCGTAACGAGTGTACTTTCGGAGCGAGGCGAAGCTGAGTTCTAAATGACACTCGTGAGGAATCGACTTTTCCGTCGTGTAACGAACGTAATTTTTCGTGACAAACGCGGGAGAAGGCCATTTTGGCAGCCCGAAGGGCTGGAAAAGTGGGCTTTATCCCGCGCGTGTTAAGAAAATTGACTTTTTTCCAAAGTGAAAATTCACGTTTTCAAAAAGCTAATATTCACTTTCTCATAGTGAATATTCACTGTTTCAAACAGTTATAAGTCGTGTACTGAAAAGTGAAATTTCACTTTTTCAAATTTAGATAGTATGATAGATACCTTTGGATAGATGTAAACGAAATTTATAAGAATTTCGGGGGGGGGGGGCTTCAGCCCCTCGAGCCCCTCCCCTGGCTACGTGGCTGCATCGAAGTAAAAGTAAATATTTGACAAAACGCAACTTAGGAATAGTGAACTGAATTACATTATTTTGGGTCGCCAAGTTAAATCGTATGGACTGTACTCCCCTCCCCTCGCCACACACCGTTCCATTCGATTTTTCCATTGGTCAAAGCAATGTTGGAAGTTTTCTTTTGTAAGAGCGTTTAGGAGCTCCGCCGATTTTCGCTTCACCTCTTCCATCGACTCGAACCGGGTTCCTTTTAAGGGAGACTTGATCTTCGGAAACAGAAAAAAGTCACAGGGTACTAAATCAGGCGAGTACGGCGCGTTTTCGAGCACTGGAGTGCCTCTAGCGGCTAAATAACGCTTCACAGACAGCGCGTTATGGGCAGGTGCGTTGTTCTGGTGCAAAATCCACGACTTGTTGCAGTGTTGCCAAAACTTTCAAATAGTAAGTTTGGTTTACAGTTTGACCCTCGGGAACCCATTCAGTCATCACGATGCCGTTGATGTCGAAAAAACGATTAGCATGACTTTAAATCTGCGGTGCTCTCTCGGCCTTCAGAAAACCGTTTATACCATTGGAAAACACGCGCACGAGATAGAGAATTCTCACCATAGGCCTCTTTCAACAACTTATAGCACTCAGTCGGAGTTTTTTTTAATTTAACGAGAAATTTCACATTGATCCGTTGCTCGTGTTTTTCGTCACACATTGTTATCGGCACGAGAAAAAAACACGTTCGTTTCTGACATCTATAGAAAAAATACTACTACAGCGACAAAAACGTGTTTTCGTACCGGAATAGTAGACACTTCCAGCTATCCAACGCTGCATTCGTTTTCCTCCTTCCCCTCTAGGACGCCTTCTGCTCGCGGAGTCTCGTTATTTAATAGCCAGACCTCGTATATCTCTATAATTTAATATAGTAAAATGTAAAGTTTGTAAATTACTCATACTATACTTTAACATTCTCATGGTTTAAGTTTCAAAGTTTGGTTAAATTATTTCTTCATTCAACTCACAAAATTATGCTTGACATTTTAATAATGCCATTTGCAATGAATAAAAACAGTTGTGAAATATTTAATCGCTTACACGACAAACTATTTCAATTAAGCTCAAAAGTTCTTCTGTTTAAACTGTCGTTGTAATTAAAGCTTCTGATATCTGCTTACGAGAATGTCGCGTTGGAGAATATCAACACAAAAGCGCGATTACATTTGTTAAATTGAATTACTCCCACAAAAAGTTGTCAGCGCAGAATTACTTTTCGCACTTAACTTAATATAATAATTTGTATATTTATACAATTTAAGAGAAAATGTTTCAAGATACGCACTTTTTTTGTGACACACTTTTCGCAGCAAATGATAATTTTTTTCTTTCTAATTTACATGTCAATAATAATTAAATCCAGTCTATTTATAAACATTACAAGCAAAGATATTTTATATTCTACTCACGTACAGACGTAAAGATTGTATCTAATGTTCTGTATACATTTTCGTGTCTCCCTTAATTGAGATAAATATAGAACTTTAATTACACGACAAATGTTGCATTTAAATTAAAATGTTTTAATTCATAAACAAACATTTATTTCATTTAAAAATTGCTTAACATAAAATAATATTTACAGAGTGGAGAGAATAATCAGACTAGCAGTGGTGTTCCAGATATTTATTATTTTGCCGATATTTTGACTAAATAATAGTCTTTCTGTGACTAGGAATTAGTCAGCCAAGTAAAATATGTCTAACCGTAGTGCCGCTTTACAGAAATTATGCTAGCATGTAACATTCCTCATACCGTTTTTCTTTCGTGTCATGGACTGCCGCATTCCAGCGAATGGGCGCATGAATGCATCAACGAATATTTCAGTTGTACCAATTCAAATAATAAAATGTCACCAAAAATATGATACAGTAAATCATATTTGTTTTTAAAAATATGTATACTTTATTATATATACATATCTTTCAGCATTTTTTAATTTGCAGAACGTTCATAAAAAAATATTTACTCTTACCTAAATTTTATTTAGTTTCAGTAGGTACCTTCTAGAAATTCAAAAAAAATTAATTTTGCTGTGTATAATTCTTGAATAAAGTATTGATAATTTTATTATTTATTTGAGTTTAGTTTGCTAAAAATATTATAAGAATAAAAAATATTTCGATTTTAAAGTTGCCGTAATCGTAGGGTGACCATTCGTCCCGGACTCTAGCTCTGCGTCCTGCTCTGATACGCATTCAGGAAAATATCCCGGAATGAGGTGTTGCAAAAAAAATTAACATATCTTTTTTCTTCTGAAATTCAAATAAGTACCTTCTACAGTATTATTAAATATGATTTTCTGTTCCTATTTCTGTATATATTAAGTGCAGTAGCAATTTAAAAGTATACTTTTTGAATTGGCGCCAAATTACTCTGCCTGTGAGGTTTAAAAGTTACTAACCAATGATAGAACTGATAAGATAATGAAAAAAAAAACAAAAATATCAACGTCAATGATTGCTTTAGTGACAACTTTGTGACATATGGTCTGACAAAGTGTTGCGTGATTTTTAGTTCTTTACCGAAGTTCTTAGTTATTTATTATTATATATTTCATAGTTTAAGGTAAGTTAACTTTAGTTTAGATAAATTAACATATTTATTAATGTTTTGTTTGTTTTATGCAGTACTCTGAAGATAAATATATTAAATAATATATCAAAATATTATGGATAAACAATCACAAGCTATATTAAATATAGTTATAGAGGTAGAGATTTTGAAATCCATTAATGATGTTACCTATATCATCAAAATTATTTTCTTGAGATACTGATTACGATGACTGGCAATATTGAAAACACATAAAAATTACCAATATTAAGCACAAACATTTAAATTTTTAATAAGTAAGTTTAAAATATATACTTATTATGTAAATAATAACTTATTAAATTAGATGTGATAATAACAACCTATATCCTATGCTCTACATAACCTCTAAATCTATGTCATAACAATAATTGTGTATCTATTAAATAAATGAATTTTTATTACCTTTCAAGATTCATAGTGTGATTATTTAATATTCCTGTATAATATAATATAACATTTCTTAAAAATAAATAAGAAAATGAATACTCAGTATGTTTGACATTGGCCCACAAATGGCGGCAATCTTGGCCCATGGCCATACTCTGTATATAGAGGTACTCAAATTTCCCATCGCCTATACTTAAGCTAGAAATGTTGGCAGTTCAAGTTCATGTCAAAATTGAGCTGAGCTCATGGTTTAACCGGACTGAAAAACAGTTTAAACCCTGAACCTGAATTTAAACCAGCATAGTGATCGGTGGAGTTAAATTTATCGTTTATAAATCATCCCAGTGGTGCATTATCCACAAATAATATTGTCATTAGCATCAATAATGTTTGACAGGCATTATAATACATTTATTCATTGTTACTATATTAAACTAAACCAATATTACCAATATTGTGTAAATAGGTAATTTTGAATATACAATTCCTTCCATATGTGTTTCTCGTTAAAATCTACAGATTCAGTAATTAATCACCCAACACAAATATAACCTCACAAATTGTGTCCACCTTTGCTGAGCATATTCTGTATCGTTAATCTTGTTTGTTCATGCGTCCTTATTCTCTCCTGTCTTGGTACACTACCCTGATATCAGCCATTGAAAGCGGTACTGTTTGTTCTAGGAGGCCCAAGAGACCATTTCAGACCAGGGCGAACTGCTAGTGTCGTTACTTTATAACGAAAATATAAAGAGATTGACAGCCACCGTCATCGAGGCTAGAAAGTTAAAGGTAAGAAAAAGTAAAAGAATAAGTGTTTGAAATATGTCTCAAGAATGGGTAAAATATATCAACGCGTGAGGTAGCGATGTTACGGTAATATATTATTGTGAAAGATGATACAGTAGAAAAAGGCATGTAAGTTGTGGAAGGTCAGTAACATTTGGAATACATAGAAGAATATAGACCGTTACAGTGAGCAACTGATTAAGGATAATTAGCGAGCAGTTAACTAACATTGTTTTCTTTCTCAGTCAGTTGTTTATGGATTATTTGGAGAAAAATACGTTAATTAAAAGATGCGTACAATTATTTTTTTTTATAAATGTTATGTGAAGTATTTTGCTCTAAAATAATCAGTATACGATTGATAGAAATAAAACAATGCTAGTCAACTGCTCGCTAATCACTTAATTAGTTCATACTACCAGCACCAGCCATGCCATAATTTATAGCTTCCGTATTCTGAATAAAATTTAGATATACTTCGAAGCAGTGGCGGCTCGTGGGCTGCAGAATATTTAAATAGTTTTAAATGTCTATTTATTTTTCCGTCCGTATACTCTGCAAAATTATTTATCACCAGATCATTGAAATTTACGGAATGCCGTTTTACCATTTATTCCCACATTTTAAAATAGTCGTATAAATTAATATATCGTAAAAGTGGTGTTTAAGTTCATAAGAACACTATAATATAAAAGTGCGATATTACTATAATAGTGCGTTTGTAATACGGGCCAATGTTATTATGTCAAGTTTCAAAATTGGCAGAGGAAAACAATGGCAAAAATCATATTCATTTTTATTGTGTTTTGTTACTTTTATTAAAAACTATATGAGGAAAACTATTTGAATACATTATTTTTTTTCAAATCAATAGATATTTTATTCTTTTTGAAGAAATGGTCATTTCAGTCTACTACCTCTTGAAACAAACTATAGTGAAAATGATTAGGCAGAAGACTCACGTCATCAACCTGAAAAAACCTTATAAAATGAAATATAACTTGTAGAAATTTTTGGTGTTATTTATTTTTAAAAGAAGAAGAAAAAAAGTACTAGTATTAAGTAATGCATATATAAATTATATTTATAATTATTTCTAAATAAATCGTTATTCCTTTTACGGACCATAAAATTATTTGAAATAATTGTAGTTTATTTTCGTACCATACGTTGGCACTATATTCCGTAAAAAGAATAGGGATTGACTTAGAAATAATGGTAAATTCATTAATATATACGTTTCTTTAATACTAGTATATGTTTTCTTGTTCTTTTAAAAAAATAAATAACAATTAATAATTTCTATATGTTATATTTCTTTTTATAAGGTTTTTTTCAGGTTGATGACGTGAGTCTTCTGCCTAATCATTTTCACCATATATACAAGGGTCATTTCATATATAATGCACAGGTTGGTAACACTGCGAATTGGATGATGCAACAACAGTAACATTTGACATTTAAGTCAGTTGTAGTAGAAGGCTTGGGGAAGAAGCGTGTGTGTTGTTTTCAACTATTGCGTAATCTGTTTTTCACAAACGTCAACTAGAAATGAAGCATCCGCGTATTGTGATATTGTGACTGTTGAAGATTATATATGGCAACCTTACTGAAATAAAGATTGAGTTGAAGGTCAAGCATTCTTTAATCGAAGTTCAAATCACATTCCAACGAGTGGAGAGATCCACATTCTCCACGGGCAAACAAATTTCGGAGAGCTCAATCAAAAGTCAAACAAATGATGATCTTTGCTTATGATTACAAAGGAATCATCATGACAGACAGAGTTTCATGTGGAACAAGTGTGGCAGCAATTTGTTATCGGGCCTTCGTGCAAAAACTGCGCAAAACCCGACCTCAGTTGCTTGAGGCCGGGCCAGTCATTCTCCATGAGAATGATTCCACCAGACTTCGACCTATTCCCAAAGCTGAAAGAGCCTATGCGTGGACATCGTTTTCCGTCTCTAGACGAGCTTCATGCTGCCGGTATCCAATCCATTCGACAGATGAACAGAGTTGATGTCTTGGATGGCATAGTAAAACTTCCCATACGTTTGGACTCGGTCATTGAGAAGCAGGGGAATATATTGAAGGATTGTAAAGAGATAGTTGAATAAAAATAAACAAATGAATAAAATAACAATTAAGACAACAAGTTTACAAAAAATAGGGTAACATAGATCAAAAGTTACATTAAAAACATATAAAGATAAAACAGAAATTTATGAACGAATAACAGGTAACCACGACTTATTAAGCTCAAAACCTTTATTTAAATTAACGTTATTAGAGGATTTCTTGATTTCGATGGCTTTTCTAATTAGTCTTCTCATCTAGTTATTTTCTCTTGCTAAAATCTTCGTGTTTTTGAAATCAATTCCATGTAATTCTTGAATAGCATGCTCAGCAACAGCAGATTTATCTGGTTGATGTAATCTTATATGTCGTTCGTGTTCTTTTAATCTTGTTGCTACAGTTTTACCCGTTTGACCAATATATACTTTACCACACTGACAAGGAATCTTATAAATGCCAGAACAATGTAGAGGAACTATATCTTCAACATTGCCAAGAAGATCACGGATTTTTAAACTAGATTTATATGTATGTCAAATTTATTTAGAATCCTACCAATTTTATCTGTTACATTGACTACATGTACTTTGTTATTTACCTGATGAAGACAGCACCTCGCTGTCGAAACGTCGTTAAATAATAAAATTTATACATAACTAACCCCAAATATTGGTTTTATTTCAAAATAACAATTGTGTGCAATATTTATGAAATGACCCTTGTAGGTATGCCTGAAACGACACTGTGTAATGTGTAGGTCTGTTGTATCTTGATGATTTCTAATATGCTCATATAAACATTAACTATTCCTAAAGTGTATTGTTTCTGACGAGGATAATTGGGCTTTCAATTCGAATCGGCAATTTGTTAATAATTAATTATTTCCAATTAGGTCTACGAGTAAAAGCATCTAACCCCAAAAGGTATTTTCAGCTATCCGCTCGATAAATCTTCTACCCTTTTAGATTAAGGGTCGTAACATACAAATAAGGATACGTAAGAGATTCGAATTGACGCAGCCATTAGGGCTATTAGGAAAATCAAATTACCAGGAATTAACTAAAAAAGAACAAAAAAGAATTTGGAGAAAAGAAAAAACAAATTTGTTACTGCGTAAAATACGAGTATAATTCAAGTACCTATGAATTTATTTATCCGCAAAATTACATAAATTCAAATTTCTCAAATTTTTAATTTTACAAATAACACCATTAATAATACAGAAATTTTTAAATTTATAGGGTAAAAAAATGTTATCCCAATGTAACATATGAAATCGTCGGTTAAGTTTTATTAATTGTTTATTTTTAAGTTAGCTTTTGGTACGTATTTAAGCTTCATTATTTTATTCAATTTTGCTGAGAATTTTATTTTCAGCATAAATAATAATTGTTCAGTAAAAAATATATATTTTTGTTCAGTATTTTTCATATTTGTTTTGTAAAAATACATTTTTCTTCAGAATTTTTTCATATTCGTGCAATATTATTTGTTCAGTAAAAAAAAACTTGTTTATTCAGATTTTTTTTTTTGTTCAGTATTATTTGTTGAATAATAAATATTTTTTGTTCATTTTCGTTTATTTTGACTTCTTCGCTTGCAGAACTCATTTTGATGAAACTCCGATGGTTACATTCGTTTCATACCTATAAGATAGGTTGGTCTGAGATATAGGTACGTCATTGAACCCTACTTTTATCAGTAGAATTAAGAGTAAAGGTTTCTGTCACCAAATCAAACTGACAAGTGATAACCCAAACAATCATAGTTCCAAACGAAACCGGTAGAGCTCTACTTCCGCATCCGCTAAGCCGTGACGTCAGCGTCCAAATATTTGAAATTAAAGACAACTTTCAAAAATCATATCTCTGATTCTAAAGACTTTTAAAGTGTAAAACATACACCTACATATTTAATTTGACTTATTCTTTCAAGAAAAAATAAATTAGAAAATGTGGAACTAATGTTAACGGGATAATTTGACATTTACTAATTGTATTTATGCATTAAGTGTATAATATTAAGAAATATTACATATGTAAACGTAAATATTATAAACATAATAGATAATACTTGTGTTTATACAATTAAGAAAATGTCACGTGTATAATTTATCCCGGCAACTATAGTTCCGCAAATACCACCAGATGTCATATTGCTTATTTCCCATCGCTTATACTGTGTTAGTACTTTGAAATAAAATGCTTCAATTATGTTTCTATTACATAACAAATTCTCTCTTTTCTTTAGCTTCTTGGCGACAAACGTGAGATATATGTCAAAGTCACCCTCAACCAGCAGTACCGCGTCGTCAAAGAGAAGAAAACCGGCCTCTCCAAAGAGCGTCTTGACGGCAGCGTCCCCTTCAGCGAAGGCTTCCATCTACGGGTTCCTCCAGCTCAACTGGA
Source organism: Harpalus rufipes (assembly GCA_951394225.1). Lineage (NCBI taxonomy): Eukaryota > Metazoa > Arthropoda > Insecta > Coleoptera > Carabidae > Harpalus > Harpalus rufipes. The sequence continues at coordinate 11,692,364 of OX596275.1, forward strand.
CGGCACCAGCGTCACTTTCCACGTAGTCCAGGCCACAGCTGGGTACGGTAGGGACCGCCCTCTTGGAAAATGCGTCCTCGGGAGCTTCATGTTCGCGAGAGGCAAAGCTCTAGCACATTGGAACGCTGCGGTGCAAAGCCCGATGGAGCAGGTGCAGCATTGGCATGCACTGTCAGAGTAGGAAAATTAGTAGAATTAATATCTAGAAGCAGTTCTCAGTATAGTGGAAAGGTATAATCAATTGTATTTTCCGTTTAAATTGTAATATATTATTGCTAGGTTTACAATATGAATTCAAAATTAAATTGAGGGACTGCGGAAATATGTTGTTAAACTTCAAAGGCAAAGCTACGACTGTAGTAAAATTTATCTAAGAAAAAGTATTATTCATTTATACTTACGTGGAAATTTGGTATATACTAAACTCAGTTATAATTGAGATTTATTTCCACTATCAAAACTAGTAAAATCAAACTCTGATAACATTCCTTTTTTCTGTAAAAATAAACGCTACCTGAATATCAAAAATTACGTCAAAATGAAAAATATTGTTATATATCAATTATTGGGACCCTTAGAATATGTTGACAGTGTTGTAATCGCACCTGTCCTATTTAGGACTTGCCAGATCAGATATATTTACTTTACATTTTGAATGAGTGCTTTGTGGCACAAAAAATGATAACAATTAAATTCAACACAATTTTTCTTTGTTCAAGCATTGATTATATACACAGTGAGCCTAGGAAGACGCCCCCACCCCCCCTTCAACTTTTTAATTATAAGTAATAGAAAAAAATAGCTCATATAAAAGTTTTATTATATTATATATACTATTTTATGGCAGCTGTAGATATGTTTTTTAAAGTTAGGTTTACAAGATACGACTATCATTTTTTTAAATAGCATCCTATAATTATTTTACTAAAATATAAACCTCCATTTTTCTCTATTTTCATTGATGTATTAGTTTTTATTAGTGTATTTGAAAAAAAAACGAGAAAAATAAGATAATTAAGATATATGAGAAATAATTTTTATTCAAATATTATTGGTGGCTATATGAAAATGAACAAAACGTAACAATGTTAATATCAACAAAGTATACATTTGTTGGTTACTTTTACCTTCCGTCACCTTTTGGTAAGGAAGATATTGTCTTTGGTCAAAAAATTCAATGAGTTTTTAGTGAAAAAGCACGATTTAGGGTCCCTATAATACGATTTTACCATTTTACGATAATGTCTGCATGTATGTGTGTCTGTGTGTGTGTGACGAAAGTTTCGGATCGCATAACTTCAATACCACGATTTCAAAAATTATATTTTTTTCGTATTCCTCAAGTTTACATCCAGAAGAACAAGTGATTAGATTTTGGTTATAATTGGTCAATCGGAAGTACTCTCATTTGAAGATTTTAACAGTTAAATATGATTTATAGACATATAATGTTATTATAACATAAATAATATATTATTCTCTATACGATTTGATTGAATTTTATACTTCATATTCAATACATATAGAATTAAAGAATTATAAAGATATTAAATTTCATAAATCCGCCAGCTATGCTAACCATGAAACTGCTAATATATTCAGATAATTCAAATTGACAGATGTCAGTATCAATGAAAAGTAAATGAATGCGGCAGAGATGAGGATGACGAAGTAGATTTTGGGGAAGAAACGGAAAGATACGGTAAGGAAATAACTAATGTTACAAGTTTCTAGAAAGATACAACAGAAACGATTACATTGGTTTGAACATGTTATGAGGAGAGATGAATATATTGGAAGAAAATGAAGGTTGAAGAAACAGAGGAAGACCAAAGATAAGATGGAAGGACTGTATTGCGGAAGACTTGAGAAAAAAGGAACTGAATGATATCAGCACGCAAAATATAAATGAGTGGAAGAATAAAATAAAAAATAGCGACCCGTAACGAATGGGAAAAGCTAGAAGATGTCAGTGTCAAGTACAATTTGCATAGTTTGTTTATGAAATAATTTTAATGGAAATTTAGAATCTTTTGCAAGAAAATTTATGTATGGAATTTATACATAATACACAGGATTGACGGAAGGTATTGTGCTGGCCACATCAGATTTTTTATTATTACTTATTACCTATTTATTTTATTTATTTTCACATAGCCACCTAGAATATTTGAATAAAAATTGTTTCTCATATAATCATATATTATACAACAAGACGATTGAAAATTCTCGATTATACGAAACGTGTTGCCTGGAAACACCACGAGACCAAAGGTCGAGTGGTATTTCCATTAGGCAACTCGTTGAGTATGTCGTGAATTTTCTATTGTCGAGTTGTATACAGGTAGACTATATCATGAATAAAAAATAAATTAAAAAATACACAGTAAATTTAACGTACACCTGTGGTCTATTTTATTTTGACAGAAACGTCAAACTCTATGCTACATAACCTATCTTTTCAAATATAGTTGTAGTAGTATGTAATATTACATTGAAATGCTCGTATTTCAAAATAAATCCTTGTATTTCAAATAAACTAGCAACAGTGCAGTTTCTAGATTTGTGATCCAAATAATTATTTGTTTCCGTGCACTTGAAGCTGTCAGTGTGATTTTAAATGTCTACTTACAGCATACAACGCTCGATTTTCCTCCTCAAACTCTAACTACAGATTTATTTATATACTCGATACTGTGTTCGAAGGAAAAACATCATGTCCGTAAATATAATTAAAAATGACATAGCCAGTTCTGAGTACATAGAACAAAATAACCAAACGCACTTATAAGTGAATATACGAAGGTAGGTATATTCGAATATACAAAGGTTCGTATATTCGTTCACCATGGTTACTTAATAATAATCGCTGTAATACGTGGTAACTAAGGAAAATCATGCATTCTTATTGGTTTACAACTTAATGAATGATATAGTCTCAATTATCTTATTTTTCTCGAATTTTTTCATATTCATTAGTAAAAACTAATACATCATTGAAAAGACAAAAAAACGATGGTTCATATTTTAGTAAAATATAAGTTGATAGCTGTATCTTGTATACCTGGATTTATAAAAAATATCTATATCTGCCATCAAATAACATATTTAAAATAAAACTATTATATGAGCTATTTCTTTGCTATTACTTATAATAAAAAAATTAAAGGGGGGGGAGGCGTCTTCCCTGGCTCATACTATATACTCACGTATTTATGTGATCAGAGTGAATCTTTAATCAAAATACAGTTTAAGGGCAACAAAAATCCTGAATTAATTACTGCATGCGACGTAACTCGACTTACAGCGAATCTGGCATTATACTTGCAGTTTTGTTTTAATAATTATTTCATAAAGTATGTTCTGTACAATATTATAATAGTCAAATGTAAAATTTATGAAACTATAAATTATATTTATCAATGCTTTATGAATTGCAAAGAGCAGACATATTTATTTATAACGTTCAAGAGTTTTGAAATATATTTAAATTTCTATTTTAAACATAGTCAATTAACTTTTTTCATTCACAAAAATCAAAAAAAAAAATATTTGTCGAATTTTTGTTGTACTCGTATTAATGGATGACATTAATTTTCTATTAATAAACAATTATATCTCATGTCACGTAAGAAAATAGCATTGGTTTAAATACGGATATAAATTCTGTCCTTTGATTGATCAAAATGCAAACCTAGTTCATAAAAACGAGAAAAATGTTACCTGTCAGTTGTCAATTATTAAATAAAATCTACAGAATTAAGTGATGCTTAACCTTGTTTTGTTCTAATTTTTAATATTCGGGCCTCTATTCTTGAGACTTCATAATTTCTTTCGTATTCGTATTGAATACGATGTGACTATGGAAACAAATAGTATGAATAATGTGTATTTTAGAGGATTCGTTATCGTCATTCGCTACCACTACATTCACTTATGTTATGACATGTCAAATTAGCTTGAAAATACATTTGTGCTGAGAATAAAGTAATGAAAATAGCTAAGGAAGAGGGACTCATACGCAGATAGTTGAATGGAGAGAGGATAGAACAAATAAGTTCCATCAAATACCTGGCAACTGTAAAGCAGAAAATAAGAGCAGAGAGAGAGAGAGAGAGAGAGAGAGAGAGAGAGAGGCAACATATAGAAATACCAAAAATATTTGTAAAATGCTGTATATGGAGTATTATGCTGTATGGATGCGAACCATGAACCTTGAGGAAGAAGGAGGAAAAGACGGCTGGAGATGTTCATATAGATAATTCAAAACCATTTCCGGCTCATAATTAAAAAAAACCATACACAAAATTTGATATTAACACTTCAATAACAAAAAAAAACAATTAATTTCATTCAAATGAAATTTATTGAATAAGCTTGCACTAGGCGGCACTTTTTGTTCTAACAAGTCTGTTCGTTTATTGTAACATTGTGTATAATTTTAGTATATCGGTATCTCTGTCCGTGTAAAGAACATTTGCAATATGTTTAAATGTTATTAACTATTTCTAGTTTTATTAATAGTGTTTTAATGTGTATTAAGTGTAAATAACATTGTAACGTTTATTGTTAGTGGTAGTAACAATTAAACATAATGCAATAACAAACTGAAATTGATGAAGATACAGATATTGTAAGTCAATTTGTTTGTTACTAATTATTATTTTACTAAATTGTTAATAATATTATGTGTTAACTGATTAATATTATATTTATATTTATAAACGTAGATATTCAAGAATTTAATAAAATAAATAATTATTTATTGCAAAATTAGTGGTTATATTATATTATTTCAAATATATAAAATCTATAAAATATTTGTGAAAAACAGTATTTCTAAATATATAACTAAAACTGTCCAAAAGTAGTGAAACGAAAGACTATAACTATTCGTTACGAGTCCACTGAAATTTTCATGCGTCTCAAGCGAATTCGAATTAAGCGAATGATCAAGAATACTGTTATTATGGCAAATACAAATGGTCAAGAATAGAGGCCCACTTGCAAATTTTTACAGATAAAAATATTTATTTTTATACGTGCGTATTAATCTGCTGGTTAATAATCTATGAATGTTTGCATCAAATAATATATTTTATGTATATTAATTGCAGAATATTACATTTTAAATAAATACCCATTCCAAAAATAAATAATGTAACCATCAATACTTCCTCCAAGAAACATGGCAAAATAAAAATACATTTTAGCTATTTTCACTAACCTAACAACACATATACAATAATAATAAGTCAATTTTTAATTATCTTATCATGGAAAATATTGAGAACTGCTTTCAAATAAAAAGATAAGTAGTAAGCATAATTCAGTAAGACCAAATATATAACAAATACTCACTTTTCATTAATAATAAAATAAGTTAGAACATATTTTCATTCATTCATTTCAAAATTAGTTTTAATTCCACATTCCACGACCAAAATCATAAGACTCAGTATGAAATAAAAATAATCGTGTGCTTGAAATAATCGCCGTACCAAAATAGATAGTTCATGTGTGGTAGAATAGTAAACCAATAAGTTTTGTATTGAAATATAAATTTCTGCATTAATGCAATACTAAGATATTTTATTTAAAAAATAAATCATTTCCCTAAAATTATTTAATATTATTATATTTTATACTATGCTCTACGTGTGATTTTTAAAACGTTATAAAAATGAAATAGTTATTTGTTTAGCTAGGGACTAAAATACCAGATTTACAGCAATGAATGCTATCGAAGTTGTAAATCTATGTTTAGTGCCATGTTGAACACATTATTTTTTTGCTGATTTTAGAATTAATATTGATTTAGTGATTATTTTTAATACCTATTTTGAAAGTTATCGCCATCAAATTGTGTTGCAATGCGTTTGTTGAACGGTAGCTATGCGTTTGTTTAGCCGTTAAGCTGTTGCTACGTAATAGGCAGTAAACATATTTTTACTGCCTAGGTAGCAAAAGTGACATTTTACAGACTGTTAGCGTCATAAGAAATAATACTGGATTTTGGTTTCTACTCCTTTAGGGTACTTTTTATGCTTTTTCGAATGATGATGCTATGTTTTAATTTTTATATTGACGTCATCTTGGAATAATATTTCATCATTGAAAAGATTTTTTTACTAGTTTTCCAACGATGTTTAATTTTAATTATTTCAAACAGCAAATGCAAATGCAGCACTTATTAAATTTATAGTTTTAAAAGCAAAGGTTATGAATGGCAATGATATTGTTAAAACGAACCTGTAAATATAATTTGAATAAAAAATATTTGAGACCAATATCGAGTAATTAGCAATAAATATTTGTATTTACCTCATTTTGCTTAAATCATTACTCGATTTTTCACGGTATGCATGTTTTTTTTTTAATAAAACTCAATTTGTTATAAATTTTCATTAGTTAAATATACCTACTAATTTTACTTACGTCCTCCGGAAACACCTAAAGCAACACAATACTCGTTTAATGGATTTTCTCAATGTTTTAGGATTTTTTTTTTTCACTGGTTGACACCTAGCTTCTGGAATACTGCCATCTTGACAAAATTAGAAACTTATTCATGTCATTACGATAAAGTAAGGAAACAAAAAGTGTGTACCTATATCATTGTAATTTAACAGGAGGATATACACATACCGGGTGACTACTTGAAACCCGATCATAGCCCGTTAATGCGGGAAAATGGTTTTTCGCAAACTGTTGCTCGCCATTTCAACCAACAGTAATGTTTGTGGTATTAATAGAAAGATAAAAAAAAATCTTCATCAAGTGACACCAAATACATGCTAATTTGTAATATTTTAGAACCATAAATTAATTATTAAATTTATTCAATTTCTTATTAATAGCGATAGCCATGATGGCATTTGAACAACATGACACACAAGAGTTTGACATTTTATCTGTCAAAATTTGTTATAACCTTTCTCTTGTTCAGTTTTTATTATATAATATTTTATTAATTTATTTTATTTCAAGCCATTTCTGATCTGTTACAAGATTGTAAAAAGAAATTAAAATAAAATTATAACTAACGAATTCTGACTTAAAATGTCAAACATTTGTTTGTCATTTTGTTCAAATACCATCATGGCTATCGATATTAATAAGAAATTGAATAAATTTAACAATTAATTTATTGGTTTAAAATATTACAAATTTACATGTGTTTGGGTTTGATCCCGACCGACGCCAAAAATTACATCGCATTTTAATGGCACAAAATTGACCCCTGTGGCGCATTCTCCAAGCCAGAAATGAGTGCCCGTGAGGTGACGCCTGGTAAGCGCCCGCACGGTACAAATATTCCATCATTACCGATATCTGTGTATGAAGCAGATTGGCACACCCAGCAATGGGTAATATGCCGTGATGAAATATTTATTTATTTATTTGGTGTCGTTTGATGCAGAATTTTTTTATCTTTCTATACATACCAAAAGCATTGTTGTCAGTTGAAACGACGAGCAACAGTCTGCGAAAACCGATTTTCCCGTGTTAACGGGCTTTCTTCGGGTTTCAAGTATTCACCCGGTATGTCACACACAATAATTGGGTAAACATAAATGAATTTAACTCATTTTGCTTGAACTGAACTACTTTCCAAGGATTTTATGCAAAGAAAATACCAACTTTGCTTTATTTTTATTTACTATAAAGATTTGTATATTCTGCATCTAATAGCTATTTGTGTTTTAAGAGCGCAAAATAGGACATTGTCGATTGAGAGGTTGTTCTCTCGAAATCGACAATGTCCATTTACGCTCTAAACACACAAGATTTTTTCTACAGTCGCCACAGTGGACCCCACTGGGGGAGGACTCCTCCACCATAAAAAAAATAAAATGACACTTTGTATTTACACTACTACTCAATAAGGATTAATATAAAGAAAACACGTCTTTTATATTTAATTTTAATTTATCGTTATTTCCTATTCTTCTTGACGTATTGCTTCAATCTAATCTAAACATATTTTATACTTTCGTTTTTGTAAATGAATGCCCTATTTTATTTTCACAATAGTGCGACATTTTTTTTTGGTTATGTAATATACCGACAGAGCAGTTATATGTCAGATTTGTTTGTAAAGGTGGTAAATGTGTCACTACAGTCCCAATAGTTCCTGACTAAACGTTTCCATCAAGAATGTAGACAAGTGACATTTCTCAACATTGTATAGTTAGCAATTTGGACAGCGAGCGTTTTCTCTACTTTGTCGCGTTAGAGCGACAAAGTGACATTTTGCGTTGACAAAAGTGAGCGCAAATGGCTACTTTCTATGTAGACTGTAGAATTTTTTTTTTTCGAAACATGAATTTATTCCGTTTTGCATAAATGCTTCTCGTAAGCATCACCATTCGAAAGTGTATCAAAAAGTACCGATATACGCAATATAAAGTTTTAGAAAATAACAGATAAATAATATACCGGTGTTCACTTTTTTCCAGACCATAGGAAATACAATAGTAAACTTTCATATGATTGTAATTTCTGCCTAATTTATTTTAGAACAAAAGTGTAATTACAAAAAATGGCTCTGTCATTATCAGAACAATAAAAATATTTTCATACTTAAATACCATTATTTTAAGCAAAGCAAATAACTTTGTATTGCATTAGAGCAGAAAGATACCCTTCCACAATGCAAATATTAAACTGTGTAGAACACCAACTTATTAATTTGTACGTAAAGTACATAGATAGGCAGTAATGTTTTAAATCTTCAGCTTAGAAGAAGAAAATTTTATTAAAATCAAAGGTTAAAGAATATTTAAGAAAGTGGATAAAATGAGATAGTGATACGTAATATTTTGTTTAAATGCACTTTAGAAATACATTTACTTAAATAATTTCTTAACTTTACCAAATGGAATTATATTTTTATTAATCTAGAAACAATTCTTTTTTGTGCAACCGGACGCGAACTAAACATTACGCAGTCGCCGTTGTTATGGTAACGGACACTTGAGAACTAACATGATGGATAATATGACAATGAGAGTAACGTTTCTAAAATATTACAACAATAAGTTTCTTGGTTGGTTTTTTTATTTAATAAATATTGTAAAATATATATTTTAGAAATAATTTTTTCTTCTTTTTCACAATTTTTTACAAAGCTAATTGTTTTGTTTATCAAATGTCTATCCCATTAAAGCCGCCTTTCTATTTTAATAAATTAAACTATTTAAATACCATAAAATTTGTAATTAAATGTTTTTATTTGTTACTGACTTGTAAATTTCATTTATTGATACCGTCTACTACTTTTAAAAATTTATCTTTACTAGTTACTACTTGAAAAATTGGTTGCTAACGTGATAAAATTTTACAAATTAGTTACCACGTTACTACGTTGTTGACATGTGAAAATTGTGTTTTGTTACTGTCATACATATTAAAAATAAGTGTCAGTTGCAACTGATAGGTGTAGATTATAAATTTAAATTTGATTTGCAAGTGAGTAACAAATAAAATATTGTACAATACTTGCTAGGTAACTAGTTTACTGCCTCAAGGAAGTGATAGGCTCGTCTGCTCGGCGCACCAGTCATCTCCTCCTTTCAACAGTAAAAACCGTTTTACCTGGCTTGTAATGTAAAATACTATTTTTGTACTCATGTACTGTAATGTGTTGTTTCGCGTTAGCTAAACAACGTCCGAAACGTCAATTTCGCAAGTGTCCACCAAATAAGTGACCGGGAAATGTTGGAAAAAACACTCCTATTTCTAAAGCATTTCTTAAATAACTATATTTATAATAAAAAAGTATAGTTTCTCAAACACTCTTTCAGTTAATAATAATAATAATAATAAGAGAAAATGGTGAAATATTGAATGAAATTTAATTTCAAAATTATGAATTTAGTGCATTTGATTCACAATGTGGGCAACAATTTCTGTTCGGCGGGAGTCGGCAAGATAGAGCATTCGAGAAGTCGGTAACACATAACCAACAAACTTAATGTAAATTGATTGTAACAAAACAATAAGGAATTTAACAAGTTTATTAAGTTTAAATTTGCTACATATTACAAGCAAAATACTTGGTAAGTAGTAAATAGTTATTTACATACCATGGTTAACACTACATTACATAAAAATAAACATTAAAATAATTGGAATTTAAATTTGACACATGACACATCACTCTGAAATTAGGTACAAAGTAGTGCATATGTATATTATGTAATAAAGTTTTAATAAATGAAATTATTTGTACACAAATTTAGTTTTCTACTTTTCGTACAAAAAATATTGTACAAATCACGTGCGTGAACTTGGTTCCCGGAATCGTTCTAAAGCAGCGCTCGCAAGGTCGCACCGCCAAATACTCTTCGGGGAACCAAACGTTCCCGTATTTGGTATGTACATAACTATTACGGTTGCACAAAAAATAGTGTGTACACCTTGTCCCCGAAATCCTTCAGCGCCCTTGAGATTGTCCTCTTGGAACGCTAAAGAGTGATTTCGAGGCCTTGATGTACAGATAACTAATTATTTTTCAAAATGCCAAATAACGAGTACCTAGGTAAGATACTTGGTAAAACTTCAAAGTCAAGTAGATATTTTTTATTATTTAAATTTTGTTTATAATTTTGCTACCTCAGGAACAATTATCCATCCTTCTATGCCTGAAATAATTTAAAACAAATGCAAATAAATTATTTTTATATATCTTAGTTTTTATAAGGAATGTATGTGTAGATTGATGGTAAAATATATAACAATTTATTTAAGAGTATAAGCTGAAGAAAATAATTGTTAACTAATATAACATGTACTTTATGTTTCAGTGGTAAAATATTAGTAAAATATAATAGAATGATAATTAATAATTTTATTTGATTCACACATTATTAAGATTGCAATAATCCATAAAAGTACCTCACAATATATAACAAGATTAACACATTTGTATATATTTATGTATACAGTTTGTAGAGATTAATGTAGACATTATACTTACTATACATCGAAAGTAGTGTAATATAATTTGTTATAAAATATTGAGGTTTATAGAAATATATGTGTTTATGTACTCACTGTAAAGAACATCAAAGTGAATGTAAATAATAAATATGTTATTTCACATGTGTTTTAAATTTAAGAAATACCTCGATATTTAATATTTTGGTTGAAATAATTCCAATGTTACACCTATATCATTTTGGACATAATGTAATATTTTAGATACAATTCAAAATATTCTTAATAGAGTATATTAGAATAGACAAACTGTAAATGCAGTAAATATATATATAAAAAAAACTATAATCAGATGTAGTTCCATACAGGTTAGCAACAGACATGAGCATAATCTTTGCATATATTTTAACTATTCGTATAGTGTAATTCCAGTCCTTTTCACATTTTCCTTGATCCATTTATCAAATTTCTTCTCCATTTCGACTGACATTTCTTTCTTATATCCTCCAACTTTACCCGATCGCATAAAAGTTAATCCATCTGCATTATTAGTGAAGAATTCCCTCTGTGTTACTTGTGCGTGATTACAAGAAGGATTATTCTTCATGTTCTCAAAAGTCAAATGTTCTGCAAGGGTAGATATTTGGTCATCTGTAAGATTTTTATTGAGAAATTCAGCAACTTTCTTTATCACAGAATGAAGATTATATTTCATATCTTCATATTTGATCAGAAGAACGTTTGGAAGATTTCTTTGTTGCCAATAACCGTGGATATGGGAATAATAGTGACCATAAGTAACTGAAAATAAAAAGCAATATTATATATTTAAAATAAAAATTTAATCGCTGTGTATCTCGAATACGCTTAAAGCAAGCACAGTTTGTAAATATTATAAGGTGTGACATCTATCTATTTAGGTTTTGTATACAACTGTCGACGTTTACCCTTTTCAACCAGACTCACCGAGCCGTAGTTTTTTATAAAAGCCGTACGGCCAGTGTTGGATTTCAGCCAGTGCTCCATTTATTTAAGATGTATAAATGGCTAGTATATATCATCCAAGTGCGATAAATACAAGTAACGTATGTCCTAACAGTTTTAGCACAAATTTGAACATTTTTACCTTCCGTCACCTTTAGGTAAGGAAGGTATTGTCTTTGGTCAAAAAATTCAATAGTGAGTTCCTAATGATTAAACGCGTTTTGGGGTCCCTAGAACACAAATTTTCTATTTGTTCGATGAAATCTGTGTGTGTGTGTGTGTGTGTGTGTGTGTGTGTGTGTGTGTGTGTGTGTGTGTGTGTGTGTGTGTGTGTGTGTGTGTGCGTGCGTCTGTCTGTGTGTGTATGTGTATGTGACGATCATTTCGGATGGCCTAACTCCAATATCACGATTCCAAAAATTATATTTTTTTCGTATTCCTCGAGGTTAGATCCATATGCAGACATAATAATTTACAATTGGTCCACCGAAAGTACCCTCATTTGCAACTTTTGTATCTATATACAGTCAAACCTGTCTATGGCGGACTCTCAACAGGACGGAATCCTGCCTATGGCGGAATGTATGAAAAGTCCCGCGACATTGAATACGAATTATAATGTAATGTGATCTGTACAAGCCGGAAACTGCTTAACGCGGAAGCGGAAAAACAATTTTAGGCTCGCGCCTAAAAACAAACCTGTACAAAAAGGAAGCGAGCGTTTGCATGTAAAAATCACGTGGTGTTTGAGCAACGATGATTGGTCAAACTGCATCGTTCTTGTGTACATTATAATTCTTCGTAGCCAAAACAAAATCGTCAGCATGTATGAGTAACTGTTTTGTCCTTAAAGTTGGAGGAATTAAAAGATATCTTCTGCATTTAATGAAAATGCAATATTAGAATCACCCTCATTGTATTTTTTAATAATATAAAATGTAACATTATGATTATTTTTATACTAATGGATAGTATATTTCATATACTTTTCAAATTTGAATAAATATATAGGATGTTCCATTTGAAAATATAAAGTTACATGTATACCATTTCGTGAAAATGGAACATCCGATAAAAAACTTACACTTCATACATTTTATTTAAAATAAACTTTCTTTGAAAATATTTTCCATAATATTTAAAAGAATAGTATTATTAAAAAAAAAACAGACCGATGAACCACCTTCTATAAATATTAAATTGTTATTATAAAAACGTTTATAAAAATATTGTTCTAAATTATAATTAAAATTTGAAATAAAAATTATTTCCGTTTTATAAAGATTTATTTCCGTCTTATAGGAGATTCCTGTAGAAGCCGGAAACCTGCTCAAGCCGGAATAATATTTTGGTCCCCATGATTCCGGCTTAGGCAGGTTTGACTGTTGGCCTATGGCTATACCATTGGGATCTCAATAACTATAAGAGATACAACGTCGGTTAAATGGAACTGTTTGTGCACCTATAGGGGGGCATTTAAATCAGCTTTTGTTTTTCCAAAAATTCTCATAGGGCACTAGATAATAACGAAAAACTAAATTTTGTTCACATTTTCTTTTTCAAATAACTTCTAACTATTAGTAATCGAGAAAATTGTTTCATATAAAGATGTTGGATATTTTTATTCCCTAACCAGTGGCGTACGAAATAAATTTTTGTATCCTTAAATTTCCAAGATATAACAGTTATATATATTTTTTTAAATTTTAGTCTTAAAAAAGTACTTATTTTTTTTTCTTTTCAATGAGGTAAATATTATTGTATTTTGTATTTATTTTACTTCGACATTTTGTTTTTTCTATATTGTATAGTAAATTTAGTGTTATTTTTAAAATATTGGTAAGAATTCTATTGAGACATATTCGTTTTATTTAAATAATTTATTTCGTTAGAAAATTTTGTCCAAAATTCAATCAAATTCAAATCAAAAAATATTTTTTATCGGGTCGCTCTTGACATGTTATAATGTAAATTGTAAGTTAGGTTTAAAATAAAAATATTGAACAAGAAAGCCACAAAATGAATTATATAAATCAAATAGAATATAATCGATAAAAATAAAGATGTTTTTTATGAAATAATTACAAAATTCGGGATAAATAACGTGAAAATTTAAATTTTGGGGGTTAAACAAATACGAAACACAATAACCCTTACATAATCGAAAATAGTAAAAAATAAGTATTTTTTGAGACTAAAATTAGATATGGTGTCATTTAAAAAAATATAACTTTGTGTTATATGTATCTCGGAAATTTACGGATATAAAAAATTATTTTCTACACCACTGGTTAGACAATAAAAATATCTCACCTCTTTATTTGAATTTTTTTTTCTGGATTACTAATAGTTTACAAGTTATTCGAAAAAGAAAAAAATAAAAAAAACAGTTTTTCGTCATTATTTAGTGCCCTATACGAATTTTTGAAAAAAAACAAAAGCATATCTGAGATATATAGGTGCACAATGGTGGCAGCTTTAATTGGGACACAATTTACTATAGAGGTACCCTAGCATAGTACCTAAGAAACCCTAGCATATAGGTACCTAAAAACAATAGAAAAATTTCAGTAATTACTAAGTTTTAAATGTTTATTTATAAATATTCAACTATTTTAATAGGAATTTTATAAATTAAAATTAAACACTAATAAAAACTTAAATGATCATTTTTATTGATCTTTCGATTTTATAAAATTAAATTCATAACAATCTATGTCTGATGTCTCTCTGTCGATATAAATTATAAATCATTCAAATTAAAAATTAAAATTTGAACTAATATAATTGCTTAAAATTTGAAAATTAAAGATTATTATTGGTTATGGTTAACTTGGGACCACGTGGTTCTCTTGCGTAGCAGCTATTTTTTGTAATAGTGGAAAGTAAAACTAATTACTATTCATGATATTTGTGAAGTATGCAATGTATGCCAACTTGTGCAAAACGCATTTTTACAAATTATGTAAGTCACATGTCTTTATTTTATGTACAATGTTATTAATATGTGTATATTAGTTTTGTGAAGGTCAAAAACAAATGCATAGAGAAAATAAATAAGAAAATGTTAGTGAAATCTTACTTCTTCCTAATAAGAAGAGTTCACAAAATGTTTCAAAATCTCCATTGTAACCTTCTCTTAAAATGCAGTGGTAGTAATAGGACACACATGTGTCCTTGGGGTTTCTTGTAGTGTAGATAATCTAAAACAAATAAATATTAATTTTGATTGTATTACATTTGCTTTCTGCTTATTAATAAAGTCCTAATTCTTTAACTCTTATGTACATTTACATTGTCCGGAAAAAAATTATTTTCTAGTTCGTTGCGTATAAAACCTTATTAAATTTATAACAACAATAAAATAATTGTTAGTAATTTTATAATACAAATTTAATTGGAAACAATGCACATGCAAGGTTAAAGTAACATAACTGTTATTTTATTGCCATGTGATCTAAATATAACTATAGATAGGGATATATTTATTCAATTATGTACTTATAGTGGATTATCTAATAATATATAATGTAAAGAAATATTCGATCCATAATAACGACATTCGATTTAGTGGCCGGATTCGATTCCGACCGACGATAAAAGAATTTTTTTGAATTTTAAATGGCTCAAACATGTCCCGTGTGATGCACTCTCCACGCCAGCAATGAGTACCCGTGTGGTGACGACTGATAAACGCCTCACGATACCAATGTCATCATCGTTAACGAAATCTGTATATACAAGGTGTTTGGCGTAAATCCGGCACCACGAATATTTCGTTTATTTTGAGAGATACAAAAAAATGTTAATAATAAAAGTTAAACTAGACAAAGGGGCTCATAAAATGATCATAGCAGAAATTTTGTATCACTTTCGGTTTTAGCGGAAATGGGTACAATTTTGAATCTAGCATAGGGAATCGGTATTTTTATATATTTTTTCAGAATATTCATAAAATTAGCTTTACAATGATACCAACTTATCATAGTTTTACTTTAACCATTTCAAAATGGCGACCATTTATTCTTAAAATATGTATTAATAAAATTCCATACAAAATAAAACATAGCAAGCTATGAAAACAATTTTATTATCTTATAACAAAAGAAAAGAATTTACCTACATTTGTGATAGTGACAATGTAATGAAAGAGTTTTTATTACGTATAAGAAACTGTATAGAAAATAACGGCGGCCATATTGAGCATTTGTAGTTTTTCACATTTACTGTTTCTGTTTTGGTATCGTTGTGAACATACTAAAAAATAAAAAAAATAATACCTCACCTAATTTTTTTTTTTAATTTCTTCTTTTCTTTTGCTATAAGATAATAAAATTGTTTTCATGGCTTGCTATGTCTTATTTTGTATGGAATTTTATTAATACATATTTTGAGAATAGATGGTTGCCATTTTGAAATGGTGAAAGTGAAACTTTGATAATTTGGTATTATTGTGAAGCTAATTTTATGTATATTCTGAAAAAATATATAAAAATACAGATTCCCTATGCTAGTTTTAAAGTTGTACCCATTTCCGCTAAAACCGGAAGTGATACAAAATTTCTGCTATGATCATCTTATGAGCCCCTTTATCTAGTTTAACTTTGCTTATTAACATTTTTTTGTATCTCTCAAAATAAAACGAAATATTCGTGGTGTCGGACTTACGCCAAACACTCTATATAAGCAGCTTGGCACATCAAGCAATGGTAATATGTCGTGATGATATTTTGTATGTTTCACTGCACTAGCAGTTGACAATGAACTGCACAACATATCGGAAATTATTTTTTATCCATTCCACTAAATATTATCTTAAATATGTTCAAAATAATTCCTTTCAACAATAATACTCCTCACCATTCTTTCCTTCAACTCCATTTCTTAAATGCTTCCAACCTATCACTATAAGATTTATTTCAAAATCATGAATTTTGCAGCACATCAATTTCTCCTTCAGGCGGAAATTTTGTACCTTGTAATTTTTTAATTCAAAAAATAGCCAAAAGTCTCACATTGCCAAATAAGGTGAGTAGGACGAGTACCACCCGTGACATTCCAATTTTTTTGTTGCAATATCTTCTTTTAGGTAAAATATAACAAAGAAACACAACATTAGAGCGCGGTAGCAGGAATAGCATGAGTATATGGCATACAATTGTTCATAATTTTGTTCCATGGCCACCGCTATAAATCAGCAATCTTTAAAAAACTTTAAAATTGATTTTCGCGGTTATGAAATATCAAAAATAAAATCCTATTACTAACTCTGGTGCAGAATTTAATTCTCTGCAACATTTATTTGTATTTTTGTCTAAAATAATTTGGGAACTAATTTTCCATGTTAAACGCCTATGGCCAGGTTTTTAATTAACACACTATATATTTTTCAAAAATAAAGTCAGATTTCACCTATTCTAAAGGAAACTTTATTTTAATTATGACTTCGTCGCTTGCAACTTTTCAAAGGCCAAACCAAAAAAAAATCTGACCTAACCCAAATTCGGACTCACGATCTCTGAATCAAGAGCCTAACACTCTACCATTATGTTGTTCTACATAACGTAACCTAACGCACAGAACTCAATTTGACGAAATTCGAGTGGTTGCATGCATTTAATAGGCATTTCGCATCAATATGATTATTAGTTTTTTAGACTATATTTGTGAAAAATGTGAAAAATACTTTAATGTAATGTAACATAACACAGAGATCTTAATTTAACGTAAATCGGGTGGTTACATTCATTTTATAAATATATAACCCATTTTTTTTTCAGAATAAATGCCAAAATCACTATTAATATTGTTTCCGCGCCCCAATTTTTGTAGAATTTAGTGTTTTTAATGGTTTTGCCACTATACAGTGTGTTTATTAAACATAGGGCGAAAATTTAAAGGATTATTCCCCGGACCATTCTAAGATGATTTTGTCCTTGGATGATTTTTGAAAAGCCACTTTGTTTTGAAGATACAGGGCGAAATTTTCGGCAATAACAACATTTAATTCCAAAAATTACATGTAAAGTTTCTTAATCTACAAGTACTGTTGAAAATGACTACCTCCAGCTACGATGCAAGTATCCGCCTAGCTTGTAATGAATTACCATCAGCAAGTCCATAAATGAAATGCATGTAAGTCAACTCGGCGTTCGTATAGCTATTCATGATAAGAGGAGTTCACTAACAAAAGTTTAAGTATTATACACAGAAAATACACGTCAAACAGTCAAACGTCTCAATAAATTTAATACATAACTTGCCTGCTGTTACTAGATTAATAATTTGAAAAATATCAAAATTGGTTTTGTCGAATTTTTTTTTCGTCCAGTATCTTCGAAACAAAGCGGCTTTTCAATAATCATCAAAGGACAAAATCATCTTAGAATGGTCCAGGGAATAATCCCTTCAATTTTTGGCCTATGTTTAATAAACACCCTGTATATAACCATCAAGATAAAATTAATGAGTACTAGGTAATCTAGACTTCAACATGACTTTATCCTTGTCATGTATTGTACTCGTATGTGAGTTTTGGAATTTTCAACCCCTTTGGGTTATATCCCTAAGGCTGGCCTGCCACACACATCTGTTAAATTTTCATTACTTAGCTGACATGTGTGTAGCACGTCGGGTGCGAGCCCTTGTTACAACCACTAGCCGGTGCCCGATAGCTTTATGGTCACCAAGTGAATTGTATCCCAACCGATACCGAGCAAGGCCAGACAAAAACATTCCAACCTAACCCAAATTCCAGAGGCTAGCACTCTACTATTGTATTGTTCTATTACTATTAAAAACTATAAAAATGCTTTCTAGTTAATTTCATATTTTTCCTATCCTTCGAAATTAAGTTACAAAAATTAAGGTAGTTACAACCGAAGTTAGAAGATAATTATGTAATTAACCACAGAGCATTTTCAAATCTTGATTTATAATTTAACAGCTTTGGCATTTTTCAAGTCAGTTTGAAATTTAACATTTTTTATTCAATTTTGACGTTTCAAACTGTCATTATTAACTCCATTGCAATAACTATGTGACTGTTTATTTGCTGGTGAATTAATTATTTTTAAGTCACAAAATTTTAACTCATACTGCAACAAATAATGCATTTAAAATAACATCAGGCACGAAAATAACACTTTAACCTCAGTCTTTATCAGACAGATCAGCCATTTTCATTATTTTTGACGACACAAATGACAGAAAATGAAGCTTGTTTATAATTTATAAATAAACAACTTGACGTCTATCAATGACAATTGTCGCAGACATCCTACTACTAATTGATTAGTTTTTTATTTTGCCAAAATTAAATCGTATAATGTTTTTTATTATTATTTCGTCAAAATTGAATAAAATATTGTATAATTCACTTGAGTTAAGAATGTTTATTTAGAAACTTTCTTTTCATGAGTAAATATTATCTTAACTCACTTAGTCTATAAATATCTACTAACTCCCTCAAAAAATATTTTGATAGCTTTTGAATTTTTTAATTCACCACAAATTAATTTCATAGTTTTGACACTTTTTAGGTCACCCGGAAATTAATTAGGTTGGTTGAGACTTGAGAGCTTTAAGAAGTGAAAGGAAAGAATGATGAAGTGTATTATTGTTAAAGGGAACTATGAACTTTAAAAATATTTGAAATAGTATTACAAAAAAATACAATATACAGTAAATTTTTTGGAAGATGTCCGACCAAGGTTGTCTACGAATTGTATGAATTCAGATTTTAGCTCCGCCCATTCTGACAAATTCAGTAGAGTCGTTTGCTTAGTTTTCATGAGGGTACGTTAGTTACTGTTAGTTTATTATTATAAAAATATATGTTACAATAAAAGCATTCAAAATTCAAAAATAAGTCAACTGGTAAGTTTATTAGCAAATGTAAAACCAAATATGTGAAAAATAAGATACTGACACAATGTCAGTGTCACTTTATTCGTACGGCTATGAGTCAAGGTAATGTATCTGAATTAATAAATAAACTTACGTTACAACGAAACTATTATCAGCAATGAATTCCATTTTAAAGTGGAATGTCCTAACTTAGTCGAAGCAATATGAATTTTTGAAAGACTAGCGTGTTATATCCATCCTTATCGTACACGCTTATAGCCTTTGCAAAGGAAAGAGATAAATGTATGCCAATTTGTAAATTCGTTCATGATACAGATGACCTTGATCGGACATCTTTTAAAAAATTTACTGTACTTTTTTATATTTTAAATACTTCTAACACAACACCCACATAGGTGTACTACTGTTATTTTATTATTATAAAAATATATGTTACAATAAAAGCATTCAAAAATCAAAAATAAGTCAACTGGTAAGTTTATTAGCAAATGTAAAACCAAATATGTGAGAAATAAGATAATGACACAATGTCAGTGTCAGTGATATTGACAGAAAATAACGTTATTCGTACGGGTATGAATATTATCTAAACTTACGTTACAGCGAAAGTATTATCAACAACGAGCATCGTTTTAAAATGGAATGTCCTAACTTAGTCGAAACAATATGAATTTTTGAAAGACAAGCGTGTTATATCCATCCTTATCGCACACTCTTATAGACTTTGCAAAAGAAAGAGATAAATGTATGCCTATTTGTTAATTCGTTCGTGATACAGATGTCCTTGATCGGACATCTTTCAAAATTTTTACTGTACATTGTTTTACATTCTTTTCGTTTGGAAACTTTCTAACACAACACTTATAACGTCCTTCCACATTACATACCGGAGAACTGCACATTCTCAATGTTACCTACATACCACATATACACGCTTTATTAAATATTCATTCGCCTTTCTTTCCAGATAGACCACACCATCTCCATTGATTCTCTTCCACCTTTCCAACAACGTAAAATTATATTAGGAATATTATTTATTTCCTCACTTTTGGTGTTTTTTCCTTATTTTGTATTTGCCAGGGCAATAAATGCCATTGTAAATGTGTTTTAATCACCCTTTCTTCATCTTTTAATTCATCGACGTATTTTGGTGAATCAAGAAGTAATGGATTAGGCTTAAAATTATCAGTTTTTATTATATCGTCATAATAGTACAAACCTGAAATTCTGATATAATTTATGGTATAAGAATTTGATAATATTGAAGAAATTAAAAGACATACTCTAAGAAAGGTGACCGTTGGTATAATACGGATTTACCTCGTTCAAAATCTAGATTGTTTACTATCATCCATACCATTTCTTGAGCCCAAGTAGTACCTGGAAAAATCATTTGTTTTTGTAATTTCAATAACAAAATAATTAGAACTTACATAAAAGTTTTTTAAGTATCAAGTGTGTTTAATAAAGGCGAGTAATAATCGAGACAGTACTATGCCGTGATGATATTTTTTTTTATAACATTTAACTATGCAATGTACGTATGGGACGATAAGAAGAAAACTCGAATAAGGTACAATGTTCTGTTTTGTATCAGCAAGTGTACACGAATTTTTGGACGATACTTTACACTTGCTCGTTTACGAAGTCGGTTAAATTAGGGCAAAGTTGTTCCATCAATTGGCTATTTTAAAGATCTATTCGTTATCCCCAAAATTTCATAAAACACTAGATAAATAATATGAGATCAAAGTTGTGATTTTTTATATGGACGCTATATTGGAATTTTACACCATTGAAATAGTTATTTATGATATGTGTTAAAAGTGATATTTTATTTTGTGAGAAGGAAGTTTGAAACACGGTGCGAAGCCGAGTGATTCAAACCTTCGAACAAAATAAAATCACTTTAACATGCATGTACTATTTTTCTACAAATACTATTTTTACCTCCCGCTACCCTTGATGAAGGAGGCATAGGGATCGTGCTAAAAATCGCATATCGAGATTTTAGCAAATAACCCCGTTTTAAGGTCCTTAGAATCTAATTTTAACATTTTCACGATGATGTCTGTGCGTATGTATATGCATGTGTGTGTGTATGCGTATGTCCGTATTGTGTGTGTGTGTGTATCCTCTTCACGCTCTTACTCAAATACTATCGTACAGAAAATTTTGTAACCTCGTATTTCTACCTTATTCTAATATCGAAAGTGCTTTTAGAAAAATAGTTTTTCTTTGAAAAAAACCTTTAAATGTTATTTTTTCGAGATTTATGTTAGGATAAAAATTTAGACTATTAAATTTTCTGCAGATCTCAAATATATGTAAAGGAAGTGATATGTCACTTTAAAAAAAAACTAATCATTTTAAATTAATAATAGTAACGTTTTAAAAGGAAAATAGTAAATAGAGCAATAATTATATTGTTATATATCAGTTTCATAAAATTGTTTTCTAAAATTGTATTTCACTTCTGTTCCGTTATAATTATTAATTTTTAACGTTGTGTTTTTCACATAAAATATTTATCCATGTTTGTTAACGTTTTATTACTAAAACTTTTTAATTTCTGACTTGATTTAACCCTGAAGATGATCATTGTATGATCGAAACGTTGGTTTAAAATCAAAATTAAACATCTTTAGACTGTATTCCGACTATTTTTTCTTCCCTCAATAATTATATTAAACGAATTTAATACATACATAAAAATTAAATGGCGAGAGGTATTGTGTTGGCCAAATTGGATTTTTTTCATATAAATTTGTCGATTTGTTGTATGATTTGTCATTAGCAAGGTAATTAATTCACTTTTAATACTAGGGTTAAAGTTACAATGATCTGTCAGTTTTTAACACTGGTGTCATAAAAAGACATTTTTAATTGTAGAAACAAACAATGAATAGTCTACTGTTAGCAGATTTATTGAAAAAGATATTTTTTTTAGTTTATAATTTAATTTATTGACGTTGACAACAGGAAAAAAGCAACATTTATTACTTTTATGTGGTAAACATAATTAGTTCACTGTCATCGAAAAAGTTATACGTTATACAGTTGTCAAATATAACATGCGTATTTTTCGTATTTCTTTTATTGGTCTGAAAAAATGAATTTATACAGTTATTTTCAGTTAGTGGGTTTACTTTTGAAGGCCTAAGAAAATATTTCAAATTTAATAATGTTATTAACATTCATCACAAAACACAAACAAATACACCATAAAATGAGACAGAAACCGTACAAGTTAACTGCATGTATGTAACATTGTATATCTCGCTATTCGCCATTATATTTGGTAAGTTAGCAAGACAATTGAATTGCATGAATTGCTTGCGTGGAAAATCAAGTAAATGCTGGGCTAGCGAATGAAAATTTAATGATAAATTATAATTTGTTTATTTTATTGCTAATTTCCTAGTTTAATTCTCAAATTTTTATTCAATTTTGAAAGAAAATAAAAAGTGTCCTGAAGATGTAAATTAAAATCTAGTATTATTTCTCATTTGAAAGTTAGTTGTAAAAATAAAAATCAGCAAAATTTGAATTTTATCATATATCTAATGAACTATGAATTATTCGGAAAAAAACAAATACATCTTTAAAATGGTCACTAATGGGGCAACATCGTCCTAATTTAACGGACTTCGTATGTTTTATACTCGTAGTTTCCGAGATCCCTATGGTGAGCTTTGAATAATGAGCATTCTATATGTTGTCAACCTTATCATAATTATTGTACATGTAAGATAATTTGGGCAGGTGTACGAAGTACAATACTAAATTTGTACGTAAAATGACAAAAATAGTGTGCAAGAAAAACAAACTAAATAATCCTGATGAAGAAGTTTGAAAAAAAACATATAATTTTGAGTGTTCTTTACAATAACTTCAATGTCCGAGATTAGCAACATTGAATATCAAACTGACAGATATTTAAACGAAACCTATAAAAACATATTCTTTTCTTTTTCACAATTATTCGATTTCAAATAAAATTTAATATGTACCTCGGGGCACTGAAGTTCCTTTTTATCACTCATATGGTTTATTTTCTTCGGCTTTAAGGATCTCGCCAAATAAATTCTACATTCGTGATAAAAAAAATAGAACTGCAGTGCCTTGATACATAAATAGCTATTATTTTCAAGGCGTGCATAGATGATTAATATGGCAAATCAGTTTTTTTTGCAGACTGTGGCCATCCGTTTTGACTGAAATGGTTAGTAATCAGTAGAAAAATTTAAAAAATCTGCATCAAATGTCACAAAATCCATGCAAATTATATAATATTTATAAATTGATTCATTTACTTATTAAACGAAACACTAATTTAATTTCCAATGTATGTACACCTTGAAAAAAAAATCACTTTTACAATAACAGCGTAGAATTATAATATAGGATAAAACATCACTTTTCATAAAAACAGTACTGAGGAGGAGTTCATCATACGGCCATTATATTTACAGCTAATTGTTAATTTATAATAAAATTTGCATACCTGTTTTTGGATACGAAGTAATAAACACATCAGTATCTTTCACCTCCAAATTTAAACACCTATCCATGATTTTTGCGAAATGTATTGGCAAAACTGTATCTCTATTGCCATATTCTGCATACCCGTATCTTAATTTGTTGGTAAAGGTATCATATAATTTTTTGTCAATCTCATTATTTGGTTCAATTTTTGACCACGGAATATTCATTTTATTCTCAGATTATTTACAGCGGATGTATTCTCTCTAATGTCTACTTAAATACTGACTGACAAATAGAGAGTAAGAATGGAATATAACTACTAACTAATAAATAAACAAGTATGTGTACATAACGTTTCTGCAACTATGATTTATTTCCTTACAGAAAAAATCATTTTATCTTATCGGCAATATGTATGCAAACCATAAATAATAATTACAATGGTATGCAAAATATATTATTTCATGTGGAAAATTACCTTTCGCTAAGAGAGGTATTGAATTCATACTAAAAATCGCATATCCAGATTTTAACGATTAAGCATGTTTTAAGGTCCCTGCAATCAGATTTTAATATTTTACGATAATGTCTCTCTCACTCTGTGTGTGTGTGTGTGTGTGCGTGTGCGTGTGTGTGTGTGTGTGTGTGTGTGTGTGGGTGTGGGTGTGTGTGTGGGGGGGGAGGGGATGTTAGAAGGACGATTTCTTAAGAACTAGAATACTTAATATCTGTTTAACTACGTATTTCTGAAACGAACATTATTGGGAAGAGCTGAAAAGGTTTTGGTAATAATTGAACAACCGGAAGCAGCAGATTCTTAAAAAAATTCTAAATATTATTTTTTGTAATTTTTTGTTGTTCCTAGTATTAAAAAATCTGATGTGGCCAACACAATACCTCCCGTTTAATATAATTTTTATTCATGTAAATAATTAAAATTAAATTTAAATACCAGGTTCAACCCCGACCGACGCTAAATATTTCGAATTTTAAATGGCACCAAAATGACCCCTGTGTTGCACTCTCCACGCCAGCAATGAGTGCCCGTGAGCTGACGTCAAGTAAACGTTCACACGGTACAAATATGTCATTATCGTTACTGAAATCTGCGTACAAAGCAGATTGTCACACCCAGCAATGGTTAATATGCTGTGACGATATATTTATTTTATTTATTTATATACTTACCTATATTCCTACATATTTACTTATGCTGGTAACTGTATTAAGTTCCTTTCCATATAATTAATTATTCTATTTACTCTTTTCTTATTCAAACGTTACTATTATTATTTGAAATGCTTAATTTATTGATAGTGACATATCTGTCAGTTACATGCATTTGAGATCTAAACTGTGTAACTATGGTGTTGCGGTTAAAGCGTAGGCTCCGGGATAAAAATTATAGATAGTTTTATAAATTTATCCATAAAATATATAGAAAAAGTATTAACGCAAACCTGTAGAAAACTTAATAATCTTTCATTTTTATATAACATAAATCTCGAGAAAATAACATTAAAAGTATTTTTCGAAGAAAAATTATTCTATGTTCGGCTGTGCCGGTCATCACCTGTATATGGTATCAAAATTGAAAGAGAAGTACGCCACATTGCCTCTAAAGATAAAATGTAGACAGCATCAACTATTTATTGTGGCAAGGAGGATCTTCCAATCTTGAAATTAATAAATTACAATTATTCAAAGCAATTTTCAATGAACTGTCGACACATTTTTGCTGTCATGTGTACCAAAATTTTTGTTGTCTTTTGCAATATTGCAATGATATTAAAAGTAACTAAATATGGTACAGTCAAATTTCAAAATTCTTTATTCGTGAAACAATAATGATTTGCATCTCCCGGTCTTGGAAAAAATGTATATACGAGGTGCTATACAAAATTTCCGAGAATTTTTGTTCTCTGGCGGTTGGTAGGGCGTTAGATGTAACTTTACTAGACACCCTTTTGGATCCGTTATCCAAGCGTCATCCTTGGGGGAACATCTGAGCGGTCAGTATGATTATTTTTTTTCGTATGCGCTGTTTGTCGTAGTCTGCGATTTTGTAACGACGAACATTACAAAGTAACTTGTTAAAAGGAATGGCTATTCCTGTACTAGAATATGAAGCGAAAATTCAAATAAATTGTTCCTGTACTGGAACCATTAACACTTTAAAAATTAAACATTAGACGAACATACATTTAATATTAACCTGCATTTAAAAAAGTATTATTAAAATCTATTAGTATTTGACTTTTATTTAAAGGGGAAAACAAGAAATTACGAACCGTCAATTTCCCAAGTCTCCACCAGATAAGTGAGCGGGAAATTTTGGCAAAAACACTCTCCTATTTCTAGGAGCATTTCGTAAAGAACTAAATTTATAATAAAAAAAAGTATTTTTTCTCAAACACTCCTTCGCTTAATAATAATAAGAGAAAATGGTGGATATTGAAATTTAACTTTAAAATAATGAATTTAGTGCATTTGGTTCACAATTTTGGCAACAATTTCTGCTCGGCGAAAGTCGACAAGACAGACAATTCGGGAAGTCGGTAACACATAACCAACAAACGTAATGTAAATTGAAATAAAACAATATGAAATTTAACAAGTTAATTAAGTTTAAATTTACTATATACAACAATGGGTAATATGCCGTGATGAAATATTTATTTATTTTTTATTTATTTACATACAAGTGAACTACGTGGTAAGTAATAAATAATTATTTACATACCATGATTAACACTGCATTACATAAAAATAAACATTAAAATAATTGGAATTTAAATTTGACACATCACTCTGAAATTAGCTACAAAATAGTGTATATTATACCGTGAGTATTTTTTAACATGAAACATGGAATTTGTCGTATCCATGGTTACGATTTCATTGACAGCAATATATTTGCCTGTCTCATTTAAAATGAAACATAGGGGACAATTTTGACATTTGTCTATTCTGTCAGTGTCATAAAACCAATTTGAAATACAATGGTTTATACTGTGGAAGAGAAGGTGCAGATTATTACGTGGTATTATTCGAATTTTAATCCAAGTTTAAGGCAAGTGTCGGACTTGTTCCGCGCTTCATTTCCTGACAGGCCTACACCAAGTGCAGCAACAATTTTAAAAATAGTGAATACCTTTAGAGGAAATGGTTGCGTCCAGCCTGCACATAACAGTAGGAATAGATTCTGTAATATATTAACTGCACAGAAAAAACATGAAGTTCTGACTTATATACAAATACAAAATAAGAAGAGATTAACATTAAGAGAGATTGGGTAAGCTACTGCTGTAAGCAAAGCTACTGTACACGGACTATTTAAAAAGGGGCATTACAGATCATACCATTTTCAGAATCACCAGGAGTTAGTTATTGACGACACGAGACGAAGAATAAATTTTTGTGAAAGAATGTTTGAAAATGTTAATAACAATTCAGATTTGCTGCAAAATATACTTTTTACGAACGAAGCAACTTTTTATTTACATGGCGAGGTAAATTCACAAAATTGTCGATATTGGTCCAGGGAAAATCTACATTTGTATCGTAGTACGAGGACTCAACGATTCGAGAAAGTTAACGTTTGGGCTGGCATAATAGAAACCCACATTATTGGGCCATTTTTTATTAACGGGAATATTACTGCTCAATATTTAAATATAATACTTCTGTCAAATTCATCCCCTATGTTTCATTTTAAATGAGACAGGCAAATACATTGCTGTCAATCAAATGTCAAGTCGTAACCATGGATATGACAAATCTCATGTATAATAAAATTTTAATAAATAAAATTGTACAAAATTACTAATTATTAGTTTTATACTTTTCGGACAAAAAATATCATACAAACCGCGTGCGAGAACTTGGTTCCCGGAATCGTTCTATGGAAACACTCATCCGGAAACCAAACGTTCCCGCACTTGGTATGTAAATAACTATTACTATTCATATATTGTAATTCCTGTTCTTTTCACATTCTCTTTGATCCATTTATCAAATTTCTTCTCCATTTCCTCCGACATTTCTTTCTTATATCCTCCAACTTTTCCCGATCGCATAAAAGTTAATCCATCTGCATTATTAGTGAAGAATTGCCTCTGTGATACCTGTGCGTTATTACAGGAAGGATTATTCTTCATGTTCTCAAAAGTCAAATGTTCTGCAAGAGTAGATATTTGGTTTTCTGTAAGATTTTTATTGAGAAATTCAGCTGTTTTCTTTATAACAGAACGAAGATTGTATTTCATATCTTCAAATTTAATCAGAAGGACGTTCGGCAGGTTTCTTTGCTGCCAATAACCGTGGATATGGGAATAATAGTGACCATAAGTAACTAAAAATAAAAAAAATATTATTTATTTAAATAAAATTTTATTCGTTGTGTATCTCGATTCTCGAATACACTTAAAGCAGGGTAAATCAGGGGCGTGAATCAACATTCAGAACCATAATAATTTATTTCATTTTAATAATGTTTGGAAATACTTCCTGACTTTTCAATAGATGTTAATAGTACAAATATTGCGGTAATTCTCAAACTTTAATGTCAAAATACTACAAAAACGTGAAACGTGAAATGTGACATGTTTCAGTGTATCTATAGTATTTGTGCTAATAAAATTACATAAAATTCGACCACGCCTCTTTTGTCGTGGCACATTTATTATAATTATATTTTAATCAAATTAATATAAAATTATATCTTGTACTGTCAAATAATACATTCATAACTCAATTGATTTTTTTTATCAATCAATGACCTTCGTTACTGTCGCTAATTGAATAATAATAATACACATGTTATTCGATCGTTGTGTATATTTAAATTTTAAATTTCATAAAGTAAACACAATAGTTATTTGTATATCAAGTGCTGAAAGTCTATCTTTGTCGAACCAAAACGAAAGTTGCAGCGCTTCGCTCAGGCTGCAATCGTTTGTGTTCGACAAAGAACTTTCAACACGTGTTATACACACTATTTTTTCTACTCCTGTAAGATAAAAAATAAAGAAATAAAGAATTATTTTTTAAAAATAATTTGATATTTATTTTCAATTTTTGTATTTGTGATGCGTATCTATGACAACAAACATTCTACACAACATTTGTAAGTAAAATTCGTTGCTATGATACCGAAGCGTGCTGCAAAGAGTTACTTTCAACATGAAAAACAAACCAGAAAATTGTATTTTCAGAGCAGGAGTAGAAAAAATACTTTTAATAAGTATTTTTTTCCACATAAAAAGCCAAAGACACTAGTTTTATCATTTTTCATAGTTTTATTTTCTTCTTCTATTTTCTGCTATATGTCAAATAATTCTATTTATTTTTTAACATAAATATGTTATTAATTGACAGTTGTAGATAAAGTATAGCATTCTACTCGCATGTAATAAATTCTCTTAGGATCGAGTAAATAAAAAATCTGTTGTGGCCAGCACAATACCTTCCATCAATCCTGTGTGTTATGTATGAATTCCATACATAAATTTTCTTGCAAAAGATTCTAAAATTCCAGTAAAATTATTTCATAAACAAACTATGCAAATTGCACTTGACACTAACATTTTCTTCTTCTTCTTTAGCTGTCCCCATTCGTTAGGGGTCGCTATTTTTTATTTTCTTCTTCCACTCATTTCTGTTTTACGTGTAGTTCTCATTCAGTTCCTTTTCTCTCAAGTCTTCCGCAATACAGTCCTTCTATCTTATCTTTGGTCTTCCTCTGTTTCTTCAACCTTCTATTACTAAGCTATTCATTCTTCATCCAATATATTCTTTTTTCTCCTCGTGACATTTTCAAACCAATGTTGTATCTTTCTAGAAACTTGTAACACTAGAGTTATTTTCTTACCTATCTTTCCGTGTCTTCCCCAACATCCTCATCTCTACCACATTAATTTACTTTTTATTTATACTGATATCTGTTAATTTGAATTATATGATTATATTAGTAGTTTCCATGTTTAGCATAGCTGGCTGATTTATAAAATTTAATTTCTTTAAAATTCTTTAACTTTATATCTATTGAATATGAAGTATCAAATGCAATCAAACCGTATGGAGAATAATATATTTGCATCCCCTATATAATTTATTAAAATCTAATGTAAAATGGAACTGGTCTATTGAATGTTCTAACGCCTTTAACAAAATAAAAACTTCTTTGACATCATGTCCTGTATTAGTTCATTTTAATACGAATTATCCTATTATTCTCACCGTAGATGCTAGTTCTTATGGACTAGGGGCGGTAATTGCTCATAAAATGCCGGATAATTCTGAAAAACCAATTGCATATGCTTCACGTACTTTATCACAAAGCGAACAAAAATACGCACAGATAGAAAAAGAAGCACTAGCTATAATTTTCGCCTTAAATAAATTTAATCAATACCTATATGGTACTGAATTTACTTTAAGGACCGATCACAAACCCTTACTTTCTATATTTAATCCGAAGAAAGGAATACCGCAATTTTCGGCAAATAGACTGCGGCGTTGGGCAGTTATTTTATCCAATTATAGATATCAAATCGAGTATGTCAAATCAGAAAATAATAGTGCAGACAGTTTATCGAGAATGCCTTTAAGTGATAACGAATCCGAAAATTTCGATGTAGATTTTGTAAATTATTTTTCAAGTAATGCTGATTTTCCAATAAATTTTCAAGATGTCCAAAAGGCTATGAAAAATGATAAATTATTAATTACAGTTTTAAATTACGTACAGAATGGTTGGTCCGGAAAAAAAGCTTTCATTAAAGATTTAAAACCATTTTATAGAAGAAAAAATGAACTAAGCGTTCAGAACGATTGTTTACTTTGGAACAACCGTTTAATTATACCGAAAACATTACATAATAAATTATTAAATGACTTGCATCGGTCTCATATGGGAATAGTGAAAATGAAGAGCATTGCTCGATCCTATTTTTGGTGGCCTGAACTAGATAAAAATATAGAACAATTAGTCCAAAACTGTAGTTCTTGCCAATTAAATAGAAATTCTCCACCAAAAGCAGAAATAAATCCATGGGATTGGCCCACTGAACCATGGAGTCGGTTACATATTGACTACATGGGTCCATTTTTAAATAAGTTTTTTTTAATTGTCTTAGACGCCCACTCAAAATGGATCGAAGTATTTATTATGTCATCCATAACATCCGAAGCGACGGCTGACTCTTTGCGCAGTTGTTTTGCTAGATTTGGATTGCCCCGAACAATAATATCTGATAACGGTAGACAATTTACTTCAGATTATTTTCAAAATTTTTTAAACAAAAATGGCATAGAACATATCACATCACCTCCTTTTCATCCTGCTTCCAATGGTGCAGCGGAAAACGCGGTGAAAATTGTAAAAACTCCTAAAACAACAATTGTGTTTAGGAGTTAGGATTTAGATTTATAGATTTAATATAGTTTCACTAGTAATTTATTAATCCCATATATTTAATGTTTTACAAACGACAGACCGAATTCAACTGATTATTACAAACTTAAACCTTTCTTAAATAAAAGATATTCTCAAAAATATATTTACAATAGGCAACCAGGTTAACGTCTATAAATACATTACATACCCCTACCTTTAATATACACTTAATTAACAATATATACAATAATAATAATAATAAATGAACAAAAGATTATTTTACAATTTCAAAATTCTCATCGTATGCCAGACGTTGGGGACTTTTTACAATGCGTTTTGGTCTAGTTTCTTTTGAATTTTGCGAACTATTTTCCTCTACCGCTGACTCGGTATTATTCTCAGAATTGTGAGTTTTCTGAGGGAAATCAGAAGTAAATGATGAAAGTTTTAAAAGCTGATTGCTATGTCTCTTCCATGTTTTACCTAGCTCTGGAATGTGCACCATATAAGTGTTTTTACCTAATTTTTTATTAATTATTCCCTTGATCCATTTTACTTGGTTTAGAAAACGATAATCTTTTGTTAATACTCTGTGCCCTGGTAAAAATTCAATTTTACGGTTACCTTTAAAATAAGCACATTGTTTCTGTTGTTGTTTTTGTACTCTATCCTTTATTTCGCCCCCTCCTACATGATTGTTAACGTCCAACAGTTTAAATCTAGTACGTAATTCTTTCCCAAATAATAAATAAGCGGGACTTACCCCTGTTGTACAATGTTTCGTAGTGCGATAATCAAATAAGAAATTGTTTAATAATAAATTTATATCAAAATTTAATTTTTTATTTCCTATTGCCTTTTTTAAAGCCGTTTTTACAATTTTCACCGCGTTTTCCGCTGCACCATTGGAAGCAGGATGAAAAGGAGGTGATGTGATATGTTCTATGCCATTTTTGTTTAAAAAATTTTGAAAATAATCTGAAGTAAATTGTCTACCGTTATCAGATATTATTGTTCGGGGCAATCCAAATCTAGCAAAGCAACTGCGCAAAGAGTCAGCCGTCGCTTCGGATGTTATGGATGACATAATAAATACTTCGATCCATTTTGAGTGGGCGTCTAAGACAATTAAAAAAAACTTATTTAAAAATGGACCCATGTAGTCAATATGTAACCGACTCCATGGTTCAGTGGGCCAATCCCATGGATTTATTTCTGCTTTTGGTGGAGAATTTCTATTTAATTGGCAAGAACTACAGTTTTGGACTAATTGTTCTATATTTTTATCTAGTTCAGGCCACCAAAAATAGGATCGAGCAATGCTCTTCATTTTCACTATTCCCATATGAGACCGATGCAAGTCATTTAATAATTTATTATGTAATGTTTTCGGTATAATTAAACGGTTGTTCCAAAGTAAACAATCGTTCTGAACGCTTAGTTCATTTTTTCTTCTATAAAATGGTTTTAAATCTTTAATGAAAGCTTTTTTTCCGGACCAACCATTCTGTACGTAATTTAAAACTGTAATTAATAATTTATCATTTTTCATAGCCTTTTGGACATCTTGAAAATTTATTGGAAAATCAGCA
This sequence comes from Harpalus rufipes, assembly GCA_951394225.1. NCBI lineage: Eukaryota > Metazoa > Arthropoda > Insecta > Coleoptera > Carabidae > Harpalus > Harpalus rufipes. The sequence continues at coordinate 11,725,643 of OX596275.1, forward strand.
TTACTTGAAAAATAATTTACAAAATCTACATCGAAATTTTCGGATTCGTTATCACTTAAAGGCATTCTCGATAAACTGTCTGCACTATTATTTTCTGATTTGACATACTCGATTTGATATCTATAATTGGATAAAATAACTGCCCAACGCCGCAGTCTATTTGCCGAAAATTGCGGTATTCCTTTCTTCGGATTAAATATAGAAAGTAAGGGTTTGTGATCGGTCCTTAAAGTAAATTCAGTACCATATAGGTATTGATTAAATTTATTTAAGGCGAAAATTATAGCTAGTGCTTCTTTTTCTATCTGTGCGTATTTTTGTTCGCTTTGTGATAAAGTACGTGAAGCATATGCAATTGGTTTTTCAGAATTATCCGGCATTTTATGAGCAATTACCGCCCCTAGTCCATAAGAACTAGCATCTACGGTGAGAATAATAGGATAATTCGTATTAAAATGAACTAATACAGGACATGATGTCAAAGAAGTTTTTATTTTGTTAAAGGCGTTAGAACATTCAATAGACCAGTTCCATTTTACATTAGATTTTAATAAATTATATAGGGGATGCAAAATATTGGACATATTGGATACAAATTTGGCATAATAATTTACTAAGCCCAAAAAAGATTTTAATTCCGTAATATTTCGAGGAACAGGAGCTTCTTTAATCGCTTTAATCTTATTTTCAGATGTATGTAGACCATCTTTGTCAATCACGTGACCTAAGTATATTACTTGAGGTTGAAAAAATTTACATTTATTTATAGCAATTTTAAATCCTGCATTTTCTAATCTAGTTAAGACTTTCTCTAAATTTAAAAAGTGTTCCTCAGTATTTTTGCCAGTAATCAAAATGTCATCTAGAAAAATGCTTACGTCATCTAAACCCTGTAAAACAGATTCCATAATCTTTTGAAATTTAGATGGTGCACATGCCACCCCATAAGGTAAACGATTATATTGGAATAACCCTTTGTGAGTACTAATAGTTACTAATTCTTTACATTTATTGTCTAAGCATACTTGCTGATAGGCCTGTGATAGATCTAATTTTGAAAAATAAACACCACCTTGCAAATTAGAAAATATCTCTTCAATTCGTGGAAGTGGGTGTTGATCAATTTCTAAATGAGGGTTAATAGTAACTTTGAAATCTCCGCACAGTCGTACAGAACCATCTTTTTTTAATACTGGAACAATCGGAGTTCCCCAGGCACTGTAATTTACTGGTGAAATAATATTTAATTCCTCCAATCTATTTAATTCATGCTCAACCTTAGATTTTAATGCATATGGCAACGGACGTGGTCGAAAAAATTTTGGGGTTGAATTCGAATCTTTTATCTTTAAAGAAATTAGACCATTTTTAAAAGTTCCCAAGCCTGGTGAAAATACATTTACAAATTTATTTTTTAAACCTTCCAGTCGGTTTGTTAATTTCGTATAATTGATTTCACTAATGCCTAAATTATATTTGCTTAAAAAATCTCGACCTAAAATAGGAGGACCACCATTTCCTATTACATAAATTGTTAAATTATCTTTCTTATTTTTATAAGAAACTTCTACATTTAGTTTTCCTTTTGGCACAATTTTATTTCCGTTATAACAAAAGAAATTATTTTCGGTAGCTTTTAATTTGAAATGCTTAAATTTATGTTGCCAAAGAGATTCTGAAATTGCAGATACACTAGCACCAGTGTCAATTTGAAAAATTATAGGTATACTTTCAACAAATATTTCTATCGTTAATGGTGGATTATTATGAACAGAATCAATATTAAAAATTTCAAAATTGGTTTCTACATTTTTATTCTCAATTGTTTCATTTTCTGTTTCTAAATAATGATGTCGTTTCCTAGTGTTTTGTGAAAATTTATTTTTATTTTCGGGACATACTGTTGAAATATGTCCTTTGCGATGACAACGATTGCAAGATTTATTTCTAAAAAAACATTTATCAGACACATGATTGCACTTGCCACACACTGAACACTTCTGCTGTCGTTCCGGGTTGCGGGGGGAGGACCCACTGCTGCACCCGGCCTTCGATGATCGGATCTGAAGTAGCCCTGGCTCCGATTTGACCTGCATATTCTCGCTCGTTGAAATGGATTTGGCTGCTTCTCTGGCAATGGCGATTTGTACTACTTCACTGAAAGTCACTGACTTTTTTTCTTCGAAAAGTCTATCTTGGATTCCCCCTGGCAGGAATCCCACCACAAAACGGTCTCGCAAACTACTCTGAATTTCCGTTGATTCAAAGTCACATTCAATTGCAAGGTTTTTGACTCTCACTGCCCAGTTATTCACGGATTCACCAATTTGCATTTGTGCACAGTGAAATTTATATCTGGCTGCGAAAACGGAAATAGCTGGTTTAAAGTGCGTGTCCATTAGTTTAATAAGTTCATCGTAAGTTTTTGTTTCGGGTTTATCTGGCATTGATAAATTATATATTAATTTATACGCATTCTCACTTAAAATGTTTAAAAGAATTGCACGCTTTTTAATTATTGCCGTTATTTCATTTGCAGTGAAATAATTTTCAAGTCTTGCCTTAAAAATATTCCAATCGCCGCACGTGTTATCGAACTCGCGTAAATGTCCAACCACGGCACTTTCATTACTCATTTTTGAATTTTATTATTTAGTTTTTTATTTAAATTTTAATCCTCGTCGCCAGTTGTTGTGTTTAGGAGTTAGGATTTAGATTTATAGATTTAATATAGTTTCACTAGTAATTTATTAATCCCATATATTTAATGTTTTACAAACGACAGACCGAATTCAACTGATTATTACAAACTTAAACCTTTCTTAAATAAAAGATATTCTCAAAAATATATTTACAATAGGCAACCAGGTTAACGTCTATAAATACATTACATTTAAGTTATAATAACGTTAAATGTCAATAAATCAAATTTAACTGTTAAATCTTCAAGTGAGGGTACTTCCGGTTCACCAATTATAACCAAAATATAATCAGTTGTTTTTCTGGATGTAAACTTGAGGAATACGAAAATATTATAATTTTTGGATTCGTGGTATTGAAGTTATGCGATCCGAAACATACATACAGACATGATCGTAAATATGGTAAAATCGTATTATAGGGACCCTAAAACATGCTTAATCACTAAAAACTCATCATTGATTTTTTTGACAAAAGACAATACCTTCCTTACCTAAAGGTGACGGAAAGTAAAAATAAGGTTCCCATTTCAAATAAAAAAAGTTGTCACTGTATTTTGAGTATCACAGGACGAAAATTTTATTTTTTTGTTCTTTAAATTTGTCTTGTAAAACAGAAATTGTTTCCCAATTTAACCGTCTTTGTATTTCTTATGCTTCTCGAGATTAACTTGAAACCATGCGATTCTCTCGCGTAGCAGCTATTTTTTGTTTGGCGCTTGTTGAAAGTTGTTTGCAAACGGTTACTGTATGTAATAGTATTTTTTTACCTCTCGCTAAAAGAGGTATTGGAATCATGTTAAAAATCGCATATCGGTCCCTAGAATCCGATAATAACATTTTTACAATGATGTCTGTGTGTGTGTGTGTGTGTGTGTGTGTGTGTGTGTGTGTGTGTGTGGATGTGTGTGTGTTAGGTTGTTGGAGGTACGATTTCTCAAATTCTATAAGATTAAAGACCCGTGTAACTACGGATTCCTCAATCTAACAGTAATGGGAAGAGTTGAATATATTCTGGTAACAATTATTGGAAAACCGGAAGTAGTAGTATTTTAACAAAACTCTTCTAAATATTATTTTTTGAATATTTATGTTAATACAAATATTAAAAAACAAAATTCTCTATCCGACACATTTTAAAAAAATATTATACCTTCTTTCGATTTAAAGATGTAGATATATAATCATATATTATACAACAAGACGATTGAAAATTCTCGGTTATACGAAACGTGTTGCCTGGAAACATCACGAGACCGAAGGTCGAGTGGTATTTCCAATAGGCAACTCGTTGAGTATTTCGAGAATTTTCTATTGTCGAGTTGTATACAAGTAGACTATATCATGAATAAAAAATAAATTAAAAAGTAAATAGTAAATTTAACGTAGACCTGTGGTCTATTTTATTTTGACAGAAATGTCAAACTATATGCTACATAACCTATCTATTTGAATATAGTTGGAGTAGTATGTAATATTACATTGAATTGCTCGTATTTTAAAATAAATGCTTGTATTTCAAATAAACTAGCAACAGTGCAGTGTCTAGATTTGTGATCCAAATAATTATTTGTTTACTTGTCAAATTTTTACTTCTATAATGCCTTGCTGTCAAATAATAGATGCGTTCAATTATTTGTTTCGGTGCACTTGGAGCTGTCAGTGTGATTTTAAATGTCTACTTAAAGCATACATCGCACGATTTCCCTCCTCAAAGTCTAACTACAGATTCATTTATACACTCGATACTGTGTTCGAAGGAAAAAGATCATGTCCGTAAATATAACTAAAAATGGCATTGCCAGTTCTGAGTACATAGAACAAAATAACCAAACGCAGGTATAAGTGAATATACGAAGGTAGGTATATTCGAATATACAAAGGTTCGTATATTCGTTCACCATGGTTACTTAATAATAACCGCTGAAATACGTGGTAATTAAGGAAAATCACGCATTCTTATTGGTTTATAACTTAATGAATGATATAGTCTATAAAATAATCTGTTGTAGTAAATCTCACAGCCTGCTCACAGCCCAAACATCTCCATAGTGAAATTAAAATGTCTGTAATTGACAGATAAATGTCACTAATGTCAGTGTCAAAAATTCAGAGATAGTACTGAAGGATTTTTCTGGGAATGATATTTAATATTTCTTATTGTATTATTAATTATATATTTAAAATTATAGGTATATTACATGAACCGTTCAGAAATAACGCCAATCCCGTTAATTAATTGGAAAAAATTCGAACATTTAGAAGAAATGGAGAAAACTCTCTCATAGAATGAATTTAAAATGATAGAAAATACGTAAATATAAACATTAGGTGTAATTAGAATTTTTCGTGTGTAAAAGAAATATTTAATACATTACTTATATATACCACAATGGAAAGAGCGAGACGTATTGTGATGGCCACAACAGATTTTTATGTAAATAATAATGAATTTAATTACTATTTATAGAATTTGTTAAGTATACTTGTCAACTTGTGCAAAACATATTTTTACATATTATGTTAGGCACATGTCGGTATTTTGCGTACAAAGTTATTAATTAGTTCGGTTATGTGAAGGTCGAAAACAAATTCATAAAGTAAATACACAACAAAATATTAATGAAATCTTACTTCTTCCCGATAAGAAGAGTTCACAAAATGTTTCAAAATCTCCAAGGTAACCGTTTCTTAGAATGGAATGATAGTAGTAGGACACACATGTGTCCTTAGGGTTTCTTGTAATGTAGATAATCTAAAACAAAGAAAAATTTAGTTTTGTATTATTGTATTATATTTGCTTATGCTTACATTAATAATGTCCCAAATCTTTCATTCTTATGTATATAAAAGAGCATTTAATTTACAACAACAATAAAATAATTGTTAGTAATTTTAGAATGCAAATTTATTTGAAAACAATGAATGTGCAAGGTTAAAGTAACATAACTGTTATTTTATTTTCATATGATCTATGCAATATGCAAGTAGATGTAGATAGCAATAAGTACATATTGATGCAGTCGCGTATTCGACGCGCTAAGCGCTAAGCAATCGAGTTGAAGGCCATCGCACACTGTTCAGAACCGGGAATGTCTTCAACGTCCGAATATTCAATACCAGAATTTGCATGCACAGAATCATTCTCATCCCGAATATTCAAAAACAGAATCGCGCATCGCCAGAAAGCGCTTCGCCCGAATCATTTAAAACCCGAGTACGTGGGCGTGGGTGTGGCCAAGCGGAGGTTACTTTAGGTTAGGTTAGATTTGGGTGGGTTTGGTTAGGTTAAATACGGTTTCGTGCAATGCACGATTCTGTTTTTGAATATTCGGGATTTGAATGATTCTGTGCAAGCAATTCTGGTTTTAAATATTTGGGCGTTGAGTATGCACCCTTCAGAACCAACCGACAGCGCGCCGATCGGCAGAAATAAGTATGTAGAGCTTCTTATGGAGATAGCCCAACGTCGAAATATAACTAGATAAAACTTCATTTGATTTGTTTTGATTTCGGCTGGCCAGACAGAGACAACTATAGATGGAGATATATTTAGTCTATATTGAGCATTGCTCACTAGAAGTGCAAGTGTTCTTAATAATATATTCTTTGGAAATAAAAAATAATACCAACAAACGAATTATAATTCAATATATTTTAAGTCGATTAATGCAGTACCTATCTATCTTAGTAAATAATATAATGGAATAAAAAAAAATCTTATTCTTGTTACATTGTTTACAATAACTTTCATTTCGTGGTGTATTATAATTTTAAAATAAATACCTATATAAAATTAAATTTAATATTTATGTTCCGTGATTGGTCAAGGGTCTTGTTCAAATATCTGATCCTGCAAAAGTGTTAAAAGATCTTGTAGCAAATTTCTGCCTTTCAATATTTGGAACCAAATGGCGTGGGTCTTGTCACTTGTAAAATGTATGTAAAAATGCCATCTTGTCGCAAGAATAGGTCTGAAAAGGGTTTTCGAGTATTTAGAATACCATGTGAAAGAAAAAGAAAATTAGTGTAATTTTATAAGAAGAAGTGATTTGTCGGTTGTGAGGTTAGTTTGTTTTCGTACATATTTATTGTTCGGTAAAGTCAATAATTTTGTAGTTATAATACATAAATAATAAATATTTTACGTTGGAATTTTTTTATTTTTGTAACATAAACCTATTTTTCGTCGTATTGGCGCTTAAATTTTGACTTCAACACTAGATGGCATCTAGTGAGAAATACTCGAACTAGACTAAATATATCTCTATCTTTGGTTGTCTCTTTCTGGCCAGCCGAAATCAAAACATTCAGTGAGGAGGGATAAGGAATGTTTTGTCTAGTTATATTTTATATTTCGCCGTTGAGATAGCGTCTGCGCTGCCGTGACGACTAGTATGCGCAACTCCATAAGAAACTACGCAAACCTATTTCTGTCCATCACGGTGTAGCCGTTCGGTGCCGAACAGTGGGAATTGGCCTCTTTTTTTCGCGTGCGAGAAGTCATTCTACAACAGTCCACAACTTTTGGTCGTCAGTGAACCGAACAGACGTCTATTGGGTATGAAATAAATAGTGATATAAATAAATACGAATCAAGTCCAGTCTACTCAGTCGAGTCGACAATGAGTCTATACGCATGGTGAAATAAATAATCAATAATAAATATAAATAAATACTTATAGTGAAATAAATATTGTGTAAATAAACAGTACGTTGTCCTACGAGTAGAATTCAATGTCTGCTTTCAAATATTTTTTTACCTTAACAAGACTTGATATTGCAAATTTTTGTAAAAAAAAGATGTTCAATCAACATCTAATTATATTGTGATCCATTTTTTGTTCCACTGTTTATGTACACAATAATAACAAGTAAAAACAGTAAGTAGGTACATTCAAGGTTAAAGAATCTGAAGATCTATTCTCACACAGAATATAAATTCACCCCTGATCAGTGTCCACATTCATACACTGTTTTTCATCTTTTTCATTCGGAAACTATCTTTAACTCAACATTAATAACGTTCTGCCATTTACACACAGACCGTCCAGGCATCTTCAATATCAACAATGTTTTACTCAGTCGCCATTCTCTCTAAATGACTATACCAGTTCAACTGACTCACTCCCACTCTTGCAACAATATTCTTCATACAAGAAAATATATTATTATGTATTTTCTCACTTTTGGTGTTTTTTCCTTATTTTGTATTTGCCAGGGCAATAAATGCCAATGTAAATGTGTTTTAATCACCCTTTCGTTATCTTTTAATTCATCGACCCATTTTGGTGAATCAAGAAGTAATGGATTAGGCTTATAATTATCAGTTTTTATTACGTCGTCATAATAGTACAACCCTGAAATTCTGATATAACTTGTTATAAGAATTTGACAATGCTGGAGAAATTAAAAGACATACTCTAAGAAAGGTGACCGTTGGTATAATACGGTTTTGCCACGTTCAAAATCTAGATTGTGTACTATCATCCATACCATTTCTTGTGCCCAGGTAGTACCTGGAAAAAATGATTTGTTTTTGTAATTTTAAATACATACACATTCGCTACTTTTAATAACTATATAATAAGAACTTACATAATAGTTATTTAACTATCAAGAGTGTTAATAAAGGCGATTAATAATCGAGACACAATATGTAATATGCCGAGATGATATTTTTATCTATTTATTCATTATTTATAATACTTAACAATATATTATTATGTATGTATGAGACGATCTAAGAAGAAAGAGCTCGAAGAATAAAGACCATAAACATGAAGTATAATGGCAGATAGTATGAACAACTGATTTGGGTGATTAGTGAGCAGTTGAATAGCATAGTTTTACCTCTGTCAATCATGTATGGATTATTTTAGAGCAAAATACTTAAAAAAAAATATTGTATGCATCTTGAAATATTTTTCTCCAAAATAATTCATAAACAATTAACTGAGAAAAAATATTGCTAGATAACTGCTCACTAATCACTATTAATCAGTTATTCATGTTCATACTAATAGTGAATGTTATTATTTAAAACTTCAAGGAAAGCAAAGGTAAATCTAGTTGACAAAATAGGGTAAAATGTTCCGTTTCATTATTTCATAACCTTCAATAATCAAATCAACAAGTGTACCCATATTTTTGGACAATACTATATGTTGGTCTGAGTTAAAATTTATGTAGGTAGGAATAGCATTTTAAATAATTTCTTTATTCATTTTAAAATACTACGTTGTATAATATTTATATACAATAAAAACTCAACATAAAATTGTATATTGTATCACTTTCTCGAAATGTCAAAATTGATTCGGTACGCAAAGGTTCCAAAATAGCCGTTACAGGGGCTGGCGCTTAAAATGTGCCCAACGCCTATGGGGAACAAAAATTAAATTAATAGTAATGGCTACCCCTGCATTAAAATATGTAGCGAAAATTTAAATAAATTGTTCCTGTATTAGAACTATTAACAACAAAAAAAAATCAACATTAGACGAACATACTGCTGATCTGAACCTGCATCTAAAAAAGTATTATTGAAAGTCAAATACTAATAGATTTCAATAATACTTTTCTTAAAATGCAGGTTCATCTAATGTTTTAATTTTAATATTTCTAATATATAAACAATTTAATTTTTCGCTTCATACTTTAGTACAGGAGTTCCTCTTAAAGTCAATATTTATAAATATATAAAATTTACTATACAGAATATGCAACGAAACAAGAACGAAGTTAATTAAAATTAGGACCATATTTTCAGCACAACATATTTTTTACACAACACTTGATTCCATACAAATCATTCTCTACAGCGCATAACACCAAAAGCGACCACCGCCATTATTTTCTTTATTATTATAGTTACAAAAAAATATTATAGAACAAAGTTATAGGAGAGCAAGGGGAACATCCCATTGAAGAAGAAAATATTTTTTAAACCAGTGGTTCTCAATCTCAAGTTGCAACACAAAGTTATATTTTTTCAAATGGGATTATGCATATTATTTATGCTTATTTGATAGCGTATTTTTTTCTGATTTTAACTATGTATTTATATATTTATATCCTTACATAATAAAAACATTGAAAAAAATGCAATTAAAAGTTAAATAAATTTTATTTTTATAGTCATTTTTCAGTAGGCCATGTATGAAAACCAAAACCTGCTATTTGTCAATTTGAATTACTTATGGCCGATAGTATAAAGGTCGATTAAATATGTGTTAAACAACAGTTAAGCAAACGGAGTTTATTTAGTGAACTTAGGTTAATTATATTTGGGTGGTATAACATTAAAATGAACTGGAGTCAATTGAATGTAGTTTATCCCTTACTCAGTCGGTAATATTTCATGCAGCTCACTTCTCGTCATTCTATCTGTCAATTTAATTTTTTGAAGTTTTGTTCGCGCGTGGGTCTAAGGTCTAAGTATTTGAAAAATACCTACATAATACTTTTTCTACATAAAAATATAAAATGAACAAAAAGCAGTGATCTAAGAATTTTGATGAAGAAGAAAGACTGTCATTAATAGAAATAATGCAAGAATAAATATTATTGAAAATAAAAAAGCTCACTCGGCAACAAATAATTTGAAAATAAAATCATGAACCGAAATTGCTGTAATATGTAATGTGTAAAAAATCTAAAACTGTTCGTTTTTCAAAACGGAACGGCAATTTAAATTCAACATCATTATATATTTCGAAAGGATTTCTCCTTTCCCGAAATATTCGGGGCTGTTTACTCATTAAATGTATATTCATTAAATGTTCGTCGTCACTATTAGAACTTGAATCGTACGTCAACATTTTTACTCTAGAATATAAAAAGCATATAATTTAAATGAATTATAAAATATATGCTAATGCACTTAACTTACCAAAATATTAATTAAGTATATCAATATACTTTCTTAAAATATTATTAACAACATTGACAGTTATAATTATGAATGATATTCAGCGTTATTCAGAATATAAAAACGTCAGTTATTATTTAAACTCAATTTGAACGGATGAAATCGGCCGCTCAAGTCAAACGTAGTTTAAACTAAAGTCAAAAGCTAATTTTGTTTTACACTATTGAAATTTTACTTGAACCTAGTTCAATATAAGTTAAACTGAGTTCAATAATTGAACTATGTTTATACTATCGGGCATTAGGCTACAAATCAAATAAAACACTGTTTATAGCGTTGTTAACCAATATTTGTTTCATTTTAATTTAAGCTCAATTGTTTTTCATTCATAGCCTACTGAAAAATTACTCCAAAAATAAAATTTATTTAAATTTCAATTGAATATTTCTCAACATTATTGTTATATAATAATATAAAAAAATCACATAGTTGAATTCAGAAAAAAATATTGTATCGAATAGGCCAAAAAAATATAAATCATCCCATTTAAAAAAATATAACTTTGTGTTGAGTACCAATGGTTTAAAAAAAAATCTTTTCTAATAGGATGTTCCCCTTCGTCTCCTATAACTTCATTCTATAGTATTTTTTAAACTATAATAATAAAGAAAATAATGGCAGTGGTCGGTTTTGGTGTTACACCCTGTATATGAACTAATAATATAATCACTAAACACAAATCAAAATTAATTCAATTTTTTTATAGAATAATAATTTCACTTAACTGAATTTTAAATTTCAGACACCAGCACATGTAATTATCGATATAATAGCTAACTGTAATTATTCATATGACCCAAGGACTACTAAGTCTAATTATAAATGCAGTCCCATGGTCACCCGTAAGACTTTCTATAATCTTAATTGACATTTTGTTTTATTTGTTTTTTATTTTCATGGCTATCTGATTTTTGACGAAAATGTCATATTTTATTTTCTAAATATCTAATGCCACAGATATTCTATTTCATTAAATAAGGACTTTTTAAAAACAGAAATTAATTTTAAACAAATTTACATTCTTGTACTTTTGCTCTAAAATATACAGGAGAGCCAATTTCCGCATATTTTTAAAATCCTATATTAAACTCCTATGTTCGGCGTTTCGTTGCACACTCTGTATGTGTTGTTTTAATTAAATTTTTGTTTAATTCTCAATTAAAATATTAAATGGTGCAACCGGCCATAAAATATTTGTGTTTGGGGTCATTTGATGCAGAAATTTTTAACTTTCTATTGATACCAAAATCATTGTCACTCAAAACAGAAGATATGTATATCTTTAAAGAAAAAACACTCGGTATAAATAATATTGGCTCATATTTTTAGGTCACTTTTACAATAAAAGCGTGGTATTATATTATATTAGGTAGGATAAAACATCACGTTTAATAAAAACACTACTGAGAAGGAATTTACAATAAACAATAACTTTTTGCGTACCTGCTTTTGGATATGAAGTAATAAACACATCAGTATCTTTCACCTCCAAATTTAAACACCTATCCATGATTTTTGCGAAATGTATTGGCAAAACTGTATCTCTATTGCCGTATTCTGCAAACCCGTATCTTATTTTGTTGGTAAAGGTTTCATATAATATTTTATCAATCTCATTGTTTGGTTCAATTTTTGACCACGTAATATTCATTTTGCTATATTAAATTATTTATAGCAGATGTACTCTCTCTAATGTCTACTTAAATACTGACAAATAGAGAGAATGGAATAGAACTACTAACATATAAGTAAACAAGTTGTGTACACAGCGTTTCAGAAAAAATGATTTATTTTCTTATGGAAAAATCATTTTATCCTATCGGCAATTTGTATGAAAATAATTAATAATAATTACAATGTTATGCAAAGTATATTATTTCATGTAGAAAATTTGATGCTATAAACAATGCGTTATTGTGTTAACCAAAATTTTGCTTTTTACCTCTCGCTAAGAGAAGTATTGGATTCATACTAAAAATCGCATATCCAGATTTTAATGAAAAAACACGTTTTAAGGTCCCTACAATCTGATTTTAACATTTTTACGATGATGTCTGTGTGTGTTTGTGTGTGTGTGTGTGTGTGTGTGTGTGTGTGTGTGTGTGTGTGTGTATGTGTGTGTGGATGTATGTGTGTGTGAATGTGTGTGTGTGTATGTATGTATGTAGGACTTTGGAAGGACGATTACTTAAAAACTATAAGACTTAATATTTATTTAGCTACGTATTTCCCAATCGGACATTAATGAGAAGAGTTGAAAAAGTTTTGGTAATAATTGAACAACCGGAAGTTGCAGATTCTTGAAAAAAGTTCTTCTAAATATTATTTTTTGAAAAATTTTCTTGATAATATTAAAGAAAATATAAATAAAAGAAATATAATATACAGGGTGATTCATCGGTCTGTCCTCTCTTTATAACTCTTTTATTTTCAGTCAGATAGAAAAACTCTTCAAATATAATTTATATAATATATTATTATATATCTACTTACTATATGCATTTGTATACAAGGTGCTCCGTTGAAGCGCAACAATATATAACTTTATATTTCTTAATGGAACATATGGAAATATATATAGGATATATTTATTTACTTTGATAGTAAATTAGATTCCCTTCAAAAAACTATTAAGTAATAAGGACTCTAAAATTATAAATTAAGAAGTTATTTACGTTCATAAAAAATAGTAGTTCATAGTGGAAAAAACCATAATTTAATACAAAATTTTGATTCTATTTTATTAATACTTATTTTAAACATTACACTAATTATAAAGAGGCTATTAAAATTTAGTGACAGACTAAATAATGCAAAATTATAATAAATGCTAGAAAACTTGTCCTCCAAATTATCCATAGCTTACTTTGTTAATAATAACATGATACAAAAATATCATTCAACGAATACAGGTAAATAACTTCTTAAATTATAATTTTAGACCCCTTATTACTTCATACTTTTTTAAAGAAAATCTAATTTACTATCAAAATAAATAAATATATATACGGTGTTCCATTAAGAAATATAAAGTTACATATTGTTGCGCTTCAACAAAGCACCCTGTATACAAGTGCATATAGTACGTAGATAGACAATAATATATCATATAAATTTTATCTGGAGTTTTTCTATCTGACTTAAAATAAAAGAGTTATAAAGAGAGGACAGACCGATGAATCACGCTGTATAATATAATCTGTTGTAATAAATCTTACAGCCGAAATAATGCCATGGAAACTAATTGAAAATTTAAAATGTTTGTCACTTCTAGAACCCTCCGACGCCACAGTGATACCGAGCACAATAGATTTAGATCATCGATCATCAACACGTCCGGCGCCCGAATACTCTTCATTCAGTGGCGCACGTTACAGTATTAATAAATTGACTGAAACCAGTGAATTTGCTTGTATGGTGAAAATGATTAGGCAGAAGACTCACGTCATCAACCTGAAAAAAACCTTATAAAAAGAAATATAACTTGTAGTAATTATTAGTTGTTATTTATTTTTTAAAAAAGAAGAAAATATATACTAGTATTAAATAAACGTATATATTAATTAATTTACAATTATTTCTAAGTCAAACCTTGTTCCTTTTACGAAATAAAAAATTATTTGACACAACATGATCGAAATTCTCATTAGTGCCAACGTATGGTACAAAAATTAATTACAATTATTTCAAATAATTTTATATTCCGTAAAAGGAATAACGATTCACTTAGAAATAATTGTAAATATCATTAATATATACATTACTTAATACGAGTTCTTTTTTTTTCTTCTTCTTTTAAAAATAAATAACACCCAATAATTTCTACAAGTTATATTTCATTTTAAAAGTTCTTTTTCAGGTTGATGACGTGAGTCTTCTTCCTAATCATTTTCACCATATTTTAACAATAATTGCACGTCAAGGACAATTGAAATTCTATTCTCTTATTTTAAATTGGAGATGAAGTAATCGCATGTGCTGTGCCATTCAACTTTTCCTCCCTTCAAAAAACATTTGCTCACATGTCACAAAATTCCTAGTTATTTGGTTTAGTGTAAGAATGTTCATCTGATAGTGTTTGTTGCGTGATGGCGCGCTCTCTAGGCTCCGTTGTTGGCATATCCAAGCCCACGGAGATGCTCTTCCTCACGGTGCTTGCCCTCTGGTTTAACGTGTTTGACATGACGCTCTTCGAGCTGGGAAGCAACCTAGATTTAGTGTGGAAGGCGCCGATGGAAGATGAGAAGTTCTCGCCACAAGCGCAGAATAGTATCAAAATTCTTCTGTCCGGGGTGGTGTTTGTCAGGACTTTTACGCTCCATTTGTATATTGCCTTTTTGATTGCTATGTGTTGGCCGATTTATCTAGTAAGTTTGTAGATTAGTTATTTCAAAATAATGATTTTAAAGAATGGTTTACTCATATATGAGATTATAAGGATGGTTTCGAATGGGAATATAAACTAAATATAATAGACGTTTAAAGTTTACGTTTGACATTTTGACTTATAGCTGTCAGAGTACACCTACTACATCTAATAATAATGAATGTAATATTCATAGGCCCGTAGACGTATGGTTTCCGGGTTTCATTTACAATCAATAAATTCATAAATTAACATGTGTCATAAAAAAGTTTTCGGAATTTTTTTGAATGGACGATACTGTGGTTGAAGAAAAGTATATTGAACCTGCTTATTACAACAATAATTAATATAGCTTAAGCTTTAAAATTCATATTTAATATAGAATTATAGAGCTATAGTTTGGTTCACGAAAGATGACAATTCAAGGACATTTATTAACCGTATGGTATAATATTACTAGCAGATAACTTCACTGTATTTCGTATACATAAACGTGCAACATGAAATATTTATGGATACATTTTAACTGAAAAAAATAAAAGTAATTTATTTGAAAATTATGTTTCTTTTTAAATAATGCCTTTCTCAAGGATTTATGCTCCTCACCTATGTATTTGCAAAACCCAAAAACATAAACTTGACAAAAACCATGGAATTATAAATTAATTTAAATGTCAACGTCACTGGGTAACTATTAGGACAGAGGGCAGTGCAGTATATAATTAGATATTCGTAACTCTACGACATACGTCATTATTATTTGTAATGTGTTAGAAAGTAAAGTCACCATTTACGTATATCTGTTGCACAACATAAACTACATAGACACACGTCTAATAATCTTTCTCTTTCTAACATGAAATGTTACTAAGCTACTACTGTATAAAGTGCTGTGTATTCTTTCTTCGAACAAGTGACATTGAATAGTCATCTTTCGTGAACCAAAGTATATAGTTTAGTTCACCAAAGATGAATATTCAAGGTCACTTGTTCGAAGAAAGAATACACAGCACTTTACACATCAATAGCTTAGCAGTATTTCATGTTAGAAAGAGAAATATTATTTAACGTATGTCCAGAGACAACTATCTAAAGAGAATTTGGAAACTCAATGATTTTGTATTGTCATAAAGTTTGCCATCTACCAATATATGCAACTAACTAAACCACGGTAACTAAATCTGTAAAATGTTGTCCTTGTGTTTTTAAAATTAATTTTTTTAATGTTTAATGGCCAGTTGCACAGCTTATAGTTAAATTGTTAACCATTGGTTAAATTGACAATATCGTATCGAAACGAAATGTCAAATGAGTTATTAAATATTACTGTCAAAATTTCGATACGCATTTTTTCTGTTAACCAGTAGTTAAGCCATTAACTATATGCTGTGCAACTGGCCATAAGATAGTTCGTTTCTATAGATATTCATAAAAATTTAACTATGTGTTAAGAATGACCCAATACATGCACAGTTATTTTTTTATAAACTTCTGACGTACAGAAAATGAGCTATTCGCCTCGAAAGTCGGACCAATGCTACCAAACGAACGTTTTGATTAATAGCATCATTTTTCTTCTATAGATTTTAATATAAAACTAATATGTAGTAGTTTAATATGTTTCGAATGTTATTTCAAACGATGAAATCGATCTGACGTACAGTTTCAGAGTAATTGTAGTGTAAAATAATGTACTCGACGACAGAAAAACTCGAGGGAGAGAGACAGCGGCAACACTGTATGTTTACGTCACAGGAAAGGGGTAAAACTAACATAATATATAGATAGCAATATTACTTACATTTGCATTTAATGTATATTTTATTCATTTATATTTTTGAAAAACTGTATAACGTTATAACTGCTAAATTGATTTTTTGACGGTCTAAAAATGACATTTATATGATAGCAGGCATAAATCATGCCCTCATTACCGGTTTTAGAACTAGAGTTTTTCGGCAGATTTTGAAACAAAATTTGAGTTATTTTCCGATCATGTATTAAGAAAGTATGCTACGACGAAATGTCATTTTTAGAATGTCAAAAAATCAATTTACCTGTTATAACGTTGTTATATGGTTTTTCAAAAATATAAATCAATAAAAAAATACAGAAAATGCAAATGTAAGTAATATTTTATATCTATATAAGTATATAATTTGTTATATTATTTTGAATATGTCAAAAATTGTCAGCGGAAATAAGTCACGTCAAAGCGGCATCATCTTAAAAACAGTAAATTCGTGTTGTAGGGACTCTAAAACGTGCTTATTCATTAAAACCTCACCATCGAATTTTTTAACCAAAGGCAATACCTTTCTTATAGGTGACGGAAGGTAAAAAGAAATATGTATAAATAAGTAAAAATAATATTTTAAAAACAAAGTACAAATAAATTATTTATATACGTAACTCATATTTTATCGTATAGGATGTCATATTAGTCAAAATGCCTGTCTTCAATTTAGCAAATTAGGAAAGAATATTTTACTCGTTACTCAAATTGACACCATAACAAAAGCTTGATCGCAAACTAAACGAGTACAGTGCGAAATACATTATTTTTGTTTGCAGGGTACCCGTCCAACGTTGATGCTACCATGGCTGTTGGTCAGCGCTGTGAAGAACATCGGTACAGGTGTGATTACTCTCGCGACAGGCACATATACGTGTATAGTGTATGGACCTTTTCGCCCTGCTTGTATGCGTTTCATCGGATCGCAGATAATGGACCTGGGGCCTGCTTTATATATGTGGTTCTTGGGACTAAGGTAAGAAAACCAAATAACGTACAATGTCAAAAAATCATATTGAACTGCTTTTTTTTAACTGTTAAGACTGCAAATAAGAGTACTTCCGGTGTACCAATTATATCCAAAAATTAATAAAGTCTTCATACGGACGTACAAAAGGAAAGAATGAAAGAATTATAAATTTTGGAATTGTAGTATTGGAGTTATCGAAGGAGAACTTTTTTTACACACACAGGCACACACACACACACACACACACACACACACACACACACACACACACAGAGAACACACATATACACACACGCATACACACAGACACACACACGCACGCACACACAAACACACACATACATATTTACAGACATCATCGTAAAAATAGTAAAATCGTATTCCAGAGACTCTAAAACGTGCTTATTCATTAAAAACTCACCATCAAATATTTTGACGAAAGACAATAACTTCCTTACCTAAGGTGACGGAACGTAAAAAAGACAAAACCACAAAGAAGAATAGCAAAATTATTTATTTTAATATAATTAAAAATAAATGTAACATTTATGTAGCAATTTTCAAATATTTTGCAGTTACAGCGTATACATACATATCTGCAGACCCATTTTATTAAACATACAGAATTAATATTGTTTTGTTTGATTTAATTGAAGAATCACATGTACATCATATTTGAAGAAATATTTTTAAAAATATTAGTAAAAAATATAACTAAGAAAAATTATGTTCCCATGTTAGACGACTTTGTTCGTATTCCATGTTGGTGCTACAGTACACAATATTTGGCAACAGTGCAGGATGCCCGATTGATAGATTTTTGTAAACATATATTTATTTTGGACGCCAAAATGTTGGTAATATGTACAAAAATATACGCGAGACGGCAAAAACCCGAATAAAATACGGACGTCAAATATACGTGTATATTGTGTTCTTTAAATATAAATTTTTCAAAATATCCTTATGCTCACATTTATTAGGTAGGGTAAAACATTCTATATACACGAAAAAGTAGACCCTAGGACCAGTATTTCCCATAGACGCCAAATGAATGTTTCTATGTACGGAAGTCAAATTGATATTATCATATCTTTATAAACGCGTGGGTGGTAAAGAGAATAAAGTATGTGAATTGGCGTCTAACTTCTGTTCGCTAACTTCTTTGCGTGAAAATAAAAACTATTCGCGTGGGCGTTACACGACGGAGCGTGTTCTAGCGTTGATACAGATTTCATCTGAGTATCTCATCCTGCGATCAGTAAAGAACTTCCAGGTATGCATTTCTGCTAACTTATTTTTTTTTGCCTCTGGTCTATATTCATATATACATCACGCCATATCACATACGCATCACGCCATGTCACAATGTTTCATTTTTTATAACATCATTAATCCGTATATTTGTAGAATAGAATAACACATTTGTTTTGTATTATTTAAAAAAAAAACATTTTTCGCAAATTCGTAAAACATTTTTTTACTAAAATTTAGTTTGAAAAAGAAATAGTATTTGGCGCCTTTTTAAGGTCCTACTCCTAATACCCTGTTGTCCGCCCTGGGTCCGTCACTGATCCTGACATGGTATATACAACTATATTTAGTTCTTACTTTACGCAATGTGCGTTATATTAAACGCCTGAGAAAGGTATAACAAACGCTAAAATAAAATTTTTCAGAAAAAAAGATCGAAAAATAAGTACTGAACTCATAGGCGCCGACTTTTGTATAATCCAGGGGGGGGGGCATTTTTTTTTTTAAATAATAATAATAATAATAAAATGAATTATTGTTTTCATATATATTATATCTTGTTAATAATAATCACAGAAAAAAAATACAATTTAGTTTCAGTGCCTACGAATCTTATGTCTTTTTATATTATTTTAAACATTTTACGCCTAATATTTTTGAAAAAAAGATTTGAAATTGTATTTAAATCGAGCTCATTTTTAATTTTTGCATGACAATTAAGTATACCGACATGATTTAATCTATGTTGTGTCATTATGGAATGAGAAACTAAATGATAATCGTAGAAACACTAAAATTAGAGTCTGGACACAAGGTGGCAAGTTCTGATTGGCCGGGGGATTGGTCGGCTGTTTATGAGCGTCCCGCCATTATTTAAATTCGAATATCTGACAAATTATAAAAAATGAAATGTAAGGTCTATTAAAGTACTTCAATTAACCATCAAATTTATTTACTGAAATATGTCAATATGTTGTCGCGAAATATTCATAGACATATTTCATTTTCTCAAAATATATTTTTCTGGTGGAATTATTATAAAATTTTACTGCAACCGACCATGATTTTATTAGTAAATACAACACCAACAAAACCTACGGAATTGAAGTTAGTCGTTCGAAAAGTACATGAAATTAGCTGTATTTTCTACCCTTGTTGCGGTGAAATGAATAAACATGGCGGATATCGGTCGTGTCCACACTCTTATTATAGTGTCTCTAAAAATTTCGGATTTAGTGGCCATCTATCGAATAAGTTCCAAATAAAACTTTACTAATGATGCAATTCATGCAAATGTCATGATTGAAATATTTATAAATTAATACGATTGAAGCTAAAGCGCAAAAAATTGTATAGGCGATGGAAGGCCAAAAAATAGTTTCGCCCCCTTTGCCCCCCTCCCCATAGTCGGCGCCTATGACAACCCCCTTGTTATAAGAAATTATAGAATTAGGTTTTCAATAGGCAAAGTTTAATTCTAATGAAACAAAATTCAATGCTTCAATTCTTTTAGGTTGGAATACTCTGGACGCTTGACCTTCCATTTGAAGTTGTGAGTAATATCGTTGTATGAGTATGAGTAGTGAATCAGTGACGTCACAAAAAACCGTAGCGGGAATTTTTTTTTACATTCCGCTACCCTTGGTAAGGGAGGTATAGGGATCGTGCTAAAAATCGCATATCGAGATTTTGGTAAATGACCACGTTTTCAGGTTCCTACAATCCAATGTTAACATTTTCACGATGATGTATGTGTGTAGGTATATGTGTGTGTGTGTGGGTCCTCTTTACGCTCTAACTCAAATACTATAGTTCAGAAAAAATTGAAACCTTGTATTTCTGCCTTACTCTTATATGGAAAGATGCCATTAGATTTTGGAGTAAATCAGATAACCGGAAATGGCACTTTACTGGAAGCTCAAAATAGTTTTTCTTCGAAAAATACCTTTAAATGTTATTTTTTCGAGATTTATGTTATATAAAAATTAAAGATTATTAATTTTTCTACAGGTTTGCATTAATACTTTTTCTATATATTTTATGGATAAATTTATAAAACTTTCTATAATTTTAATCCCGAAGCCTGCGCTTTAAACACAACTCATACACATGGTTACACAATTAAAATCTGAAATGTTTGTAACTGACAGATATATATATCACTGTCAACAAACTAATCATTTCAAATAATAATATTAACGTTTTAAAAATAAAATAAAACAATAATTATATGAAAAGGAACTTAATACAGTTTCCAGCATAATTAAATATCTGAAAATATAGGCAAGATAATAAAAACATATATCATCACGGCATATTACCCATTGATGGGTGAGCCAATCTGCTTTGTACGATGTAGGTAATAATGATGACATATTTGTTCCGTGCATGCGTTTACCAGGCGTCACTTCACGCATATCTTGGGAACGGGTTCGATTCCGACCGACGCCAAATATTTTAGAATTTTAAATGGCACAAAATTGACCCCTGTGTTGTACTTTCCACGCCAGCAATGAATATAGGTATGTATATAAATAAATAAAATAAATATATCATCACGGCATATTACCCATTGCTGGGTCTGCCAATCTACTTTGTACACAGATTTCGGTAACGATGATGACATATTTGTACCTTGCGGGTGTTTACCAGGTGTCACCTCACTAGCAATTATTGCTGGCGTAGAGAGTGCACCCACAGGGATTATTTTTGTGCCACTTATTATTCGAAATATTTGGCGTCGGTCGGGATCGAACATGGAATTTAAATTTAATTTAATTTTAAGTATTTACATTAATAAAGATTAAAATAAACGGGAGGTATTGTATTGGTCACATCAGATTTTTTAGAAATGTGAAAAGTTAGATGTTTTGCATGTTTTACATTACAAATCATAGATTCTATTTCCGAAAAAAAAAACATCAATATCATTTTTGTTATTTGGTTTCAGTATTTACCGCGACCTGAGCCAACCCCCAGCTGTTAATAAATCACTTGTCAAACTCTCTGAAGAAGAAGAGCTCAACCAGGCTCTTCGTCGCCGCAAAGTCAAATCCATTCTCGGTGAGGATATCATTCGACAGCAATTCGAGTCCGAAAAGACTCCCAACGAAGAAGATGTGCAGGACATTTTCATCCCTGAGCAAGCGACAAAGATAACCAGGTCCCTCGACTCCCTGCTAGACGTCATGAACGCAGAAGCTGAAATCATGGAGATGGACGGCATAGATAAGATGGATGGATTGAAGATGAAAGAACAAACGCAGAAAATATTGGGGATAACAGATAGTGAGATCAGTAGGATTAAACATAATAAGGGTAAGTCTAATAATGTACTATTTCAGATATTTATATTTATTTTCGATTTACGAACAAAAAAATTAAATTTGATGATTTTAATTTTTAGCTATAACTTTTTTCTGAAGTGAAAATTTTGTAAAGAGTATCAAAATTATATTGAAAATAAAAATAATTTAATTAGATATTTTTTTTTTCTTTCATAGTTCCTATATACAGGATGTGTTAATTTTAAATGGGCCACCATTGCTATCTCGAGAACTATAAGAGCAACAAAAACATTTAACTGCGCAAAAAAATTCTATTTCACAAAACAACTTTAAAGAAAACAAAAATTATATTTTTCAACCAGTGGTTCTCAATATACGGAACCAAACTTTTTTATTTTAAATGAGAACATATACTTTTTATTTACTCATTCATTAGATAATTTATGTCTGAATTCAGTTAATATTTTTATACCCTTATATAACGATTTTTTTGATTAAAATGCACATCAAGTTTTATATTAATTTGATTAAAATATGGCTGTAATAAGAGTATCTCGAATGGAAAAAATCTGATGTGGCCAGCACAATACCTTCCGTCAATCCTGTGTATTATGTACAAATTCCATACATAAATTTTCTTGCAAAAGATTCTAAATTTCCAGTAAAATTATTTCATAAACAAACTATCCAAATGGCACTTGACAATGGCATCTTCTTCTTCTTTAGCTTGTCCCATTCGTTAGGGGGTCGCTATTTTTTATTTTCTTCTTCCACTGATTTTTGTTTTGCGTATCGTCCTCATTCAGTTCCTTTTCTTTCAAATTTTCCGCAATACTCGTACAGTCCTTTCATCTTATATTTGGTCTTCCTATGTTTCTTTCACCTTCTATTAGTAAGCTATTCATTCTTCTTCCAATATATTCATCTCTCCTCATGACAAACCAATCTAATCGTCTCTCTTATATCTTTCTAGAAACTTATAACACTAGAGTTATTTCCCTTATTCTTTCATTCATTTACTTTTTATTGATACTGACATCTGTCAATTTGAATTATTTGAATATATGTATTAGCAGTTTCCATGGCTAAGTTATCATAGCTGGCTGATTTATGAAATTTATTATCTTTATAATTCTTTAACTCTATATCCGTTGACTATGAAATATAAAATGCAATCAAATCGTATAGAAAATAATATATTCTTTAAGTTATATAGTATTTAACTGAGTTTTTCAAGAAAAACTGTTAAAATCTTCAAATCAGGATATTTTCGGTTGACCAATTATAACCAAAATCTAATCAAGTCTGCATATAGTTGTAAGGAAGAGGAATACGCAAGAATTGTAATTTTTGGAATTCTCGTATACATACAGACATCATCGTAAAAATAGTAAAATTGTATTGTAAAGACCCTAAAACGTGCTTATTCAATGAAAACTCACCACCGAATTTTTTGACCAAAGACAATACCTTCCTTACCTAGAGGTGACGGAAGGTAAAAATGAATATATGTTATTTTTTATATATAATTAGAGTGCCCTGGCAAAAAGAAGTGGATATTTTGTTATTGTAATTGATCATAAATGTCAACGCAAACAAAATATTCACGTATTTCTTTCATGGCATTCTAATTATATGTAAAACAATTAACACGTATGCATTTTTTCCATTCATGACACATTTATTAGAGCTATATTTTAATCAAATTATATAAAACTTTACATGCATTTTTCTGAAAAATATCATCATTGAAGGGTATAAAAATATTATATCATTGAATTCAAAATTAAATTCTCTAACGTATGAGCAAATAAAAATATATGCTCTCATTTAATATGAAATAAAAATTAGATCCCGTAGTCGAAAACAATTTTTTTTCTTTAAACTTGTCTTGTTAATTAGAAATTGTTTGGCCATTTAACCGTCTTTGTATCTCTTACAGTTCTGGAGATTGCAATGGTGGCCCATTTAAAATGAACAGCCTGTATGTTCATAAACTTATAATTTATGGTTTGTTTGGATATTATGATTTTCCTAAATGTATTAATTGTCTACTTATCTACTATCGATTTATCTTGTTCCCAAAATGTCACTTCTTGTTATTTTTCGACATTGATTCACAAATATTGAGGTCACTGGTAATTTCGAAATAAGGTCATGTACCGATTTTTTACTAGGAAAAACTATAAATATAAGCAAGTATTTCATACATTTCTATTTTAAATTTAATGATATTGCTACTGGGAAAATGAAAGATCCATACATTGTATATATTATTGATAAAGCTAAATATCACTTATAAACGATAAAATAATTTCAATTAACGGTATATTTATAATTATAAAATATTCTAAAGTATACTACATGCAAAAATAAGCAGTAGACATAATAGAATATTATATACATAAAATGAGCATATAATGTATGGCATAGATTTTATGCTGTTACTTATGAGAATGAAGTTTGCATCACGAGTCGTAAGGAGTAATAGCATAGATACAAACTATGTTCTGCTTTAAAATAATATTTTCAAAAAAAAAAAATCTATATAAGAGTGAAATTAAATATTGAAATTTGGCATTTTCAAAACAAGGCCATTGTATTAAAAAAAACTAACATGCTTATAACTTAAATTCGTTAATTTTTTTTCAGATTTTCTTGAATTGTTGGTAAAATAAAGTATTATTTTATTTTACATTAAAACAATAAAATGTTTTAGAAAATATATCTTGCTATGTGTCATTAGAACGACAAAATGTTCGTAATATTAATAAAAATTGGCGATAATTTATGTTACTTATTATTTCTATCATAAATTAACCAAATAAAATGAATTTTAATAAAAATTTATTTAGGCCTTTAGGTTCACATATTTAATTGATAATGAAGTGTGTATAATTGGACGTTTCGGGTGTAGAACCCACCCATCATCAGCTGAATAAAAGTAAAAATTCACATAAGTACAATTTTTAACAATAGAATAATTTTTCACTTACCAAATACAAAATCGTTAAAAAAAATTACATTGTGAAATAAATATTTTGAAACAATAAAATATTTATTTGACAATGTAATTTTATTTTAACGATTTTGTATTTGGTAAGTGGAAATATTATTAAAAATTGTACTTATGTGAATTTTTACTTTTATTCAGCTGATGATGGGTGGGTTTTACACCCGAAACGTCCAATTATACTGACTTCATTTTCAATTAAATATGTGAACCTAAAGACCTAAATAAATTTTTATTAAAACTCCTACCAATTGGTTCCCAACATTCCTAAGAAAAACAAATAAAATGAAATAAAAGTGGGTGGGCCAACTGATGTGGGGCCAATGCTGAATTACGTTAGGCCTTCCCCTCCCCCATTTTTTTTTAAGTTAGAAATGTATTCGACACGTATTAAATACTAAATATTATTTATTTTTAATCGTGTCAAAATTTTGGATGAAAAAATGAGAACTAATTTGCAGATATTTAAAATTTTAGAGGGATTTCATGTGAGTTTAAATTGTCAGTTATTATTAAATCGTTCATCGGCAAAAATCGTGTAATACATGATATGGATGAGAATTTCATGCCGAATTCAAATTTTCGCTTTATTGTATCGTTAACAGGATCAGAGTGGTAGATGAAAAAATAAAAATTACTGGAAAAAGTTAACAAAAACTATATAAAAATCATCGATAATTTACTTCTTTCGATGCCACGACGACAGTAAATTGTTATAAATAGTAAAACCTATTGGACTAATATTTCTAAATACGTAATATTGTTTGATTTTTGAGTAAATTAAACTTCTTTTATAATTGTTATGAGCAATTGGTAGCGTATTTTTCTGAACAGAATTCCGTAAAAAACTTTTTGTTGTAATTACTTTGAGATAAAATCGTAAATTTCCTGAACTATTAAATCTCTTTAGAATAAAAAAAGTTAACCAATGATTAATATATATGTATAATAGTTAAATAATAATAATTATGAATAATAATAAATAATTTGTAAAAAAAATATAATCTATGATCCAAATCAAGCATTTAGGAATTTGTTTTAAAATGTTAAAATTGTAAAAAATTCTATTTGCTTAACTTTCTGCCCTAATGCTTATTGGTAAAGAGATATTAAAAAAAAACTATTTTTCGTGACTTTTTTCCAAGATGGCGGTGATTCCCTTAGGTATCAAGATCGAAAGTACCTGAACCTGACCTTTTGCAGGGTAAATCTACCCCAGTACTGGACTAATAAATATTATTTTAAGTTAGCTTTAGCTAAAATGTATTACACTTTGGTTACAAAATAAATTTCAAAATAATTGTTAATGATGCAACTCTGATATGGTGAAAATGATCAGGTAGAAGACTCACGTCATTATTAGTTTTTATTTATTTTATAAAAGAAGAAAAACGGAATATAAAATTATTTGACACAACATGATCGAAATTCTCATTAGTGCGAACGTATGGTACAAAAATTAATTACAATTATTTCAAATAATTTTATATTCCGTAAAAGGAATAACGATTCACTTAGAAATAATTGTAAATATCATTAATATATACATTACTTAATACTAGTACTTTTTTCTTTTAAATAAATATAAATAAAATCCAATAAATTCTACAAGTTATATTTCTTTTTATAAGGTTTTTTCTAGGTTGATGACGTGAGTCTTCTGCCTAATTATTTTCACTAAATACAGACGTTAGTCATTTCCGGACCCTATTCATTCCGGACTCTAGGCAATTACCTAGTTTGTCTAGTGGTTAATCCGGGCCTGTGTGGGACGGGGATTGTATAATACTATTTTTTTATAGGTTAACCTAGTATATATTTTATTAAACTTGCTGACAAAAAATAGGAAGTCATCTTTAATGATTCATTCTGCACATCAAAAAATATAAAAATTTTGACAGAAAGGAAGCCAATGGGAGTTGCTTTCTCGCATTTTATTTTACAGTTGCCTCACATTTACTTGATAACTAATTAAACCAATTGTAAATAAAGAGTTGAAATTATAATAATTATTTGTTTGATAGCTGAGATTGAAAATGTATTCGTTCTCGAACTATTGTGTTTTCAATCCATTTTTTTTAAATCACCTTTTGAATCATTTCATAATTTTTCTGTAAAAGAGCTTGATAATTATAAAAATAGAAATATTTTAATAATAACTAAAAATATTAAAAGAAAAACTTTTCTAGATTTTGAGCCTTATAAACAGGGTCGGATCTACATAAGGACTAATAGGGCTTAAGCCTTGGGCCCCCAAGAGTCAAAGGGCCTACAAAAATCAATTACCATAAATTTTTAATCCTTTTTTACTAACAATGAGCACTTATCGGAAATACCTGTACACTACCTAGACTATGCCAAAATGTAAAAATAATATATGAATAATAGTTAGTAGATACATTTCCGAATTTAAACACAATTTAAAAAAAAATCCTATCTCTTCCAATTACAAATTGTGGGGCAGAAAGATCTTCCTCCAGGATGAGCTACATAAAAAACAAATATCGTAATACTATGAATAATGAAATATTGGCAGACTTCTGCATGTTATCAATAGAAAACGATATTACCCAGATCGCTCATGTACGATGACGTTATAAAAGACTACGCAAATAAAAAATGTAGAAAAAATAAATTGGCAGAATACCACACCCAGCACCCAGCTATGGGTAAATGGCGTGATAGTATATTTATTGTATTTTATAAAAAATATTTGTTTATACGTTTTTGTTAATATTTCTTTATTTTTTCTATATAATATATAATGTTTTTCATTCAATACCATTTCATAAATAAATATATTTCAACACTAATTTTGATATTATTAAAAATGAATTTTAAACCCCAATTTAAAGATTTTTAATCTAACAAAATATGCCCCCCCCCTTTTACTTAAGCCCAAGGCCCCGAAAAACCTAAATCCGCACCTGCTTATAAAAACCACTGCACAATCTACTAACTTTCCTCCTTTTACAGAAATGAACATCGAATGTTCTTTTCCTCCTGTGAAACCCCAACGCAAGGAATACCAACTCCCTCTGATAATCCCTGATTCCCCTGTAAAATTACTACCTGGTACCAACCTATATACTCCTCCTAGGCCAGTACGGCCAACCAAAAGCGAGCTAAAAACCCCAAAAGACTTTCTTCGACTGAAAGTTCCATCAGATTTCATACAAACCATATCAAATAGTGTACCTCAGTTACAAAAAAGTAATACGGACACCGAGATGGAAGAAATAGAAGTGTTGAATTGTGTTCTTAACGAAAAGAGTCTAACTGACAAGCCGTCAACTGAAACAAATTCGTCAGTAGAAAAAGTTAGTTCTAGTAACTTAGATTATGAGAGTGGAGAGGAGGAACCAAAGTTTAAAGATTGTCAAAAGGATGTACCAGTTGAGTTACCTCCTAAAAAAGAGCCTGTAGAGTTTTCTTGCCAAGTTTCAACTCTTTCTAAGAAAATTCTTGATGCGCCTGCGAGAGAAATGACTCAAAAACTAAAGTCAAAAAAAACTAGGACAATAACTATTCGTCCACCGTCACATTCTAGTCCAAAACGTACAAAACCATCATCAATTGCGTCTAATAAAAGCAGACCAGCCTCCAGAAAAAGTGGCAGAGATTCTAAACCTAAAAGTAAACATTCTCCCCAATCAACAAGAGAAAATTCATATCTGGGTATTCATTTACACAAACTGGAAATGGAAAAGACTTTTGGAAACACTAAACTAGGCATGGATAAATTTGGAGTTACACAGGATACAAAAGATGAATCAGATGATAATCTATCGTCTGGTAAATTGGGGAGTACCAAAAAGAAGTTTGATAATATTACGTTTAAATTTTGAATATATTTATGGTAGTATTTTATTTGTATTGTTCAAATAAACGCTATGAATTTTTAAGAATTTTAATTCTGAGATAAAATGAAATCTTCATTTGATATAGATATTTATTTAAATGTTGTAGTTTTACAAAAAAAAGCAATGTTCCAAAATTATAAAATATTTTAATAATATAAATTATGACTGAAATAGTAAGTACAATTAGTATACAGAGTGTGCCAAAAAGAAGTCACACATTTTCAGTAAAAAGATACAAAAAATTCATTGTAACTCAAGAAAGGGTATATAATACAGGGTGTATCAGCTAAACGACCTACCTCAAATAATCTCTATATTATTAATGATACAATAAAATACTATAAGAAATCTTATAGAAGACCAGAAGGGACTGCGATTACAAAAGAAAATATTTTTTTAAACCAGTGGTTCTCCAGTTACAATACAAAGTAATATTTTCTATAATGGGATAATATTCAGATGTCCCAAATGTAAAGGTCCACCCTGTAATAACAGATACAATACATCAAAATAAGCATAAATTGTTAGATAAACATACGGCCGATCTTGCTTCGTTTTCGAGTTATTGTGTTTCAAACAAGAGGAATTTAATTTTATTATCATCTAGTAGTTGTCAGGGCGATGGATAGGGCGACTTGGAGCAGTCGCTTGGCCTCCACGTTCGCCAGACTTAACGGCACTCGACTTCTTTGCTTGGGGAACATTAAAAGAGAGAGTTTATAGCCAATCTGTAAATACCGCTGCTGAATTGCAAGACAGAATTAGGGTCGCATGTGACGAAATCGTTGCTGAGCAATGTCTAGCAGCTATTACTGATGTTAACGAAAACGAAGCAAGATCGGCCGTATGTTTATCTAAAAATTTATGCTTATTTTGAGGTATTGTATCTGTTATTACAGGGTGGGCCTTTAAATTTGGGACACCTGTATATTTTTTAGCCTCATTCAAAAGTATTTTTTCTGAATTCAAACGTGATTATTTTATATCCTTATATAACAAAATTATTGAGAAAATTTCAATTGAAATTTAAATAAATTTGATTTTTGTAGTTATTTTATATGTTTGAACAACAATTGAGCTTAAATGAAAATGAAACAAATATTTGTTAATAACGTTATAAACAGTGTTCTATTTGATTTCTATCCTAAATAATTAAAATCTTTGAATATATAATACATATAAGAACGGCAACGCATATGGCCTAGCAAGAAACTATATCTGTCTCTTTTTATTCACAAAATTATTATAGATAGCTAGTGACACCTACCACAAAACTATGAACTACGGCAAATCGTGCTGACAGCATTGCCAGATACTATTTGTTAGAGGTATTCAATAATCAATCATTCAAAAATATTGTTTCATAATAACCAGATAATATATTTTGAATCTTCAATGTACATGTATACTTGTTTTACAGTAGCAAACTTAAAAACCTTTATAAAATCTTATCTTGCTGTTCTAGCTACGTGGCAACACTGTGCAACATCCACCTATTATGTATTTTTTGAACTAATTCAGAAATAATTCGTATACGGAGGGATAGATGGCACCTTCTCTCGAAATATTTAATCTAAATACATTACGTTGCCATTCTTATATGTATTATATATTCAAAGTTAAAATTGACAAATAACAGCTTTGTTTTTCATGCATAACCTACTGAAAAATTACTATAAAAATCAAATTTATTCAAATTTCAATTGAATATTTCTCAATATTTTTGTAATGTAAAGAATAAAATGATTATATGGTTGAATTCGGAAATAAAATACTCTATCGAATGGGCGTAAAAATATATATTATCCTATTTAAAAAAATATAACATTGTAGGTAACTTGAGAACCACTTGTTTAAAAAAAAATTATCTTCCCTAATCGGATGTCCCTCTTGATTTTCTATAAGATTGTCGTATTGTATTTTATTGTACCTTTAATAGTATAGAAATTATTTGAGGTAGCTCGTTTAGCTGTTACATCTGTATATATTTTTTTAATTCACTTTAAAAATCTTAAAGGTGGTGGCCGTCATTAGCGATACATTGTTTGCATTGATTTCTGAATATTCGCATGACTCATTCTGAAGAAATAATAGCAATTTCTCGGCGAATAGTGTCCTTGAGGATTTTGGTTTTGAGATCGGTGCTTCCCCGAAAGCATCAGGCATCCGACTGAAAAGTACAGGAGATAGTCTAACAAAAGAACGTGAGCAATGACAAATTATTGTTCATTCGTTTTGCGGGAAATGTTACTACTAACATTGTTATTCACTGGGAAATAGCTGCTATTTCTCAGAAATGACCAAATGAGCCAAGCCTTGCAAACATTCACAAATCGTCTCGAACAGATTATCTTTTGTAAAGGTACGAAATATGGGATTTCTTTTTTGGCTCACCTGTACATTTATTAACTTGAAAATAATAATTAAAGCAGTAATAATAATTGTAAAATAAAATTAATATATTGTTGATTTTAAAAAACTAACAGAAAATACAGATAAAAAACAACAAATTCATTCCAATATAAACAAAAACAGTTATACATTTCTATTTCTAAAAATAAATAATTCTAAGAAAACTAAATCAAGTTCAACTATTATTACCACCAGACAAAACAGTAAAACAAAAATAAGACAAAGTAAGTTTACACAGTCACTGTCATTTTATTGGATAATGTTATTTATTTCTTCGTTCAATTCTTATTCTTAGGATAACACTATCATGACTTAGTTTACATAAATTTAAATGAGACACAACTTTTTAACATAGGTAACTTAAAGTAGTGCACTTAATTGTATATGAGTGTGAGTGTAAGTACATTTATTTCGAAGGATTTAAACCTATTAAAGATCTAAAATATTACAAGAAACTAGGGAATGCAATACCGTTAGATATATTGAACACCGGTTTTTCGGTATTTTTATTTTAAACCGGAATTATTAAAATTATTGAAAATGGAACAAAATTGAAAATAATTAAAAGTGGATTTATAAGTCGTATAGCGTACAGAAATAATTTAGCATAGCACAGAATTTGAACATATGGAAATACGTACATTCATTTATAATTTATAACTCACACAGCGCACAAAAAAATAATTTAGCACTATGTGTGCGTCGGGTGTGTTCGTGATAGTACGATTTAGTATTTGAAATAAGCGCCACAAGAGCGTTGAACATATTAGGCATTTAATACGTAATATTATATTACTTATTAAATAAAATTAGGATTAATTTTCCAATCCTTAGTTAAAATTTTAACTTCCAGATAAATCAACAATATATCGGTATAAATTTGTCATTTGACAGTTTATTTCGTTTCAGTGTTGTTTATTTAACTGGAAGTTAAAATTTTAACGAGAGATTGTAAGATTGGTCCTTAGAAGCGTTTCTACGTCTATTAACAATTTAACAAACAATGTTAACAAAAATGTATATAACCAACTTCTTCACTCTATTTTTCTATGCGATTTATAAATCCCCTAAGTAAATTCTGTGCTACGCTAAATTATTTTGTCATACTGGTTTCTGAAGCAACATTTTTTGAACGATTTATAAAACAAAAAACGAAACATTAAAGTCCTAGAACTTAAAATATCATTTTAAAGTTCTAGGACTATAAAATTTTACCTTCGCACTGAATCCTTTAATTATATGGCATTAAATTGTTCTTCACCTCGGCAGGTTCATCCAAAATATCTCGAAGAATATATTTTTCATCATTTATAGCGAATAAGAATGTTAACGAAACTAGAAAAATTCAATTTCAATCTGTCAATCCGTCAAAATTTTGTTAAGATTTTCGAACAATTGCGACTTAGCCTACTTATACAAAATTCATACTGCTACGAATTGCTGCATATTTATTTTAATAACTAAAAAACAGTATGACATTATGTACCTGAGACGAAAAGTGTCTTTATGGTACTCTCAAGTAATTACGGCCTTGGCTACCCGCCTCGGCCGTAAACAACTTGCTCATACCTTAAAGATTCACTTTTCGTCCTAGATACATAAAATACTATTATGTTTAATTTTATTTTGATTGTAATGTCTTTTTGTGTCTTAATACACTACAATAATCATGAAATATAAATATAGAAGATAACACAAAAATAAAAATACATTTCTAGAATAATTAAACAATATACAATTTTATTTATTAGTAGGCCTTCCAAATATCCAAATTTAAAATAAAGTGTACGAATGACTACGACTCCGCGATTGACGAATTGATACTTGTCAAAACGCTTCGCTGTTATACTGTTCATGTTCACTGGCAGTACCATTTCCACTTCCACTGTTAGGGTTTCCCCGAAACAAGATTGCCCACTCTTCAATAAAGTAATTTTAATGATTTAAATACCTAATAACTAATAATACACAAGTATATTCTATTAAATATTATCTTGCTTTTCATTAAAAAATATACCGAAAAACCGTTATTTTTATGTTTAATACCGGTACTGAATACTAGCCAAATTTTGTACGGTATCCCGGTTTTCAGGATCCCGGTATTGCGTTCCCCACAAGAAACCCCATTTTGCATTGCATTATTTGTGAAACAAAAAACTTAATTCGTTAAGTACCATTTATTCTGATGATGTTGAGTTATGATAAACTATTTAAAATATAAAGAACAAATTGTATAATATAAATGGAGCATGTATAAAAAAAATATTGACCCATATTCTCACCTCTAGAAGTATCACTTTTTCGTTGTTTATTTCATTTTTCAAATTAAACAGGCTGACAAAACACAAAATTGAAAAAACGGCCTATCGGGTTTTATTGGAGTATTTTGGATTTTATTGGATTTTTTTCAACTATATTTTATAATCAAAAATATATGTTACGATTAGATAAACTTCAAAAATTCCTCAAACAAGGAAAGTATAAATATAAATATCAAGGCAAGTTGATAATGCAAATAAATTTCAATGACTGTCATCGCCTTTCCTTCCTATCTTGGCATACTATTTCGCTTGGACTTCGTGCTATCATAGCTTCAATTATTTCGTCTCTCCAACTATGTTGTGGTCTACCCCTTTTTCTTCTTTTGTCTGTCCACATCAATATTCTATTTGGCTTATCTATCTTGTCTCTTTACGTGACCGAGCCACACTAGTCCTTTGGACTCTGCTGAGTTAAATAAGATTTTCTGTTCCCATCATTTCTTTTGTTGTTAGTTCTTATTCTTTCTGCTCTTGAAAAATTAATAACTTTCAGAATATAAATATATGTATTATTCCATTTATAAAATCAAAGATGATTTCGCTTCCTGCAAAACCGGAAGTAGAATGGAGTATTCTACTGTATATTTTTTTTTTCTTCTGATATATATAAAAATCTAGAAGTATTTGTAAAAACGTGATGTTTAAATTCGAAATAACACGATAAATATATTTTTTTAATGTCTCAAATCATCTTTAACGTCACGGGCCCGAGTTGGTTATGCTTTTCAAACAGTTAATTCTAAGGATATCTGCATTGTCTGCATTAGGCATATATTTTCATTTACTTTTCTTAAAACTTCTTCCTCTTATTAAACTAATTAGTAAATGAATATTATTTTGATCTATTTCAAAAAACATTTTGAGAATGTTTTTTAGGATGACGCTATTGTTGGGTGCTACGTTTGAATTCAAACAAAAACAACAAGTAGGAGTTCTAGTTAGCCCGAATTCATTTAAAAGTTTACGATAATAATCGATTCAGGCCAGTGACGTTGCGTTTACAATAATTATATATTTTAACCGGCAAACTTAAGGTGAACCCCAAAAAAGCTATGTATTTAAAAAGTATGAACCCTCTGACTTTCATATAGGTGTTGGTACTTCTACATCGACAACAGGTAACAAATGACGATATAACGCTCAAATATAGCCACCTAATAATGATTGCTTATATTTAACAAGGTGATAAATATTGCTTGATCTTTAGTTTTATGTTCACTATTGATCAAGGGTTAACAATGATTTCTGCTTTTGTATATATAGGTAGGTGTCAACGACGAAATATAACTAGACAAAACATTCCTTATCTCTCCTCACTGAATGTTTTGATTTCGGCTGGCCAGAATGAGAACTAGAGATAGAGATATATTTAGTCCAGTTTGAACATTTCTCATTAGATGCCACCCGTGTTAAAGTCAAAATTTAAGCGCGAATCCGATGAAAAATAGGTTTATCGTTATAAAAATAACAAATTTCAACGTAAAATGACTATTAATTATGTATTATAATTACAAAATACAAAATTATTGACTTTACCGAACGCTAAATATGTACGAATACAAACTAACCTCACAACCGATAAATCAGTTCCTCTAAATAAAGTTACACTAAATTTCTTTTCTTTTTCTTTCACATAGTATTCTAAATAGTCGAAAACCCTTTTCAGACCTATTCTTGCAACAAGAAGGCATTTTTAAATACATTTTATAAGCGACAACACCAATGCCATTTGGCTCCAAATATTGAAAGGCAGCAATTTGCTACAAGATATTTTAACACCTTTCCAGGATCATAAACTTGATCAAGACCCTCTGAACAATCACGGAAGAAAATTATTAAATTTAATTTTAGATATTTTAAAATTAGAATAAACCACGAAACGAAAATTATTGTAAATATGTAACAACAATAAGATTTTTTTTTATTCCGGTATCTTATTTGCTAAGGTAGATAGGTACTGATTTAATCGACTTAAAATATGTTGTATTGTAATTCCTTTGTTGGTTTTAATAATAATTTAGTAGTTTATTTTTTTTATTTCCAAAGAATATATTATTAAGAACACTTGCGCCTCTAGTGAGCAATGCTCAAACGACACTAAACATCTCTAGTTGTCTCGGTCTGGCCAGCCGAAATGAAAACAAACTAAATGAAGTTTTGTCTAGTTATATTTCGTCGTTGGTAGGTGTTATAGCGTCGTTTGTTGTAGAAGTAGACTTATGCCCTTTTCACATTATATGTTTTAGAAGCAGATATTCACTTTATCATCGCCTATCTTTAAAACAAATTTGCATCTTATAGTATGTTCGAAAATTGAACCACGACTGTACCGGTAAAATTTTTCAGGTTACCGGCACTATTTTCGAACGCGGTAACTGAAATGTATGGTAAATTTTAATTACCGCGGGAACCGTGCTCAGAGTACGGTTTTTGTGGTAATTTATAGTCTAACCTAACTTTTGAAGTATACACACGTTACACGTTGTTCTTTGGCATCATTTAAAGGTAAATTGTGTTTAAAAACAACTGAGTACTGTACATGGTTCAAAAAACAAATAGTATCCAACAAAGATATCCTACAATGCAAACTAAATGATTTTGACAGTTATTAATAACCATGAATACCAATGCGTTCGACTGCTTACCGCGAGAACCGTAACCTTTCAGTTACCGTGTAAAATAACCACGATAACCGCGGTTGAATTTTCGAACACACATATAATGTGCGATCACGTGGTACTCGCTGCCAACATAAAGCTGATAACTATAACTGTCATGGTGTTAAAGGATATATATTTTTTAAATTTATTTATTTATTCGTCTCCAATTTAGTATAAAATAAGTATGTACATGTAAAATATGTCACTTCCTTCTACAAAATCTTCGAGATAAAAAATGTAATATTAATATTTCTTGTATATATCCACTTCTTTTTAAAAGAATGGTAGATCTTCCACTTGGTAGTTGCAGAATGAACTAATGGTTTAAGCCAGTTCGACCGATTGCCGTTTTCCAAAATTTATCTCACTATTTTAGACAGGTGTCATTTTCATCACCAAATTTTGATACAAAATTTTATATTCAAAACTGACATCTATGGCAGCGCTAACGATTCAAATATGTAGTGTGAACTAATCTTTACGATCGTAGATCTTTAAGTCCAGCTATTTTGAAGACCTAATGTGAAAGGGACATTACCAACATAAATATGAAAGACAGAGGTTTCATACCTTTTTAAGTACACAGCTTTTTCCGGCGTTCAACTAATTTTGCTGGTGGGTGTATTTTATTTTTACTAAAACCCTTAATTTAAATTATGCTACCTTATTATTATTGAAGTTTACTATTTCTTTGCAATGGTAGAATACCCCATTCAGAACCTTTTCATCCCAAAATAGTGGCATTTAAGTTTACCCTCAACTTTATAATTTAAACCATACATAGGTGTAAAATTAATAATGAAGGAAATAAACTTTTGTCCATATTTTTTCAGTCTGTACGTAAAAAAATCGTTTTATATTTTTATAGAAATAGTATAAAATCTATCTATTTTTTAATACCTTATTTTTAATTCATCGATTATAGTCGAAATAAAATTCAAAAATCGTAAATATAGTAATTAATGATATATCATCATTATATTTTTTCTTTAAAAATCAGTAACAATCTTCCCCATCAGTATACTCGCGATATGACCCTGGTCTGGAATACTTAGGATCACAAATCGTCCCTCTTATAGCTTCATCCGTATAAGCATGCATTACTCTAAAATTATACTCATCTTCATCTAGTCCTCTATACAAATAAAACGGTAACTTATTCGTTATAACCCATATCCCTTGTCTTTTTTCTTTGTCCAGTCTTAAATCATTCGGAAACACCATCGTCGTTGAATTTTTCGCTATAACCCCCAAATTATCTCTTTTGTACGCTTTTCTCGAATCCCAACACCCAACGCTATCTCTTGTCACATAATTGAAATAAAGAATTCCATTTCTGTCCATGGCTGCACCAGAAACATGTCCACTCCTGCCTCGACTTTGTCCGAGGACTTTATATTCGTCTACTGCATCCCCCCAACCAGTTTCGTTACAGACTACACTAGCTTTAACATAAAATTCCCTAAAACTGGACATCGGGTGGAAATATAATATTCTATCGTCTAAAACTTTGTCGTAGGGGCTTAAGGATACACCGAAAAGACCATCTGTCCAAGCGAATTCCAGACCGTGGAGATTATACGCAGCAGACAAAGGGTCAGGAAAAAATAAATGATTAGTTATCCTCCAACTTCTGTCCTTTTCGAAATTGTAAACCAGCAATCCAAACCTCCAGACGTCTGCGACGTAAGCGTGAACGTTAATACAATCGTCGTCTCGAACATCGATGACTATATTAGAGTATAAGCTGTCTTGTTTGATGTATTTTTCGGGAAATACATGTCGACGAATAAGTTTATCGGTGGTAAGATCGAAAATGACGATTTGTGGAGGACATACTTGTATGGGGTTGATGGTGACTTCGATTTGACCAGAGTCTAAGACCCATAGACGGTCACAGGAGTCGACTTGCATGCGGAAGACTGAAGTTAGGCCCTTGCAGGATTCTGAAAAGAACATTTTTTTTTAAATAATTTACAAATAACAATGAGGTTGAATTCTACACCAATTAAATAAAAAATAATAATGGAAATATAGGATGAACTAAGAATTTTAGTGCAAACGCGACGCGTAAACAGTGGTTGACAAACTGTTAATTCTAGAGAATACATATTTTTCATGACCATATAGCTAAAATATTTTTACGTTCCCCATCACTAGGTAAGGAAGGTATTGTCTTTGGTCAAAAAAATTGATAGTGAGTTTCTAATGAATAAGAGCACGTTTTAGGGTCCCTAGAATACGGATTTACAATTTTTAAAATGTCTGTATGTATGTGTGTGTGTGTGTGTGTGTGTGTGTGTGTGTGTGTGTGTGTGTGTGCGGGTGGGAGCGCGCGCGCGTGTTTGTGTGTGACGATCGTTTTGAATCGCATAACTCAAATACCACAATTCCAAACATATTTTTTTCGTATTCCTCGAGTTTAGCTCCATATGAAGATTTTGGTTATAATTGGTAAACCGAAAATACTCTCATTGGTAACTTGTAACAGTTTTTCTTTAAAAAAAACGCAGTTAAATATCATTTATTTACATTTAGGGCAGGTTGTTCCATCTATAATTAAATATTCGGTTAAAATTTATTCTATTGATAACTTCAATTTGCGTTGTTCCACTTATAGTTAAAAGGTACCAATAAGATAAATTTTCGTTAACGGCAAGATAACTAACAGTCAATCAAACTACCAGTTCAGAGTTTTATTCAAAGAATATCGTACCGAGTGCACACAAAATGGAAACACGAAGTGAAGAGAAACGGAACATATGGTATGGAACGTTTGTGTTGTTTTGATGATATAAGCTGTTTGTTAATATTAATAATTATTATAATAAATCAGTACAACAGTAATGATGAAGTATTGGATTTCATTTTTGATAATGTTAATTTTCGAAAAAAGTATTCAATACGAGAAAGATGTAATAATTTTGAAAAATGGGATGATTCATAATTTTTTGAGGTGTCAAAGAATACAGTTCTTTATTTGTTAGATAAAATTGAAGACCAAACATTGTTCTTATATATTAGGTAAATTTAAAGAAAACATAATTTGAGAAATAAACACTTATTTGTCTACATTTGCTTTTCTGAATCACGAATCACGTTGTATCTTCGATATGCCAGTTGTTGATAGCTTTATGATTTTATGCAACAAGGTGTATATCGTGGATACTGGCCACAAGTAAAACTAAAATAATTTCTAATTGATTCCAGATGATGTCTTTTTCTTTCCAAGAGACGGAATCAGTCTTCCTGGACTCAATTATATTTTTATATTTATCGACCAATTTAATTAAATTAGTTATATCCGCGGTAGTAAAATAAACTGCTCTTTCTCTTTATCTATAATTTTCACCACTCATTTTTACAAGTTGTATTTATGTGTTTTTCTAAACGTTCAAACTGTGGTTTAAACTACAACTGCACCAAAACACAGACAAGCGAAAAAGTAACCAAATTTCTATTAAAATTGTTACAGCCAAGTTGCCAACTTTTCAAAAATAACTCTACCCTAATACAATTTTAATTTTTCTGATAGCAATCTGCCAGTTATCCGAAGAATAAAACGTCATGATGCAACTGAAAAATCTTATTTTCTAGTTAAGACGGTAGAATAAATTTATCTAATAAATAGTAAACTGCTATTTTATCTGAACTTGGAACAACCGGGCCTTAATGTTATTATAAGTTTTAAAGAATATGTTATTCTCTATACGGTTTCATTGCATTTTATATTTCATATTCTGTGAGTATAGAGTTAAAAAATTATAAAGAAATTAAATTTCATAAAG
Organism: Harpalus rufipes; assembly: GCA_951394225.1. Classification (NCBI taxonomy): domain Eukaryota; kingdom Metazoa; phylum Arthropoda; class Insecta; order Coleoptera; family Carabidae; genus Harpalus; species Harpalus rufipes. Next base: position 11,766,004 of record OX596275.1, read on the forward strand.
CAGCCAGCTATGCTAATCATAGAAACGATGCTATATGTTAAGAAAATTCTGATTGACAGATGACAGTGTCAAGTGCAATTAACATAGTATCTTTGAATATATAATACAATACAAGAACGGCAACGTAATGTATTTAGATTAAATATTTCGAGAGAAGGTGCCATCTATTCCTGCGTATACGAATTATTTCTTAGTTAGTTCAAAAAATACATATTAGGTGGATGTTGCACAGTGTTGCCACGTAGCTAGAACAACAAGATAAGATTTTAAAAAGGTTTTCAAGTTTGCTACTGTAAAACAAGTATACATGTACATTGAAAATTCAAAATATATTATCTGGTTATTATGAAACAATATTTTTGAATTATTGATTATTGAATACCTCTAACAAATACTATTTTGCAATGCTGTCAACACGATTTATCGTAGTTCACAGTTTTGTGGTAGGAGTCACTAGCTATCTATAATAATTTTGTGAATAAAAAGAGACAGATATAGTATCTTGCTAGGCCATATGCGTTGCCGTTCTTATATGTATTATTATATTCAAAGATAGTATGTTTGTGTTTACTGGAAATTTTCTGCATGCAATTTGTACAAAATACATAAACCTGACGGAAGGTAATGTACTGGAAATATAGTATATCTTGTGAGAAAATTTCTGTGTAGAATTTATTTATTTATTTAATGAGGTTGGAGAATTAACAGCACAATACAGGCCAAATAAAGGTTCTCGCTAATTACATTACATATAAACAAAAAAATTACAGCAAACCGAGAGTACTTAAAACAACTATAAAGATGGCAAGGTAGATTTTAAGCATTTTTTAAAGGAGTTGAAAGACATATTGAATAAATCTAAACGTATAAAATTAGTGTTGAATGTGAACATTATAAGGTTAATATAGGAGTACTTATAATTATTTGTGTTACTTTTAGGTAAATTAAATTTTTACAAAATACATAAAACTGGCGGAAGGTAATGTGCTGGCCACCTCAGACTACGAGTATTATATATAAACTTATACGTTATCATGAAGAAATTATAGAACATTGAAACAGTTTGACCGTCTGGCAATATTGTGACACAAATTGTGGCGGTGGGCGACGCTAATGATTGTCCATTTTCTCAAATACTATAACACCAGACATTTATCACCATTTCATCAGATTTCTTCCAACTACATATGTAACGATATATGTATACTCTCCATTATTTTTCTCAGTTCCTCTTCATTTTCACGTAAAATTATATATTCTTCACAATTATAAATATAATGGATAATTTATTCAAATCTTCTTATGAACAGAGTTGCCATGTATAAATAGAAGTATAACGCGAATAATTTAATAACATGAAATATAATAATTCATTATTAAGTAATATATTTTCATTTATTTGACAGCCTCTCGATTTTTATTTATTTATTACTTAAGTAACAGGTGATTAAGTTTATTTTATTTTCAATAGGTGAAAAAATAAATTACTTCCGGAATGGATACGTATAGGTACAGGCATAAAACGGTTTAATAAATTTCATACACACTATAAATGTTTAAATCTAAGTTGTATTATTTATTTTTAGAAAGTGTAAATAGATTAATATAGTAGTTTGATTATAAATGCATTTAACATTTAAGTAACATTAAAAAAACATTTTAAATGTCAGAATAAAAATAAAATATAGTTCAATATAAAAAAAAAACAGAATAAATTTTGTAATTTTGAAATATGTCCTTAAACTAGTCATTCAACAATCAAGACTATTGCCTATTGGATTTTGATTATATAATAATTTCAAAATAAAATATAGGATGAACTGTAGTTATGTATATTCTATTACTCTTCTTTCTCTTTGTATTTAATTTATCGTTGATGCTTACGTTAAAATCAATGATAAGTTCTTTAAGTTTTATTGAAATCAAATAGTTTTTGTTTTATTTACCTTCAAATTTAAGTGTTACACATGATTTTTGGTACAAATAAAACATTACTAACAAAAATGACAATTGTGTAATTTCAAAATAAACTATGTTTTTAATTAATATTTGCAATTGTTTTAAATAGGTAGGTAATTTTTTTATCCATTTTCAATTTTTAAATACCTACATGAATTTTATACAAATCTTTCCGCACTTTTCATTTTTCCTCGATATATTTGTTATACTTCATTTCACGTTAGAAAATAGCGTTGGTTTAGAATAGGGATATAAATTCTGCACTTTGATTGGTCAGAATTAAACTTAGTTCACAAAAACGAAAAAAATATCATTTATCTCTTGTCAGTTATCTAATAAAATCTATAGAATTAAATCATGTTTAACCATGTTTTGTTATAATTTTTAATATTCAGGGCTTGTACATGTTTACAGATAAAAAAAATTATTATTGACAAAGTTTGGTTTCACGAATTTAAATTATTTATTTAATACATGTAAAACCGCCATCTACTATTTACTTATGTGAAATGAAGTATAAAAAAAAAATATGATGTGGCCAGCACATTACCTTCCGTCAATTCTACTTATTTTGTATATTTTTTTTTTGCAAATTATTCGATGGGCGTTTTCTTTTTAATAGAGAAATGAATTGATCTAACCTAGTACTAAATAGGAATGAACTACTCTTAAAACGAACAGTATATTTCTTCAAATAAGAAGTAGAAAATAAAAAGAAATATATATAGCATTATATTTATAACATAATAAATCTGCTGAATTGGTTTGTGGCTATAATCTGTTGTATTACCTTATATGATTTGTTTTTGCAATTTAAATTATTTTACATTTTTATATTTCCAGTAAAATCATTTCACAAAGATATTATGTAAATTTTATTTGACACTGACATCAGTCAATTAGTTCAATTAGTAATATTTGAATATTCTGTTTCCATGGTGCAAGCATTTAGCAGCATAAGTTAAGATATTTCTTTATAATTCTTTTTCTCTAAATTCATTAATTATGAAGAACAAAATATAATTAAATCGAATAGAGAATAACATATTCTTTAATATTTATAATAACATAATAAGGTCAAAAAATGATATTTAACAACGTTCTTTTAAGAAAAACTGTTAAAAGCTTCAAATTAGGGTACTTCCAGCTAATCAATTATAACCAAAATCTAATCAACTCTTCATTTGGACGTACGAAAGAAGAATATGAAAGAATTATAATTTTTGGAATTATAGTATTGGAGTTATCAAAGGAGAAATTTTTGTCACACACAAACGCACACACACATACATACAAACCTCATCGTAAAAACAATAAATTAGTCTTCTAGGGACTCTAATACGTGCTTATTCATTAAAAACTCACCATCGAATTATTTCACCAAAGACAATACCTTCCTTATCTATAGTTGCCGAAAGGTAAAAAAGTGTGTTTCACCATTGTTTCACTCTTTCCCGATGGTGTCTCATATACGATTTTTCTCAATTTTATTTTAATTTTAATTATTTTATAATATTTATAGATCAAAGGACAGTGTGCTGAAACATATTCTTTTAGTAATAATATGGTCAAATTACGGTTATAGACGGAACTAATTGTTAGACGGCTAATTCCCACGGGAATATTTTTTTGAGATCCATAAGATTCACAAAAATGTCCCAAAATATCCTTGTGGAGAACCCCCTTAAATTTTGAAAAGTCGTCTAGCCCAGTACCTAATAGGATTTAAAAATAAGACTTTATCTTACAAAAAGTCGGGTATTTTTGATTTTCATATATGTTAGATATCTAGAGGCCATAATAAAAAAATCTTATCTGACGAGCACATTACCTTCCGTCAATTCTGTGTATTATGTAGGTACAAATTCCGTACATACATTTTCTTGCAAAAGGTCCTATATTTCCAATAAAATTATTTCATAAATAAACTATGCAAATTGCACTTGACACTGACATCTATTTCTTTTTTAGCTTTTCCCATTCGTTAGGGGTCGCTATTTTTTATTTTCATCTTCCACTCATTTATGTTTTGCGTGTCGTCCTCTATCTTGCCGTGTCTTCCCCAACATCTATCTCAACATCCTAATCTCTGCCACATTCATTTTCGTTTTATTGATACTGACATCTGTCACTTTGAATTATCTGAATATATCAGCAGTTTCCATGGTTAGAATAGCTGGCTGATTTATGAAATTTAATATCTTTATAATTCTTTAACTCTATATCAATTGAATATGAATTATAAAATGCAATCCAATAGTATATAGATAATATAGTCTTTAAAATTTATAATAACATTAAATGTCAATATGATATTCAACTGCTTTTTTTCAGGAAATCATGTCTGCATCTTGAGGAATACGAATAATATCATAAAAATATAATTTTTGGAATCCTGGTATTAGAGTTATGCGATCCGAAGCGATCGTCACATACACATACAGACTCACACACACATACAGACATCATCGTAAATATAGTAAATTCTTATTCTAGGAACCCCAAAACGTGCTTATTCATTTGAAACATACTATCGATTTTTTTGACCAAAGACAATAACTTCCTTACCTAAATGTGACGGAAATTAAAAAAAAATGATTTTGGCGTATTTCCTGTAGCGCCGCTGTCATAAACAAATCGGTTTTATTCAAAACATCTTCTTGTAGTTTGGTATAATGGAAAACAAATTAAACATTTTAATCAATAGGTAGCATCGCTTCTAATTTTATATTATTTATGTTACCACCTTTACAAGGCAACAAAAAAACATTCTCCTACCTCGGCGATGGTTCTAACTATTTTTATTATTGGAATTGTATTTTTTGAATAACTGATCAATATTCAAACAGGGTTTTTTTTTATTTTTACCGAACATCTTAGTGATTGAACGGCCTCGTATGTTAGTCAACTTTTACTTTAATGCTCAGTAGCTCGCTATTTAGTGGTTGGAGAAAAATATGTTTTAGACAAGAGTTATAGAGAATTTTATTTTCTATAAAATTTATAATAACTATTTTTGTCCTTGTACGTAGCAATAAGTAGATATTTTGAAAAATCCGATTTTGCATGTCATTTTTCCAGAATAGCGGCGCTACTGTAAGTGCGACAAAGTCGAAATCAAAAATACTCAACTTTGTGTAGGATAGTTTTATTTTTATACGCTATTACGGGGCTAGGATAACATCCCAATTTAGGGGTGTTCCCCACAAGAGATTTTTTGTGGTGATTCTTAGTCGCTTAAAAAATATTCCCGTGGGAATTAGCCGTCTAAAAATTAGTTCCGCCTTCAGACGAATTTTAACACAAATTGCCTATATACTATTGGCATATTTCAATAAGAATGCGAACCTGGTGGCGATATTTGAAACTAAAACAAAGGAGCAATTTTATTTTATGGGTATACTTTTACAAAGGCGCGTACATTAAATATGGTGGAAAATAGATAATAGAACTAGTGTTTACAATTAAATAAAATACTACTATCGAATATTTATTGTTAATCTGGCCCTGAGAAGAATATATATATATATATATATATATATATATATATATATATATATATATATATATATATATATATATATATATATATAACCTAAAAACTACTAACTAAAGTATTTAAAATGCAAAATAATAACTAATCTACTGCTACAATTAATAAAACAGGAAAGAAGGGAATATATTCTACCTAAAATCATATTAGACACTGAAAGAAAAGTCGAAATAAAAGAATAATCAAAGAAAAACTACTGACAGCAATGATACGCTTACGGAAGGTAAACAAATGTGCTCCTTTGTCGAAGGTTTGACGTTGATGCACAACGCCATCTCTACGTAGTGAAATATCTCATTAAAGATTATACATTATATAAAGTTTTATTTTTGTAGCATTTTTACCCTAGTTGGCCCTATAGGGATTTTCAGTTCCACTTAAAGAATTGTTAATTAAATGGTGTGTAATACAAATACATTTTATGTTCTATATCAAGACGAAATAAAATTATCCCTATGAAGCAGGGCATCGAACCCGCCAAAAACTGGGTTCGGTTCAGGTTCAGGTTAATTTATTTTTTGAGAGACAGGTTCGGATGCGGTTCTGGTTCAAACATTAATCAAATTTGCGGTTTTGTTCCGGGTTCAGGTATTGGGTTCAGGTTCGGTTCGGCCTAATGAAAACTGAATTAATGTTTTTGTAATAATAATCTTTATATAGAAATAATTTAAAATGCGAGCCGGAACTTACGCAAGACAAGAGCACGAACACAATTTTCACAAACAGACAACACAGGCGTCGATTATCGGCTATATTACAATTACGCGTACATTTCGAACTCAAAATGAACCTGAACCGGAGCTGAACCCTGAACCCGAACTTTAATACTGGGTTCAGTTCCGACTCGGGTTCAATTGAAAAATATAATTAAGGTTCGTTTCTGGGTTTGGGTTCGCTAAAATGTTACGGTTTGGTTCCGGTTTTGGGTCGGTTAAGGTTCGGGTTCGATGGCCTGCTATGAAGCAAGCATTTTTTCATACAATTAAGTAATTTTCATATTTATTATCGTATTCTTTACCTGTTGTATGCCAATCCCAGTGTGGATAGGGTTTCACCCTCGGACTCTCCTCTTCTGCTTTTCTCGGCAACCACCCTAATGTTGCCGGTACTCCAGGTTTCCATTTCGGCATGGAAATAAACACTTTGTCTCTCCAAATGTCTATCCCCAGAGGGAGGTTGTTCTTCGGGATGAACCTTTCATTGACTTCGGCTTCCAGACGAGCTTCTTCGGAGGGGAATTCGAAGTCTATCTGCTTCCAGCGGTATACGGTGCGGAAGGCGCCCGTAGTTTCGTGGAAGGGGTGGTGTGAAGGAGAGGAGGAAGTGCGGGTGTGGGAGGGATGGGTGAGCCCAAGTGAAAGAAGGAAGGGGAGAAAGCTGTTCATTGTCATCTGTTGGTTGTCTAAAAGAAAAATATTGTAAATTAATAAAATTTTAAGTAAGCAGTATTTTTAAAAAAATGTTTAATATTATTAGAAAAACGGCATTACAGCCTCTGTGACGTACGAGGGAGGATTGAAAAGTTCGTGGCCTATCACAGAGCGATTACCATTAGACTCACATTTATTTTTGTGAGGTTATGTAGCAATTAGAATTTTTTGAATTAACGTGTTCATACACTTTTAAATAGCTGCCCAGATAGGTAAGGAAGACAAATACGTAAAAATCGTAATTTTTGGAATAGTATTGGAGTTATCGCGGCCGAAATTATTATCACACACACACACGCGCACACACCCACACACATACACACACACACACACACACACACACACACACACACACAGACATCGTTCTAAAAATAGTTAAATCGTATTATTTTCATTTTGTAGACTGTTGTTGAATGTTGACATATCAGTATGGTAATAATATTATCGTACGGACATAATTATTACATAGTTCTAGCCTACTTTTGTATAGGCTTAATATTCTGATACCGGTAAAAAAATACCAAGAAAATGACTTAAAGCGTATCGCCTGATAATCAAATGAACGACACAAGGGAAATAAAATTGTAGTTTTGCAATAACCTGTTCAGTTTGCTGGCATTAACACAATTGAAAATCTGTTGAAGGGTGTAAAAGAATCTATAAATAATATTAAAACTACACACAAAAGACATTTCCAGTTAACAGTTATGTGGTATAGAAGCATCAATAGTAATAATCATAATTTTAAATAAATAATAAATAAAATTGCTGTGCCCCCTCAACTCTCTTAACATTCAAATTGCATAAATACTGTTTTTATGTTATAATTTATTTAGGGCCAGTTTTACAATCTTTGGTTAAATAAACAAAATTGAAACGAAACGATCTGTCAAATGACAAATTAATCATTGCTGTCAATAATCCGATTCAATATTGTTTATTTAACTTACAGTTAAAATTCTAACCAGAGATTGTAAAACTGGCCCTTAATGCAATACAAAACAATATACTATGTTCTGTGTCGATATTGTTCTTATACATCAAAAACAAAAAAAATTATAGTGTTTATTTTTTACAAGTTTTTTACCTTCCGTCACCTCTAGGTAAGGAAGGTATTGTCTTTGGTCAAAAAATTCGGTGGTGAGTTTTCATTGAATAAACACGTTTTAGGGTCTTTACAATACGATTTTACTATTTTTACGATGATGTCTGTATGTGTGTGTGTTTTTTTTTTTTTTTTTTTTAATACTTTATTTAAGCATGCTCCATATTACAAAATATTACATGCTTATTTTTGTAACTACATTATATACCTAGTCTTAATATCTAATTTTTTTTTTATATATACATATATATTTTATACATTTTACATATTTATAAATTAACATTTCTTTTAGATTTTTTTTAACATTTGTTAATATTTTTCAGAAGCAAAGTATTTAGGATTACATATATTTAAGAATGTTTATTACACAAATATTTCAAAATCAATGGCTTTAATATATTCTAGAAATTGCAACATATATTTTTCTACTAATTCTTCATTCGTAACCGGCCAAGTTCCACCACTGTTCACTGATATCTGATTTATAAGTTCGGCTCTCTCGTTCTTTAGCACTTCACAGTTATATATGAGATGATTTACTGAGTCATTTATCTCACCACATCTGCAAACATCACTGTCTATTATTTTAAATTTATATAGATAGTTTTTCAATTTGCCATGTCCACTTAAAATTGCTGTTAGTTTTGGGTTGTAAGGTAGTTTAATGAGAAGTCTTTTTTCTATATTGGGGAAAAACATCTTGGTAGTGTCACCTTTAGTACTGCTTGACCACTCACATTGCCATTTTTCGATACTAACTTTATTTTCCGCACTGTACACTGCACGTTTTAAAGCTCTCACTTCATGACTATTTTTGATTTCCTTAGATTTCAGTTCCTCGTATATTCTTATTATTTCTTCTAATTTAAGTATAACAGGCATATTCCCTGTTAACACGCAGGATGCTTCATGGGATATTGTTCTGTATCCTTTAAGGATCTTTATATTTATAAGTCTTTGAATTCTTTTGATTTTTATTTGATTTTGTTTTTTCTGCAGGGCACATTTCCACGCTGGCAATCCGTAAGACAGAATCGGAATTATTGCACCTTTGTAAATAATATTTAGTGCCTCTTGTCTAAGTCCCCAAGATATCTTTGCCGATTTCGACAGAATATGAATGAATTTGCAGCATTTATCTGTTATATATTTAACGTGTTCGTCAAATTTGAATTTATTATCTATTTGAATTCCTAGGTATTTGACTATTTTAACCTGTTGCAAAATCTTGTGATTTAGAAAAATACTTATTTGTTTATTTAATAAAGTTCTCCTCCTAGTAACAAGCATGGCTTGTGATTTGCTGTCGTTAAATTGAATTTTATTATTTTTTGCCCAGTCCATAACTTTATTCACTTCTATGTTCATTATGTTTTCTGCTTCTAAAATATTCGTTCCCTTTGTTAATATGACAAGGTCATCTGCAAATGCTATTACTTTTGTTTTTCTTGAAAAGTCTAAGTTCAATAATGAATTATATTGCAAGTTCCAAAAGCCTGGTCCACTGCATGAGCCTTGCGGACAACCTCTATTTACAGCTTTTGTGACTTTAATTCCGTTCATTTCTAGCGCTGCAGATCGTCCATCAAAGTAATTTTTTGCAAGGTTGAATAAATTTCTTGGACACCTCGAATCTTTCATTGCTTTTATTATTGCAGGCCACCACGCTGCGTTGAATGCGCCTTTAACATCTAGACTGACAAGCGCCACCACTTTCTTTTCCTGGAAACTATCTTCCACAAATCTCTTTAGCTCCATAATAGCTTCGGTTGTCCCTGAGTTTGGAATAAACCCATACTGGTTTTCGTTCATCAAATTATTGGTGTATAAATATTTCGTTATTCTATTTATCATCAGCTTTTCCAGTAGCTTTCCACCGACGTTGATTAGGCTTATTGGGCGAAATTTTCCTACTTCATGTGAATTTTCCTTTCCTGGTTTAATTATTGGTATTATTACAGCTGTTTTCCACTCTTTTGGAAAATAAGCTTGTATCAAGCATTGATTATATAATTCTGTGAAGAACTTGGGAAATTTTATGAATAATCTTAAAAGTATCTCACTTGATATGCCGTCCATTCCTGGGGCTTTCTTGGGGTTCATATTTTCTAGAACGTTTTTAATTTCTTCTGGAGTGAAAAGTTCGTCGTCTTCTGTATATATTGGGCTTGTAATGTCTTCTCGGATACGTTTGTGATGCTCATTATCGTCTTGAGTACTGTCTTCTGGTATGAATTCTTCTAACATACGATTTAATGTGCTTTCTGTATCTGTCGTGTATTCACCGTGTTCTTTTTTAATAGTTGTGAGTGTTGTTCTGCGCTTGGCCTTGTTGGCAGCCATTTTTGTAAACCGAATTCCATGGATTACTTTTACTAGATACATTACAGTATTCTTTCCATGACTTGGCCTTTTCTTTCTTGATTTGTAGCGAATAGTTAATTTTTTGTTCTATATATATTTTTTTCCTTTCTTCTCTAAGGTCTTGATCATTTTTGGTTCTTTGATATTGTCTTCGTAGTGCGTTTACTTTCTTACGTGTCGATGTTAGTTCATCTGTCCACCAAGGGACAGTTTTCCCTTTATTTTCATATTTTTTAGCTTTCGAGATTCTGAATGACTTCGAGCAAGCTGTACTTAGGGCTTCATTGTACTTCCTCATAAGAGCTTCGAAATCTTCTGCTTCCACCCATTTTCTGACTAGATTTTCATCTAGTTCTCCCACTTCAACGTTCTGACATGCATTATCTATCATTTTTTCGAATTCTTCTTTTATAGATTTGTCAAATATGTCCCAGTTATCTGGTTTGACAATATATTTAAGCCTGTTATGAATTAGACAATTTTTATTTTGTTTCGCTAATTTAATGTCGTACGTGAGTAATTTATGGTCCGAACAGCTCTCTTCATCTTCAATTTTCCAGTTTTCTACCTCTGTTATCAGATGATGGCTGGTTAGAGTTAAATCAATGTTGCTTTTACCTCTTCCATTATCAAAAGTGAATTGTTCACTTTCTTCATTAATAATGAAGATTTCTTGTGTCATTGTAAACTCTTCCATAATGCGCCCTCTTGTGTTTGTTAGCAGATCGTGCCACGTTGAGGACCGAGAATTACTGTCTACTGCAAAGAGAAATGCTTTATTGTTAGTAAATTGTATGACTTTTTCTAATTGCATTAAGTTTACTTTTATGTCTTGTTTTATATCAAAGTAGGCTGAGACAGCGTAAAATTGTAGACCTTTGTGAGTTATATCTATAACAACCATGTCTTCATTTGAAATTTGATTTATCAATATGATGTTTAACATCTTGTTTCTTGCTAATATAGCAGCTCTTTTATGACCACTTCCCTGAGCAAATACACTTATATGATTTGGAATTCCTCTCAGTACGTTTTCGGTCTCATAAGGTTCTTGAATGAAGGCTAAATCTATATTGTGTTGCTCCATAACTTGCAATAAATTTTGCGTAGCTGCCCTGGAATGTTGTAAATTAATTTGAATGAATTTTAATGTTGAATTGTTTCTGTCCTCACCTCTTTTGGTTGTGTTTTGAATTTTATAGTTGTCTTGTACCCTTCGATTAATTTTTTCGACTGGCATTATAAATTTATATTTTTAATATACTTTTTTAAGACGTTGAGGTAGCAGGGACAGTTTTTATCTAGTGCGGAGTGGTTTACAGTTACTTTATCGCTTTTAGTGAATTTATTCCAATTTGTACAATTTATGCACTTATAATTTTCTTTACTCGCTCTACAATCCTTTAGATTATGTTCTTCTGCGCAGATTGGGCAAGTTAATTTTCCCTCACAAGATTTTGCCATGTGGTTAAACTTGCTGCATTTGAAACATCTATTAACAGATAAATAGTCTTCAATATTACAAATTTTCCAACCTAATTTCAATTTATTGCCCTTTAATTTGTGTCTAATGTCTGATTGAACCTCTATGACTAAATTTGAAATATTCTTTTTCGTTTTGAAGACAAATTTCGCTTTTATGTCTCCCTCCTTTAGATTTAACTCCGCATTTTGTGCTAATATGATATTTTCCGCATTTTCTATACTCATTCCTTCCGGAACATTGAAGATAATAAGTTTTGGATCCCTGGGTTTGACGACTGATACTTTCAAATCGCTACAAGTATGATTTATTTTTTGAGTTAGTACTTCTATTTCTTTTTCATTAGTTGATTCGACAAGTACATTACCATTTTTAAATGTTTTGATTGACTGTATTCCAATTTTCAACTCAATTGGATCTATTTTTCTCTTTAGTTCTTCTTTGACAGCCACAGCTGATTGTTTATTTTTCGAATTTACAATGACTTTGAATTTTTTACAGGTTTCTTCTCTTTGCAGGTTGGTTTTAACAATTTCACTATACCGTTGGGAAGCATTGTTTTTTATTACACTGTTAGATGCCTGCACTTGTACCTTTTTTTTGTTTAATTCACTTTGTAATTTGTCAATGTTTTTTCTTTTTTCTGTTAATTCACTTTTTAAATTATTATACACTTTTCTCACATCGGACACTGCTTTTAAAATATCTTGTTTGAGATCACTTCTTAAATTACCGCTTTTTTCCGTAACTTGAACTAAACTTTGAAGAGCACGTTCTATCACTTGCACATCTTCCGCCATCACGTCACGGAATGTGTGTGTGTGTGTGTGTGTGTGTGTGTGTGTGTGTGTGTGTGTGTGTGTGTGTGACGAAAGTTTCGGATCGGATAACTTCAATACCACGATTCCAAAAATTATATTTTTTCGTATTCCTCAAGTTTACATCCAGAAGAACAACTGATTAGATTTTGGTTATAATTGGTAAATTTTGAGTTAAATAATTTTAAAGAAATTAAATTTTATAAATCAGCCAGCTATGCTAAACATGGAAACTACTAATATATTCATAATTGACAGAAGTCAGTATCAATAAAAAGAGGCAGAGATGAGGATGATGAAGTAGATGTTGGGGAAGACACGGAAAGATAGGTAAGGAAATAACTCTAATGTTACAAGTTTCTAGAAAACTACGAGAGATGATTACATTGGTTTGAAAATGTCATGAGGAAAAATGAAGAATATATTGGATGAAGAATGATTAGCTTAGTAATAGAAGGTTGAAGAACCAGAAGAAGACCAAAGATAAGATGGAAGGACTGTATTGCGGAAGACTTGAGAGAAAAGGAACTGAATGAGAACTACACGCAAAATAGAAATGAGTGGAAGAAGAAAATAAAAAATAGCGACCCGTAACGAATAGGAAAAGCTTAAGAAGAAGAAGATGTCAGTGTCAAGTGCAATTTGCATAGTTTGTTTATGAAATAATTTTACTGGAAATTTAGAATCATTTGCAAGAAAATTTATATATGGAATTTATACATAATATACAGGATTGACGGAAGGTATTGTGCTGGCCACATCAGATTTTTTAACTCTATATCCACTGAATATGAATTATAAAATTCAATTAAATCATAGACAATAAAATATAATTTAATATTTATAACATTAAATTTGCGGATGATCAAGTTGTAATCACTCAAGACGCTTACGATCTCGAATTCATGTTAACAAGATTATATGACGAATACCAAAAATGGGGGCTTCAAGTTAGTCTTGAAGAACCTTAATACCTAGTCACCAATTCAGACACTAAATTAGATATGTTATTGAAGAACGATACGATGGTGAAACAAGTGGACAACTATAAGTACTTAGGTACAATAATAGATAAAAATGGCAGAGGCCATCAAGAAATAAAGAGCAGAGTACAGAAACCAGAAAAAAATGTAGGAGCCCTAAACGGAGTATGGTAGAATAAAAACATAAGTCGAGAAAATAAGAAACGCATAGGACAAACGATGGTGGAAACAGTTATGAGTTATGGCAGCGAAGTATGGCCCTTGAAAGAGGATGATAAACAAAAAATATTAACCATAGAAATGGATTTTCTCCGAAGAAGTGCAGGAGTGTCTAGAATGGACAGAGTCAGAAATGAGGAAATACGAAATCGCATGTCGGCTCAAGAAACAGCAATAGAAGAGAGAGAAAAGAAGTTTAAAATTGTTTGGGCATCTTTTAAGGATGAAAGAGACGAGATGGCCAAAAAGAATTTTCAACTGGCAACCACCAGGAACAAACCGAAGAGGACGACCAAGGCGATCATGGAACGAGGAAATTCGAAGAGCCATTAGAGATCGAGATTTAGAAGAAGATGTAGCATACGACAAAGAGGCCTGGAGACGAAGAGTGGGAAAACAACATTTAGTTGTATAATTATGGCACTGTATTTATAATTTATAAATGCTGTACTTAATTAATCCCATAAATATATATAAATGTGAAAAAATGATATTTAACTATTTAACAGCGTTTTTTCAAGAAAACTGTTAAAATCTTCAAAAGAGGGAACTTCCGGTTGACCAATTATAATCAAAATCTAATCACGTCTGTATATAGATATAAGGAAGAGGAATACGAAAATATTGTATTTTTTTGAATTGTAGTATTGAAGTTATCGGATTCGAAAGAATCGTCACACATACAGTAAAATTATTTAAAGATGTCCGATCAAGGTTATTTGTATCATGAATGACTTAACAAATTGGCATACATTTATCTCTCTCCTTTGCAGTCTATAAGCGTGTGCGATAAGGATGGATATAACACGTTTGCCTTTCAAAAATTGATATTTTTTCGACTAAGTTAGGACATTCCATTTGAAAACGATGTTCGTTGTTGATAATACTTTCGCTGTAACGTAAGCTTATATATTATTTCAGATACATTACCTTGATTCATAGCCGTACAAATAACGTTATTTTCTGTCAGTATCACTGACACTGACATTGTGTCAGTATCTTATTTTTCACATATTTGGTTTTACATTTGCTAATAATCTTACCAGTTGATTTATTTTTGAATTTTGAATGCTTTTATTGTAACATACATTTTTATAATAATAAAATAACAGTAGTATCTTATGTACCCTCATAAAAACTAAGCAAACGACATTACTGAATTTGTCAGAATGGGCGGAGCAAAAATCTGAATTCATACAATTCGTAGATTACCTTGATCGGACATCTTTCAAAAATTCTACTGTACACACAGACATCATCGTAAAATTAGTAAAATCTTTTGCACTTATTTTATTGCACATACTTCTGTTTTTACACTTCGGACCATGTGATGCACTGTAATTTTACGTAAATTTTTCTACGTTAAAAAACTGCGCCTTACATTTATAAATAAATAATTCAACATTTTCTTTGATTTTCTCTTTAGTCCCATAAAAGTAAAAATAATTTAGTAGACTTAGAAAAAAGACTTAAAATAATACTTTTACTCTTGGAATGCAAAAATTAATTTGTAAAACGTTAGCTATAACTAATTAAGAACTCAATTTATGGTTAAATAATGTGTTTCTTTAATCATTAATAATATAATTTTACGGTCACATTAATTTTACGAGTACGTACCTTCACCAATCTATAGTTTCACTTTACAAATAAATAAACAAATAAAACTAATAATATATACTTCAGACTCAAGTATTTGTATTATTAACATAAATACAAGTAAATACTCATGCTCAACAACACTACTGAGCCCATATTAACTGATTCTGGTCCACATCCCCACGCAGAAATTCTTTCCAGTTTATCTACATTCGAATGATTTTTAATTAAGGCCATATACCTTATCCTTCAAGCTACACGAGTACGAGTTTAAAATATTGTGCAAAAGGAAATGGTGATACATACATTCAGAACTACTAGACAGCGTACGACGCATGACCACGACCTCAAATGTTTATGAAATGTATTTGAAGATTATTTGTTGTCTAGACAGACAAGGCAATGTCAATACTATAAATGTTTTGTAGAAATTAAAATAAAAGGTGAAAATGAAAGTTGAAAATAAATTTGACATTGCTTTGAAAATAAACAGTGATCGCGCCCGGGAAGATTATCGCGGGAAATTAGTCGCTAATAAAATTTGTCGCCGGTAAATTAATCGCGCAAAAAATGGTCGCCATAAAATTTCTTGCATGAAAATGTAATAATCGATAAATTGAACCCTAGGTGTGGGGGCTCGAGACCATGTGTCTGAGTGTCTGGTCGAGAATCTGGGGACCCGGGTTCGATCCCGACCGACGCCAAAAATTACTTCGAATTTTAATAGCACAAAATTAACTCCTGTGGTGTACTCTCCACGCCAGCAATGAGTGCCCGTGAGGTGACACCTGGTAAGCGCCCGCTCGGTACAAATATTTCATCATTACCGATATATGTGTACAAAGCAGATTGGCACACTCAGCCATGGGAAATATGCCGTGATGTATTTATTTATTTATTTATTTATTTATTTATTTATTTATTTATTTATTTATTTATTTATTTATTTATTTATTTATTTATTTATTTATTTATTTATTTATTTATTTATTTATTTATTTATTTATTTATTTATTTATTTATTTATTTATTTATTTATTTATTTATTTATTTATTTATTTATTTATTATTTATTTCTTTATTTCTTTATTTCTTTATTTATTTATTTATTTATTTGTTTATTTTTTATATATTTATTTATTTATATCATAGAAACAAATTAAACAAAACTTTATCGAATTACTTCCCATCACTACAAGTTAAATACAAATTATAAAATTATTTTAGGCGATCAATATTTTTCGGGAATAATTTCGCGGCAACAAGTCTCCTTGAAACCAATTTTCATACTATCTACATATTTTCCTTCGATATCAATTTATCGGTGACAAATTGTATCATTTACAGCGGTTGTTCAGCAATATTTTTCAACATAGGTACATTTTGACGTAAAACTAAATACAATATAATATGTAAATAAATAATTTATTTTGTCAATGTAGATCTCATTTGTTTATATACGAGCCCAAACTCATTATAATTCAACCGGTGTACATTTTTCAACAAATGAAATCTACACAAATGGTTAGAAATGACTACAAAATACTTTCGGCTACATTAAATATAGACTTAAAATTTTAAAAAACTTTTGGTCAAATGAGTGTTGATAATATAGTTCGACCGGTATTTTAAAGGTCATCTTCTAGTCCAGATTTAGCTTCTTTCGAAACACTTTACTTTTGACACGATGAAAAACAACTTTGTAAAAATTTAGTGTGTACAGTAAAACCCACCTTGCAAGACATTTGGGACAATACTCACATAAAAATTTTCAGGGTTTAGGGATACAATGTCTGATAGAATTAAAGCTGGTATTAGTAATAAAGGCGGTGCAAAATGGCGGAATAGTTAAATAACATATTCAGTTTTTGTAAATTTAAAATCTATATTTTAAACTAGTCGTTAGATTATTGTAAAAAAAAATTCACCGTTTGCGTAGGCTTTATACGAGTAATTTGTTTATTGAAAATGTAAACCGGCCGAATTATTATGAGCTCGGGCTCGCAATTTATTGTCGGACGTTCTGATCATCAGCATCAGATAGTTTTACAAAAGCTTACAAAAATATTTCACATTTGCTGATGACGGTGGCGTCGTATCACTGAAACGTCCTATAAATTTTATAAATTATACAAGTATAAACTTTGTCTCTGAACATTATTTTTTTGTAACTGTTATAATAAATGAGACACGAAATATTTTCAAAATGAATGAAAAACAAATTTTTGCCAGTAACTCAAAAATAAAAGGCGATAGAAAATTCCTGTAACTACTATTAAATTTATTTCAAAATAGTGACAATAACAATGAAATATGGAAAAGGTTTTACTCTATCGTTAATATTACCCGAAATACCTTGAAGAAACATCGAAAATAAAACACTCTGTACATGCAACGTTCCACTTAGACACTTCATTTCACCTATTAGGTATTAAGGTAGGTACTATCAACACCTTCTATAAGAATATCTATTTCCTACGTGGGAGTAGGATGTTATTTTTTGCAATTGTACTAGCAATTTGATTTTTATATCCTAGTACAATCTTGTACTATTGTTTCTGTTACGTATTTTAAATTAGCAAATGTTTTATAAAGAAAATTAAAACACTTTTTGTGAATTAATTCCTTTTTTCTCCGCATTAATTACTTTTCTATTACTGTGTAGTGGTAGCACTATGTAAAAAAAACTACTTAAAATTTGAAACATGGTCCAATGAATAAAATGACAATTTGCGAGTGAGTAACTCAGGTTGAAATTCGTCTTACTTCCTATTAATTACTTGCAAAATATGCATTTATTTAATTCTAGGTAAGTGTCAATGTTCAGAGTGCGAGAAAGAAATTACAGTTTTATTATCTTTACTTAGATTGAACATGCAAATACATTGTTTTATTTTATTGTATTGGCAATACAAGGATGCCGCATACTATTACGAACAATATTGGCATTTAATCCATGTTTTAATATTAATAATGAACAAATTTCAATTAGCAATACAGCACATTAAATTCGTGGCCTCCACGATAATATTGTAAGAAAATAGTTATTGCATGTTTATACATTCGCTGTAAATATTCCTTTGAACACAATTATGTCTTTTTGAGAAACTGTCATCCTGTTTATTTGTTTATTTATTTATTTATTTATTTACAAAAGTGGCCATACAACAGGACAAGGTCCCAATAGATATGTAATTATAATAATATATATTTATGAATAGTAAATGTGACCTTGATATTTTAAAAGTAAATAAATTTGAAACTATGTGCCGAAAAATAGGACTAGGCAATTTTAATTTTATGCATGAAAATGATTCTATAAATAATTCGCGTCTTGTAAGAGAATGGATATTGTATAAAATACAAAATAAGGTAAATCATACCCCCTCCCTAACAACAGGCTTAAACCTAATAGAGTAAGTGCAGGAAATTCTTGAATGTAACAAGAATATATATACCATTAAAACTAAAGAAGAATTAAAAAAAATATGTTGTGGCCAGCACAATACCTCTCGCCACTTCCTTTTTTTTGGTTACATAAGTATAGGGCGCGAACAGTCATGTTACATTGTTGGCCTTAACAAGCAGATGTGGGGGCCCATTTCAGAATGATAATTAGTAATTATGTACATAGATGTCAAATGTCAGAATTTTTCATTAAAAATTTCAAGATTTTCTAAATTCACGTAGTTAATTTGTCACCAGGAGTGTGGAATTTACTTGTCGAGGAAAATAAACCACATGGAATTTGAAAATCTGACATCGGCGCCATATCTGCTTGTCAAGTCACATGACTGCTCGCGCGCTAATGTATTTAACATTTCTTGTATAACTACACTCTACACCAAAATTTCTACTTACATCTATTCCATATATTTAGATTATTTTAAATTTAAATTCATTCTATGAAGAAATTTTGTCCTACTCTTCCAATATTTCGAGATGTTTCCAATTCATTGTCGGAAGTAACAGTATTTCTGAAGGGTATGTGTAATATACCTATAATGTTAAATATTTAACTATTAATACATTAAGAAATAATATAATGTATGTACTTCCCAGAAAAAGTCTTCAGTAATGTCTTCGGATTTCTGATACTGACATTTATCTGCCAGTTACAAACAATTTAAATTCTCAACTATTTTCCATGGCATTCTTTCGGCTGTAAAATTTATTACAACAGATTATTTTATATATTATATTTCCTTTATCTCAAAATCTATAGAATATATAATAAAATATTTAAATATATCAGACAGAGAATTTAATTTTCTTTAGTATTACCAAGAAAAAAATTCAAAAAATAATATTTAGAAGATTTTTTTTCAAGAATCTTCTACTTCCGGTTGTCCAATTGTTACCAAAACCTTTTCAGATCTTCCCATGAATGTCCGATTGGGAAATACGTAGTTAAACAAATATAAAGTCTTATGGTTTTTGAGTAATCGTCCTTCCAACATCCCACACACATACACACACACACACACATCCACACACACACACACAGACATCATCGTAAAAATGTTAAAATCGGATTGTATGGACCTTAAAACGTGCTTATTCAATAAAATCTGGATATGTGATTTTTAGGATGAATCCATTAGCTCTCTTAGCGAGAGGTAATAAATTACAAGAAGAATGATAGAATATAACGCCAACATTGAATCAAAATTTGGTAGATCCAATTGGTCTTCGTCATTTAGTTGCATTTATAAAAAACAAAGGAAACCTATCAATAGTATATTCTGTTATTAGGAGTAAAGTGATACTTTGTGTGGCGAGCGTGGAAGTTTGCACGACGAGCAAACCGAGTGGGATAATTGCACGCGAGGCACATAAAGACACATTTACTCAGAATGACACTTTATATTTTTTCTTCAAACGTAGATACTTAAAGAAAAATATCTACTACTTGACGTTACAATAATTAAAAACATTTTATATAACGTACGTTTGCGATTTCAATTGCCCTGTTGCTATGAATACTTATTTGATCACTTTTTGTTTTAAACATTGAAGTGAAAATTTTCACGGGCTACGAGTAATATGTATTTTTTCCATTACAGGGAGGTCGAAAAAGTTGTTTTTATTTATTTTATTATTTACAAAAGTGGTCAATAACAGGAGAAGGTCCCAATAACAGTACAGCACAGTTATAATAATTATACAAAAGAAACTCTTAAAGATGTGGATAAATGAGTGAAACTATGTTTTATATATATATATAGCATAATAATTTATTATAACACCACAAAAGGCGATTCAACGGGGAAAACATTGCAAAATTAGTCCTATACATTTTTACAGAAAAAATATCAGATGAACGAGTAGAATATGAGGGGTACACGTAAAGATATTTTACTCAAGAGAGTTGGACAATCAATATGACCATTTATAATTTTATAAAGACAAATTAAGTCCAGCATCTCTCTACGTTTTTGTAAGGGGGTGAAATAAATTAGATTATTCGGAAATTTAGACTTCAATGCAGAAATAAATTTACGCTGAATACCCTCAACTCTATTCACATATATTTGATAATGTTGAGACCAACATACATCAGCAATTCCAGTTGAGATCTGGCAAAAGTGTAGTATAAATATTTAGTCTATCTTCAAGGATTATTCCAAAAGTAAGAACAAATGGACAGTATTTTGGTAAAAGATCACCCCAGTAATTTGAAACTATTGTGTATGAAACAAATATTCTTGCAAAAAATATCTGGTTACTATCCGGTATCCAGCCAATATATTATTATTTATTTTTCTGTCATATATGTATAGGATAGTAAGCTGATATCCAGTGAATGCCAGATAATGAAGAAGAATGATAAATCTATGTAAATAAGTAATAATTTTCATATAGTTTAATATACATATGTGACGTGAATTGTCACTGTATTTCATTTAGGTTTCACAATTTATTTAGGAAAAATTGAACTGGTAGTACCTACCGAAATAAAAATCAATTTAATTAAAACACTTGGTGATGCCCACGAAATAAATATAAGTGTTCAACTAGTTTCGGCTACATGCCATCATCAGGAATGAAAAGTACATTATTCTTAACCTACCTTAAATATTGTGCAAATACAAATTTCTAGGTATATTTGCACAATATTTAAGGTAGATTAAGAAAAATGTACTTTTCATTCCTGATGATGGCATGTAGCCGAAACTAATTGAACAATTATATTAATTTCGTGGACATTACCAAGTGTTTTAATTAAAAAATTTACCCTTTGAAAATGTTCCACCAAGGGCCGACAACGTCCTCAATAAATACTATTAAAAATTAATTATTTACGAGGGCTGTTTTTCTTTAAAATTTCAATTTATTTTTCTATATAGTATCTTTTTTATCTTAACACACTAATACGGCTATTCTGTAAGCATCGTTATGACATGACGAATCGTTAAAACGTTATATCTTTATGGTAATAACGAAAATCGTTTAATAGGATTATTCTGTAAACGATCAGTGACATTATGCATTATTAAATCGTTATTATAACGATAATCGTTAAAGTGGTATTCTATAAACAATAATTTAACTCTACATAACGAAAAAAATCTGTTGTGGTCAGCACAATACCTCTCGCCACTTCCTTTTTTGGTTACAAAAGTATAGGGCGCGACAGTCATGTTACATTGTTGGCCTTGACAAGCAGATGTAAGGGCCCGTTTCAGAATGATAATTAGTAATTATGTACATAAATGTCAAATGTCAGAATTTTTCATTAAAAATTAGTTAGTAGTTAATTTGTCACCAGGAGTGTAGAATTTACTTGTCGAGGAAAATCAACCACATGGAATTGGAAAATCGCTAAATTTAGAATGAGAAATTATGATATTTGACATCTATATACACAATTACTAGCTATCATTCTGACATGGGCCCCCATATCTGCTTGTCAAGGCGAACAAAGTCACATGACTGCTCGCGCCCTAATGTATTTAACATTTCTTGTATACCTACACTCTACACCAAAAATTCTATTTATATATATTCTTTACATTTTTAAATTTAAATTCACTCTATGAAGAAATTTTGTCCTGCTCTTCTAATTTTTCGAGCTGATTCGAATTCATTGCTGGCATTAACAGTATTTCTGAAGGGTATGTGTAATATACCTATAATATTAAATATTTAACTATTAATACATTAAGAAATAATATAATGTATTTACTTCCCAGAAAAAGTCTTCAGTAAAGTCTTCGGATTTCTGACACTGACATTTATCTGTCAGTTACAAACACTTTAAATTCTCAACAATTTTCCTGTAAAATTTGTTACAACAGATTAATTTATATATTATAATTCTTTTATATCTTAATTTATGGAATATATAATAAAATATTTAAATGTATCAGATAGAGAATTTAATTTTCTTTAATATTACCAAGAAAAATTTTCAAAAAATAATATTTAGTAGATTTTTTTTGTCAAGAATCTTCTTCCGGTTGTCCAATTGTTGCCAAAACCTTTTCAGATCTTCCCAAGAATGTCCGATTGGGAAATACGTAGTTAAACAAATATAAAGTCTTATAGTTTTTGAGTAATCGTCCTTCCAGCATCCCACACACATACATACACACATACATACACACACACATACACACACACACACACACACACACTTGCACACACACACATATCCACACACACAGACATCATCGTAAAAATGTTAAAATCGGATTGTAGGGACCTTAAAACGTGCTTATTCAATAAAATCTGGATATGCGATTTTTAGTATGAATCCAATACCTCTCTTAGCGAGAGGTAAAAATCTTGTAAATAATATTTTTTGAAAAATTAATATTAAAGAAAATTAAATTCTTTATCTGACACATTTAATTTTTTTTTATTATATCTCGTATAGGTTTGTAGATATAGTATATAATAATATAGAATAATTTGTTGTAATAAAACTCGTTGCCCAAAAAACAGTTGAGATATTTAAATGTTCGTAATTGACAGATAAATGCAAAATGTCAGGTCAAAAATCAGATTTTTCTGGGAAGTACATACATACATACATAAAATCACGCGTGTCCTACTTAGTGGGTTCGCACAAACCCGATAACGATAAGAACAACATCAACATCATACATTTAATATATATTATTGTATTATTAATTAAATATGTATTTAAATTATAGGTATGTTAATATTACATATGTCCTTAAGAAATACCGCTAATACCGTCAATGAATTTGAAGAATTTTGAACATATTAGAAGAGTAGAACAAAAATACTCATAGAACGAAAGAAGATATACAATTTCAATTATTTGTGTGTACAAGAAATGTTAAATTCGTTACTTATAGGGCACGAGCAGACATGTGACTTTATTGGCCTTGGCAAGCAGATTTGTGGGTCCGTGTCAGAATGACAGCTAGTAGTTATTTGCATAGATGCCGCAAATGTCATAATTTTTTATTAAAAATTTCAAAATATTCTGATACCATGTTGTTTATATGTCATCAATAGTATGGAATATACTTGTCGAGGAAAATAACCCACATGGATTTGGAAAATCATAATGTTTTGAATGAAAACTTATGATACTTGACACCTATGTACATTATTACTAGCGGTCATGCAACATAAAATAAAAATGGCGAGAGGTATTGTGCTGGCCACAACAGATTTTTTTAATTGCCGTTCTAGACTCTTTACATGTCAAGATCAAGCCGGCTACATCTTGACAGGGCAAACCACACCTCCAACAAATTGTCCAGTGGCGTGCTTGCGAGGCGTTTATTTGTGAGGCACAAAAAATATAAAATTTACTCGTTAAAAAACTGACACATTTAATCCTCATGAAACAATTTACTATTTTGTACGTTTTTCTTTATTAATTATTATTATTATTATTGTTATATTTATTTTTAATTAAAATATGGATTTTTAATTAAATCATTATTATTATTTATTACAATGAGTGCCCGTGAGGTGACGCCTGGTAAGCGCCCACACGGTACAAATATTCCATCATTACCGATATCTGTGTACGAAGCAGATTGGCACACCCAGCAATGGGTAATATGCCGTGATGAAATATTTATTTATTTTTTTATTTTTTTCATTATTAAATACATTCCTACATATAATAATATTTTTAAATTTATGACCAAAAGATTTATTACGGAACGTAATTAGCACCCAGTTTTAAACAAATCTGACGAGCTTCTGGATTCGGACACAGCCAACTATGAACGTTAACGTCACTCTTTCTCCCTTTACCGCACACCGGACGATTGAGGACGTAAATAGCTTGAACTTATTATTAACAAAATAGTATTAAAGTGTGTATCATAATAACAAAGGTTACTCACAATATATGCAACAAATTTGAAGAGGCAGACAGACAGTAGGTTATTATACGCACAATTCTCTTAAGTTGACTGAAATAATTTCTTGAAACTAGAACACTTAAGTAATTTTCGTAAAAAAAAATTAATTAACTCGCTTAAATAATTAGAATTTGTGTCCCACGCTTCATAAAAAGTAAAAGTACCTATCTAAGATAGTAAAAAATTACATAGGTACTACCGGTTTAATTTTTCATAATTTTATAATAAATTGTGAAATCTTAATGAAATACCGTGAAAATTCACGTGACATGTATTAAATTATCTATATATCATATTGTTCTCATTGATAAAAACTGAAATAGTTGATCTGAACGAGTGAAATAGAAACCTAATTTATTTTTACACTCTTTCCTTTCTTACCTAGTTTTTATAAAATACCTATTTTGTTGTGGGTTTTTGTACCGATCAAAACATTGACCGTTACGCAAAGATAACGCTGTTTTTACATCTTTCCGCTTTAAGAGAGAAAACAATAATCGGTTAAACATTAGCTTTTTACATAGGAAGAAAAGAGGAGAAACGTTAAATAATCAATTATTATTATCATTGTTGAAATTTGCGTGTGGCCTATCAAATGGGAAAAGCTAAAGAAGAAGTCAGTGTCAAGTGCAGTTTACATAGTACGTTTATGAAATAATTTTACTGGAAATATAGAATCTTTTGCAAGAAAATTTATGTATGGACTTTTTACGTAATACACAGAATAGACGAAAGGCAATGTGCTGTCCACGTCAGATTTTTTACCTCCCGCTACCCTTGGTTAGGAAGGTACAGGAATCGTGCTAAAAATCGCATATTAGGATTTTGGTAAATGACCACGTTTTAAGGTCCCTACAATCCAATTCTAACATTTTCACGATGATGTGTGTGTGTGTGGATCCTCTTTCGCTCTAACTCAAATACTATTGTTCAGAAAAATTTGAAACCTTGTATTTCTACCTGACGCGCGAAGTTAAATGACACCTTTTGCTGTGAAAGGACCCTGAATTCTACATCCAATTTTTCTGAAAATAAAACCGACATTGATTTTTATATGGAATGATACATACATTTTTATATTTTCGGAAATTATATAAAATTAGCTATATAATGATGCCAAATACTTGCATTTTCAGTAAAAAATAACCCAGGTATTATTTATTTAAAATTATGATATATGAATGTATTATCAGTTGTGTCTTCTTTGTTTGAAGAAATATTTTGACATTTACTGACATCTCATTTGTTTTTGATTATTCTAAATTGTCAAAAAATTCCAAAAAGATATTTTATTTAAATTTACTTTAATTTTATTCATTTAATAATTTTAGACAATACTAATTAATAGTTAAATATTTAAAAATTTAGGTATATTACATATACACTTCAAAAATACTGTCAATCCCGACAATGAATTGGAAACATTTCGAAAAATTAGAAGAGGACAAAAATGAATTTAAAATTAAAAAATCAAAATATAAAGAATAGATGTAAGTAGAATTTTTGGTGTAGAGTGTAGGTATACAAGAAATGTTAAATACAATAGTGCGCGAGCAGTCATGTGACTTTGATGTCTTTGACAAGAAGATATGGGAGCCCTTGTCAAAATGATAGCTAGTAATTATGTACATAGATGTCAAATATCATAATTTTTCATTCTAAATTTAGTGATTTTCCAATTCCATGTGGTTTATTTTCCTCGACAAGTAAATTCCACACTCCTGATGACAAATTATCTTCGTGAATTTAGCAAATCTTGAGATTTTTAATGAAAAATTCTGATACTTGACATATGTACATATTTACTAATTGACATTCTGACAAGGGCCTCCTCCTCTGCTTGTCAAGGCCAACAATGTCACATGGCTGCTCGCACCCTATACTTAAGTGGCGAGAGGTATTGTGCTGGCTACAACAGATTTTTTCACTAAACATAGTTGTTGACGGTTACGGTCATGATTTTGTTATTTTATTATAAACTAACCTATATTATAGAACATAATCTTTAATTTTTTGTTTATACTGTAAAAACAGTTTAAAGGCAATTTTATTTTTATTTAATATTTTTTTCTGGTACGTGATTATTTATATATATTTAGTTGCAAAAATTTTTTTACAGATATTGTCAATCTATACCTGCAAAAGTAATGTGTAGTACTGTAGTACCTACTCATGGTAGTCACTATTTCTCAGCAAATATTTATTATCATGTATTTGAACTTGAAGGAGTGTGGCATTGCTGTATATAAACAAAGTTGGCAGCGACATAATTTCAAGTTCA
The DNA here is from genome assembly GCA_951394225.1 of Harpalus rufipes. Taxonomy (NCBI): domain Eukaryota; kingdom Metazoa; phylum Arthropoda; class Insecta; order Coleoptera; family Carabidae; genus Harpalus; species Harpalus rufipes. The sequence continues at coordinate 11,793,157 of OX596275.1, forward strand.
GTGAAAAGTTGTCTACAACTTTCTCTAAGATTTTTATATAACTTTTACATAACTCTTTAACACAGGAATTCTGAAACCAGTGTTAATTAACTTGCAGCGTTAACGTGAATTAAAGATCATTTTGACACTTGTGGTATTCTGATGGACGCGTGTGAAAGCGCGTAAATCGCTTGAAAACTAGCCTAGGTAATTTCGGAAGCAGTTTTCTCAAATTTAACAAAAGCACATGGTTTCAAAATTTAAAGATACATTCATTAGTATTCCTTGTAGTGCAAGAAGAAGTTTTATGATTATATAGTTTAATTATATAAAATAGTAATTGCGTGTTTTAGCAAAAAAAAATAAAGTTGATTATTTCGCTTTCTGGAAAACTTATGAAGACGAAAATTGTGTCTTGCACTAATAATTGATGTATATTTTAAAAATTTGTAAGTACTTTGAAAAATATTGCCGTATACACAATGTTAACAATTTCACGGTTTTGCCGCTAGGGGCAACAAGGCACTTTACATTATAAAAACTGTTTTCCTTGCTAATATAACGATAACTTTCCTCTTTGAATGAATGAGATTACCCCAAGAGAAAAAAAATCTGTTGTGGCCAGCACAATACCTCTCGCCATTTTCATTTTATGTTGCATAGGGCGCGAGCAGCTATGTAACTTTGATGGCCTTGGCAAGCAGATATGGGGGCCCGTGTCAGAATTAGAGCTAGTAATATACATAGGTGTCCAGTATCATAAGTTTTCATCCGAAACATTATGATTTTCCAAATCCATATGGATTATTTTCCTCGACAATGGATGACACATAAACATCAGAATATTTTGAAATTTTGAATGAAAAATTATGACATATGACAATTGTGACATCTATGTAAATAACTACTAGCCGTCAATCTGACACGGATCCTCATATCTGCTTGCTAAGGCCAACAAAGTCACATGACTGCTCGCGCCCTATACGTAACGAATTTAACATTTCTTGTATACACACAAATAATTGAAATTGTTTCTCTTCTTTCGTTCTATGAGAAATTTTATCCTACTATTGTAATATGTTCAAAATTCTTCAAATTCATTGACGGTATTAGCAGTATTTCTTAAGGATATATGTAATATTAACATACCTGTAATTTAAATATATATTAAATTAATAATACAATAATATATATTAAATGTACTCATACCTCCCAGAAAAATCTGACACTGACATTTTGCATTTATTTGTCAATTACAAAAATTTGAATATCGCAACTGTTTTTCGGGCAACGAGATTTATTACAACAGATTATTTTATATTATTATATACTATATCTCCAAAACAAGATATAATAAAAAAATTAAATGTGTCAGATTGAGAATTTAATTATCTTTAATATTTGTAGTAACAAATTTTGAAAAAATAATATTTAGAATTTTTCTTTTTAGAAACTACCACTTCCGGTTGTCCAATTGTTACCAGAACCTATTCAACTCTTCCCATTACTGTTAGATTGAAGAATCCGTAGTTATACAGGTCTTTAGTCTTATAGAATTTGAGAAATCGTGTCTCCAACAACCTCACACACACACACACATCCACACTCACACACACACACACACACACACACACACACACACACACACACACAGACATCATTGTAAAAATGTTAATATCGGATTGTAGGGACGTTAAAACGTGCTTATTCAATAAAATCTGGATATGCGATTTTTAGCATGAATCCAATACCTCTTTTAGCGAGAGGTAAAAAAATATGTATAGTTTAATAATCGTACAAGGAAGTCGTGTGGTGTCCACATCAGATTTTTTTAGATACAATATAGCTGACAGCTACTGCTGACAAAATAGTAGGTAAATAAATTGAACTTTTATTGGTCAAATGTTTACAATTTTTTTGAACCAATGGTGCCGTTTTACACGATCAAATTATATTGCTTACAAGTAGGCGGACAACAGTTAAAGAATGAAAATGTAGATTGGTAAGCACTGATATTTGGAAATACATATACATAATTTCATGTTTATTTTATTGCGATATTTAACATATTTTATGTTCATTTGACGTTTGGTTTGTTTCTAGTAAAATTTTGTTGTACAGTTTTAACACTTTTAATTACAAATATACGTGTTAATCAAGACCAAAACAAACAAAAAGATGAAATTTGTCGAAAAGACTTGCAAAAATTAAAAAATACAGCGCATGCAATCTATAATAAAATAATCCCTAGAAATAACTAAAATTTGAATTAAATGACCTTGATATTTTGAACATGCTTTAAGTTGCTAACTTGGAATTTTTTGATCAAATGATTTGAACATCGAACGTTCAAATTCCGGAATGTGTAAACGTGTAAAGTTCCGGAATCTTATTGTATAATATGAAGTTGAAAAAATTGATGTAAATCTTTGATCGTCTAAAGCCACTTTAAATCGTATTATACCTTTTCGGCCGAATTCACCATTATTTCATTGATTAAAAATCAGTTGATTAAGGAATCAAGCTGATCTGTAGATCAACGTATGTTCTAATTAACCAACTTGATTTCAACATGATCAACAGATTCACAGTTTTGTTTTGGTTTTTGAGTTAATGTAACTGTCTTGTAATTTTATTCGTGGTAATTGTACTTTCCGTTAAAAAAAGTATTAATATGTATGTTTTTAATTTATTTATAAAATATATTTTCCTTTGATAATATTAAATTTAAATTTTGATATAGGCAGGAAGTACATTGGTCCCGATAAAGGAGTGTTTTTAAATATAGTGAAAATGAAAGATATAAAAGTATATTTGAAAATAATCAAACCAATGCGGTTTTAAATAAAGATAAAGAAGAAGCTTGAGACAAAGTTACAAATGAGTGCAACAATCCTGACATAGATATAAATGTTAAAATTAGGTTTTAAAGATGTGATCAGTCCTTGATTCATGGAATATGACGAATCAGTTGATCATTGAATTTGATCAGTAGATTATCTTGATTTTTAATGGTGAATTGGATTGATTCAGAATCAACGTTGATCTGTCAATCAACTCATGATTAAGGAATGGTGAATTCGGCCGTAGAATAGTATAAAAATATTTGGTTTTGATTATTATTATAACATTTCAAACATGTATATTTTATTTTTATACAGTATTATACGTATGTATAATACATGTACTGTATAAAATTCTGTTTCATTTAATTTTTAATAAGATTCATCTAGTTCAATGTTAAATTTACTAATCACTTTAAATTTTAATCCATTCAAGTATAGATTATTTCCTTTACAATATGTAATTTGCATTTATACTTTAAGAGATACCATCCTTTAATACGTGCTTTCATAATAAAAAAAAAAATCAAGGGTGGTAACAACTGACCAGCGGTCAGCAAAACCAGAATTTTTTGTCTGAACCCTAACAAACACAACTCTAGATTTTTGTATGCAATGTAAACTGACCTAACGAATACTATTACTGCTGAAAACTAAAAAATATTAACAAATATTAAGTTGTAAAATTACAAAACTAAATACGTGCGTGTACAAATTGTGAGAAATAATTGCAGTTGCACGCAATGGTTCATTGGGTGTGCGTTACAGCTGACTGACGCATTTGGTTCCCTTTGGTTCCGAGTCAATAGCTCCTTTACTGTCATTCCGAGCGTTTTTACTATTTTTCTCTCGATTAGTGTTAAACACTAAAAAGAAGTACTTTTGTTGCTTGCTAACAAAAACTTAAATAAATCGTTAACAATATTGTCAGTAGTTACGTGCAGTAAAAAATCAGTAGCATATAGCTTTTTCTTGTATATATTTTAATATACTTTTTAAAATGCAGTGAATGTTATGGTAGGCACGTACCTAGTGCATTTCCGTTGTTATATAATGTTACATAAATTTTTTGTAGATATATTTTCTCCATGATATATGGCAAGCAATTAGACTGTAAAACTTTATTAAGAATGCGTATTTCCGATTTCTAATATGAATATTAATTCAGAGTAAAAGTTAGAACCGCTATATTTTATATGGTATACTGTTATCTAAATACAAATGTAAATTCATGAAAACTTATTATGCAATTTAGAAAAAAAATTAAATAACTATTTTTGCACGATTTCTAATTAATGTACCTACTATTAATTTAGAAGAGTATAAATACTAAAGGTGTGACAAGTGACAATTCCCTTTTTTGCATATTAGTGTCAGTCTCGATAATAACTGCCGTACATACGTCTCCACAACAATTTTGTCTACTACCATATAATATTTTGGAACTAATATAGAAAATTAAATGTCATTTTTAATCCGGGCCTATTTATAGCGTTTTCCATTTATATATTTAGTTTTGCACTTTTTTTATTTAAATACATACCTGTATATTTACTAATGCTGGAAACTCTATATATTAATTTCCTTTCCATATATTGTGTTTATTTTTAAAACATAGACTCCGGGATTTATAAAATTGCTTATTTTATTAATTTATCTTTAAATATATATAATAATTATTAATGTATGCCTGTAAAAAATTCAATAATCTTTAATTTTTAAAACATAAATCTCGAAAAATGACATTTAAAGGTAAAAAACTATTTTGAGCTTGAACTATTTGAGTTAGACTGTCCAGAAGATACACACATACACACAAATATGCACATACACACACATACACACACACACACACACACACACACACACACACACACACACACATACATACATACATACATACATACACACACCCACAGACATCATTGTGAAAATGTTAAAACCGGATTCGATGGACCTTGAAACATGTAAACATTTTTCAAAATCTCGATATCCGATTTTTAGCATGATCCCTATACCTCCATTCCCAAAGGCAGCGGGAGGTAAAAAATATCACGGCATATTACCCATTGCTGGGTGTGCTAATCTGCTTTGTACACCAGATATCGGTAATGATGATGACATATTTGTGCCGTGCGGGCGTTTACCAGGTTTCACCTCACGGGCACTCATTCCTGGTGTGGAGAGGAAAGGTGATGGCGTCAGTCATTTGGGGCGCCAATGGCATTCTGCTGATTTATTATCTTTATAAAGGAAAAACTGTAACTGGGCAATACTACGCCACACCTTTGGACAAGCTGAAATCAGCAATTCAAGAAAAACGTCCAGGAATGGCACAGAAAATGATTTTGTTTCACCACGACAATGCTCGAGCTCATTTAAGTCGTATTGCTCAACAAAAATTGACCGAACTGAGGTTTGAAATCGTCTCCCATTCACCGTACTCGCCCGATTTTACTTCCTCGGACTTCCATCTTTTCTCGAAACTCAAAACGTTCCTCGCTGGAAAGAGATTTCGTTCCAACGAAGAAGCCATCGAAGCAGTAAATGCTTATTTTGAGGACCTCAAAGAAAACACTTTTTTGGGAAGGAATCGAAAAGTTATAAAAATGTTGGACCAAGTGTGTTGACCTCAGAGAGGACTAGAAAAATAAAATGTAGTCCGTGTTAAATATATATTCATGTCATTCCAGAAACTTTTCAATCCACCCTCGTATGTTTAGGTTCGAAGTGAACCGGAGCTTAACTATGAACCCGAATTTTAATACCCGGTTCGGTTCAGACTTGGGTTGAATTAAAAAATGTATCTGAGTTTTGGTTCTGGGTTTGCGTTCGTTAAAATGCCTTGATATTTACAAATGTACGTTTCCAATCATTCTTGTATTATTAACAAATTTAGTTTTATTACATCCAATGTACTAACACAAACATTTTTTTACAACTTAAAATATACATATATGAATTTGGCAGACTCCATTGGCAAGAACTGACGATCGTAGTAAGTGTAAGAAAGTGCGTATATGTCAAAATATATTGATTTGTAGTTACATTCGTCATTATCAAAGTAACTAATTCACTTTTAACCACGGTGTATAAATATTGAAGGTGGGACAACTCATTACAAATATCGTGTTTACGAAGTTATCATCCGCCAGATGTCTCAGCATGTAAGGTTAGAAATGTTCCCGACACATAACTGTCATTTGTCAATTTGAATTGAAATTAGCATACGTTAATTAATTTTATGTACATAAAATGTATAAATATCGCAAATACTGTTTCGTTGAAGATCAGGATGAACATATAACGAAGAAAAAAATCCGATTTGCTATCCTTCGCAAAACATTGTAAATGTCTGGCGGAAAAATTGTCTATCAAAGCTGCCGTGAAGAGGGTACTACAGGAGTTATTTTGTGTTATTTGAAAATTATTTCAAATTTCAAGTTTATCGTCGGTCGGAATCGAACCCTGGCCGCCCGAAACATAACCAATCACCTAACGCAAACAGTTACGCGACCCTATTTAAAATTATTATTATGTAGTTAAATATGATAAGAACTATTTGTAACCAACAGTAATATTTTCAATCGTAGAAATAGGCCGTAGAGTCGAAGAAATATTTAATTAAACGAATAAAGAATTTGTGAAAATTTCATGGACCTCGCAGTTGGTTAGAGCGTCTCACTGAATATGAAAAGGTCCAGGGTTCATATTCCTGCGAAGGCCATGAATTTTTCACAAATTCTTTCTTCGTTTAATTAAATATTTCCTCGACCCTACGGCCTATTTCTACGATTGAAAATGTAGATAAATATGTTCTATATCAAGTATAAATAAATTATTGTTGATTATTTTGCTATTTTTATTTCTTTAAAGTGTTCCTCTGTAACACATTCGGCAACACAGGCATTGCCTAGCACTTGCAAAAATTGAATGGATATCATCAGAGAGACATAATATACTCATCAAATTAGTTGTAATTTTGATACAATTATATAATGACATTTAACTTGCCATTTGTCATATTAGTTCCATCCATATTATGTGATAAGTGGTAGAGCACATTGTGGAGGCGCTACAAGTATGGATAGAATCTCAGCCTACTGATTGCTGACATCAATATGTCAACAAAAATTGATGAGTGTGAACCCTCTTTACGTTCTAACTCAAATACTATCGTTCAGAAAAATTTGAAAACTTGTATTTCTACCTTATTCTTATAGGGAAAAAAGTCATTAGATAACCGGAAATGGCACTTTACTGGAAGCTCAAAATACTTTTTTCTTCGAAAAATGCCTTTAAATGTTATTTTTTTGACATGTATGTTATATAAAAATTAAAGATTATTAAATTTTTTACTGTTTTGCAATAATACTTTTTCTACATATTTTATGGATAAATTTATAAAACTATCTATAATTTTAATCCCGGAGCCTACGTTTTAACCGCAACACCATGGTAACACAGTTTAGATCTTAAATGTATGTAATTGACAGATATATGTCAACAAATTAAGCATTTCAAAATAGTAACGTTTTAAAAAGAAAATAGTAAACAGAACAATAATTATATGGAAAAAAAACAGTTACTAGGGATATAGGTAAGTATATAAATAAATAAAATAAATATATCTTCACTGAATAATTACCCATTGCTAAGTGTGCAACACAGGGGTCAATATTGTGCCATTTAAATTTCGAAATATTTAGAGTCGGTCGAGGTCGAACCTGGTATTTAAATTTAATTTAATTTTAAATATTCACATGAATAAAAATTAAATTAAACGGGAGGTATTGAGTTGGCCACATCAGATTTTTATATAAAGTATCACTAAAGAGAACCATTCATTATTGTAAAAAATTCTCACCTTGGTAACCATGCCTCTGCCTTGCTGGGTATTTTATCCGTTCAACGGGCTCCTGGAATATTTCCGGGAATGCAGGCTCTGGAGGTGTCCAACTCCGAAACCAGAAATTTGAATCTGTCATCGCCATTTTATTTTTTCACTATTCACCCACACTATTGTCTTATGGCTACACTCACTAAAAACTTAGCTCTGTTCTTTATAGTCTTTTTTGCAACGCAATACGATTAAATTTGCATACTGCGTTTATAAACTTTCACTGCAAAGTCAAGATTTAGTGAATTTTGCGTTTTTGCAAATATTGTGTAATTGGTTTTTGTTAAATGTAACGTCGGAATAGGTTTTAATTATATTATGCAAGTAGTAACAGGTATTTAGGACATAATTATAGGTTAACTTAAGATTATGTCAAAAAGATGGATAGGTATCAGCAATTATTTAATTTTTTTTTTTAATAAATTTAAGAATTAATAAATTTTAATTCCGGAACTTTTGATATTTATACTATAGTAATATTCATATGAATTATTTGATTTGTTCAAGATTTGATTTAAATCAAAAGTTATTTCTGATAATACAAATTACACTGATTTGCACAAAGAACGATCTGCTACAATAGGAATTAAGTACATTAATGGCCGGTTGCACCAACGTAGCTTAAATATTAAACTTAGCTTAAATTGACAATATTGCATCGAAATAAAATATCAAATGAATTAAAATATATTGCTGCCAAAATTTCGATTTGCATTTTTTTGTTTAAACATAGTTTAATATTTAAGCCTTATTAGTGCAACTGGCCATAAATAATTCAAATTGATATACATAGCATTTTTGTTTTTCATGCATAGCCTACTTAAAAATAACTATAAAAATAAATAAAAACAATGTTTGGTATAGTTCTGCAAATTTTATTAGAAAACTTTTTTACAGAACTATACTCAAATTTTGTTCTGAACACTGAAATATATTATATACTGGAACTCGCATACATACGCTGAACAGTGCTGAGATCTGTCGTAAATGTCGTATCGTCTAACGATCACATGACGTAAAATTGACTTTGTGATGTTAGAGTGACTCATTTTTACGTCATGTGACCTCCAAGCGATACGGCAAAGTCCCAACACTGAAGGCACATTGAATGACAATAGCTGGCCCGTTCGCGCATGTTCGTGTTGAACCGAACATAGCCGAATAGTCGTATACACTCCTCCCTACTATATTTTATTTAAAAACTGCACCATATTCAATAAACGTTCGGCACAGCTCCATAATTTTCATCAATTCACGAATTGTTCCGATTTTTGACGATTCTAACAGCAGCAATCAATTCGTAAATAAAATTAACTCATAGCCGTCTGATGAGAAAAATTAGAACTGTTCAAAAATTATTTATTACATTTTAAAAAGTTATTTCCATTCTAACCAATATAATAATATTTGGTTACAGATGTAACATTATTATATTAAATTCAGAAATAATACAAAAATTCTTTGCTGTCAAAATGATATTTTTGAACGGCCATATTGATGGGAACAGTAGCGCTGCTTTAGTAATTTAACTCGCGAATAGGTCTTCACTATCATAGAACGTATGCGCATTCCAGACAATGATATATTCAGTGGTTCTGAAAGTTACTACCAATATATAAATATAAAATTTATTTAAATATCAATTGAATTTTCCTCAACTCTATCAAATGCGTCTAGAAAATATGTACCGTCCCATTTAAAAAAATATAACTGCGTTATAATTTGAGAACCACTTGTTTAAAAAGTATTTTCTTCTCGAATCGGATGTCTCGTTTAGTCTTTTGTCTTACAGTATTTTATTTTACTTTTAATAATATAGAAATTATTTGAGGTAATTCGATTAGCTGATGTTAAATCCTGTATATGATATTAATTACTGTTACAAATTACCAAATTTGTTTTTAATAAACTTTATGATTGGTTCAAATTAAAACATATGTGTTAATGATTATAATTTTACAGATATCTAGACATTAATTTATCTAATAGTTATGCAAGACGCAAGAAGAAAAACAATAACAATTGTGATCAATTAACTTTTTGTTTTAGTTTTACATGATTTTCTTAAATCAGAAAGTACCTACACGCATATACATTTCACAGTATATTTAGTCTAGATATGCATGTACATATATTAAAGTATGAAATTTTAAATTTCAATGTTGCTACATAGTTTCGCATAAATTAAAAAATTGTCACATTGATATCTGTATTTATAATTATGTTAGATATGCAGTGGAAAACTTTGTTTATATGCGTTTCTTGGCGAAAGTTGTACAATAATTCTGAGCACAAGAAATTTTAATGGGAACTGGTTTAAATGTTTCTTTAATTTCAATGTCAGTGGTGTATGTCTAATGTCTCATTTACCGATAAGGCAACATACTTGTATAGTAGATATTAAATACATTGGGAACTGTATTAGGTAAAATCGTGAAATATGTAAAAATTATTTCATACCTAATAGAAATTTGCAAAAAAATTAAAGTGACCTTTTAGTGTGCTAATAAGTTTTTTTTACATATTTTTATAATTATTCTTAATTTAAGGAAATAAAAAGAGTTTATTTAAATCTCATATAAATTTATCTGCGACAACATTTCGAAGGAATGAAGGATAGGTTCTCATTAAATAAAGAGACATACTCGTACATGAGTAATGGGGGCTTATCAAGTCATGATTTAGAATTTTACTGTTGCCAAATACCGATTTCTGAAGTAACCTCTTTAGACAAAGATAACAAGCTCGAAGAGAGAGACAGTATAGCACTAACATGACCATATACCTGTTAGAAAATACGTATATGACCATGACCCCAGATAGATATTTCAATATTTTGGATAATTTTGTGTTTCGGTATTATGTATTATTTTTTACCTTCCGTCACCTTTAGGTATTTGGTTTTTAGTGAATAAGCACGTTTTAGGGTCCATATAATACGATTTTACCATTTTTACCTCTCGCTAAGAGAGGTATTGCATTCATGCTAAAAATCGCATATCCAGATTTTATTGAATAAGCACGTTTTAAGGTCCCTACAATCCGATTTTAACATTTTTACGATGATGTCTGTGTGTGTGTGTGTGTGTGTGAGTGTGTGGATGTGTGTGTGTGTGTGTGTGTGTGTGGGATGTTGGAAGGACGGTTACTCAAAAACTATAAGACTTAAAATTTGTTTAACAACGTATTTCCCAATCGGACATTCATGGGAAGATCTGAAAAGGTTTTGGTAACAATTGGACAACCGGAAGTAGAAGATTCTTGAAAAAAAATCTTCTAAATATTATTTTTTGAAAATTTTTCGTGGTAATATTAAAGAAAATTAAATTCTCTATCTGATACATTTAAATATTTTATTATATATTCCATAGATTTAGAGATAAAAGAAGTATAATATATAAAATAATCTGTTGTAATAAATTTGACAGCCGAAAGAATGCCATGAAAAATAGTTGATAATTTAAATTATTTGTAACTGACAGATAAATGTCAGTGTCAGAAATAATGAGTAATGAAAGAAAAATGTACTTGGAGAATCTCTTAGTTCTTGATCTGTGACTATTATGGAGATGACAAGTCTAGGTTGAAGGACTTAAATTTGTTTCAAACATTATGGGACAATGTACACCAGTACTATAGACTAGAGTAACTTTGAATTGCGAAAAAGCTATCAAATTCTTCTCAAGTAAGTTGTAAATATTGACAAAATTACACATCGATATAAGAATAATCGGAGTGCAATCTATCCGTCACTTTATTAAAGGGAATTAGTGTTATTTAGATATAACATGTATGAAAAAATAAAATGTAAAAGAAGATATGTAAGAATAGATGCACAATCCATATATACATTTTAGACCGCCCAAAATTAATGTTTTTACTAGAAGAATATGAAGAGAAAGTAAACAACGTTGTTCGAATTGAAAATTGCAGTTACCAGCCTAATATTTATATATGGTAAACTCTACTTTATAATTTATTGTAACATAATTTATGGTAAAATATCTTCATGTTGAGACATGCTATCATTGAATAATAAAGAAGTTTATACGTCATAGATTTATATGAATATATTATTTGTATTTATAAAAATATTCTTTGCTTTATGCATACAGCCAGGTAAAATATACGGCGAGAGGTTATGTGCTGGCCACATCAGATTTTTACGATTATGTTTATGTGTGTATGTGTGTGTGTGTGTGTGTATGTGTGTACGTGACAAAAGTTTCGGATCGCTAACTTCAATACCACGATTCCAAAAATTATATTTTTTTCATATTTTTCAAGTTTACATCCAGAAGAACAAGTGATTATATTTTGGTTATAATTGGTCAACCGGAAGTACCCTTGAAGAGTTTAACAGTTTTTCTTGAAAAAACGCAGTTAAATATCATTTATTGACATTTAACGTTATTATAACTTAAAGAATATTCTCTATACGATTTGATTGCATTTTATACTTCATATTCAATAGAGATGAGGATGTTGAGATAGATGTTGGGGAAGACACGAAAAGATACGGTAAGAAATAAAAGAATAAGGGAAATAACTCTAGTGTTAGAAGTTTCTAGAGAGATACAAGAGAGACGATTACATTGGTTTGAACATGTCATGAAGAGAGATGAAGAATATATTGGAAGAAGAATGAATAGCTTAGTAATGGAAGGTTGAAGGAAGAGAGGAAGACCAAAGATGGAAGGACTGTATACTTGAGAGAAAAGGTACTGAATGAGAACGACACGCAAACAGAAATGAGTAGAAAAAAATAGCGACCCCTAACGATTGGGAAAAGCTAAAGAAGAAGATGTCAGTGTCAAGTGCAGTTTGCATAGTTTGTTTATGAAATAATTTTACTGGAAATTTAGAATCTTTTGCAAGAAAATTTATGTATTGAATTTATAAATAATACACAGGATTGGCGGAAGGTATTGTGCTGGCCACATCAGATTTTTTACAATTTATCAACTATCAATTCATTGTTAAATAATAAAATTGATCACTCATTCATACGCCAAACACCACAGCAAATATCAAATCGGATTAGGACAATATGTTGAGAAGAGAAGACAGGCCTAGGTAATACAAAACTATCTCTCTCTTCGAGCCTGCTATCTTCTTGCAAAGACGTGTAGTACTGATGGAGAAAATGTGTGTTATGTGACGTCTCCATATACCGAGTTTTTTAATTTTGTCAAAGCGTTTACATTATCATATTCAGTGTAATACCTCTTGTTTGGAGTAGTAGAATATTGTTTTATTTATATTATGAATTCTGAAAGCTTCTTTCAATATTTAAGTATTATGCAGTTTATTTTTATTGTTTCGTTACTTTCAAGTTCATTTTCCAGAACAGTCGACAAAGGTAACAGGTTTTAATACAGACAATATATATTGTTCATGTTTTTGTGTGTGACTACGTTTAATTCTTAGATCCGGCATTTTCATCATATTATAGCATAAGTTGTAAAAATTACACATGTATCAATTTATTAATGCGATATTTTTTGTTTTAACTGACAGTTAAGTTAAAAGACATGCCCGGTTTCACCATTACCAAATAAATTCACAAATAAATAAATTTTATTCATCGATTAGTCAAAGTTTCGTTTCACCAACAAAAATCATTCAATAGATAGTTATGCGTAGCATATTATATTCCTCTCCATTATTTTGCGTTGAGAATACAGTGTGCTAACAGCTAACAATTTCATCTCCGCCCTGACAAAACTGTCAAGTTCGCCGTCAAAGAAAATATTTTTTTTGTGTCATCCAAATCAAATGAAATGAGAGAAAATATAAACAAAAAGTGGAAAGAAGCAAATATTATCTGGAGGGAGAAAAAAAGTTTAATAATAAGTTATAGTGGAAGAATATTTGCATATTACAGAAAATGACTAAGAAATGAATATTTTGGCACAAAAATATAATCATTAAAACAAAAACTGGTATATTTCTTGTTCGTTGGCTTCAGATGATGTCGAATTATATTTAGAAATTCATAAACGCATTGTTTTAATAATCAGAATTGCATGCGAAAATCTATTCCGTCAAATTAAATATAGAATATAGGTATCATTTATTTTTCGCTTGAATAACAATTTCTTCATTCGAAGATGTCAACCAACCATGACGAAAATGGTATTCTAATATTGAAGAAATATTAATAATAAATAAAGATAAACTTATGTTATAATACTAAAGACTTTTTCCATGTTTAATAAATATTATGTACAGTACATTTATAGCAATTTTCATATCCTGAAAAAGACCCATGTGGAGTCGAAACTGTTGAGAGTGAAGTAGTAAATGTGGCTGAATCCCAGAAAAATTTTCATTTCATCAATTACCCACCCGACAAACAACCCTTATCCCAATATAATATTTCATTTTCTATATTTTTCTATTTTCCGTTTTAGATTGGTACCTATTGCAAATATTCTTTTGCTCCCCTTACAGAACAATTTTAAAATTATTATTACATACGCACAATAAAAATGTCAAATGTCAAACTATTCGTTGAATAATTATTTAACTGGGCAAAAATCTCTAGATAATTTAACCAACGATTTATTCGTCGAATAGTTGCCAACTGACATTGGTGAAGCAAAAATATGTTATTTTATTCGAAGTAGTTAACTAATGAATCAAATATTTATTCTCTAATGATAATGATGAAACCGGGCAACTAATGGCGAAGTCAGGCTGTCAATGTTAGGTGGGCACAACAAAACAAAATTATTTGAAAGGGTGTCACCCTTTTTTTACCTTCCGTCACTAGGTAAGGAAGGTATTGTCTTTGGTCAAAAATTCAATGATGAGTTTTTAGTGAATAATCATGTTTTAGGGTCCCTATAATATTATTTTACCATTTTTACGATGATATCTGTATGTATGTGTGTGTGTGTGTCTGTGTGTGTGTGACGAAAGTTTCGGATCGCATAACTTCAATACCACGATTCCAAAAATTATATTTTTTTCGTATACCTCAAGTTTATATCCAGATGAACAAATGATTAGATTTTGGTTATAATTGGTGAACCGGAAGTAGCCTCATTTGAAGATTTAACAGTTAAATTTGATTTGTTGACATTTAACGTTATTATAACTTAAAGAATATATTATTCTCTATACGATTTGATTGCATTTTATACTTCATATTCAATAGATATAGAGTTAAAGAATTTTAAAAAAATTAAATTTTATAATTCAGCCAGCTATGCTAAACATGGAAACTACTAATATATTTATATAATTCAAATTGACATATGTTTATTTATTTATTTATATATAACCAAGACCAACAGGATATTAAGATCCCAATTACAGGTCGGTTTTACCCAATATTAACAAAAAAGAAATTGTCACAAGCAATAATAAACACATAATATATACATAAAAATAATGCAAAAATAAAAGAAGTATATGTTGTTACAGATTACAATTAGTAATTACTTAATGAAACAGTACTCAAACAAAAGACACCACTCACTGCTTTACTGAAAATTGTTGAATTAAGCCACTCTTACACTTAGCTATGCTGTCACCAAAAATGTCAAGAGTATTGGAAACGGAATTGAAAGTAGAACACATAGTTTTTATAGAAGATTTTTGCTCATAATTTGTACGTGATGTTCTGCAATAAAATCTTAGTAACAATAAAAAGTAAATGAATGTGGCAGAGATGAGCATGTTGAAGTAGATGTTGGGGAAGACACGGAAAGATACGGTAAGAAAATAACTCTAGTGTTACAAGTTTCTAGAAAGATACAAGAAAGACGATTACATTGGTATGAAATGAGGAATATATTGGATGAAGAATGAATAGCTTAGTAATAAAAGGTTGAAGAAACAGAGCAAGACCAAAGATAAGATGGAAGGACTGTATTGCGGAAGACTTGAGAAAAAATGAACTGAATGTGAACGACACGCAAAAATAGCGACCCCTAACTAATGGGAAAAGTTAAAGAAGAAGAAGATGTCAGTGTCAACTGCAATTTGAATAGTTGGTTTATGAAATAATTTTAGTGGATATTTAGAATCTTTTGCAAGAAAAATTATGTATGTAATTTATACATTATATACAGGATTGACGGAAGGTATTGTGCTGGCCACAACAGATTTTTTTAATAATAAAGATACCTATACCGGGTGTGTACCGAAACTTGAAATATAGGAGTTTAACATGGGATTTTAAATAAGTGCGAATATTGGCTCTCCTGTACCTTTTAGAGGAAATCTACAAGAATAAAAAGTTGTTTTTTAAATTTTTTATATTAAATAAGTTTAAATTCGATGTAACAGCATATCTGTAGCACATAATATTTAAGATATAGAATATGATAATTTCATCAAGAATCAGACGGCCATGGAAATAAAACACAATTATCAAGTATACAAAAAATATTATTTGAATGGGAGTAGTGGGAGGTACTAGGTACAACATGAAACTATGTACCTTCTCGTAAATAGGTATACATAAGCACGAAAGTAAAAGCGAAAAATTTATTGTAATACACATACATATGTACATACTCGCATATATTTACCATTACATATTTTGAAAAAAGTCGGTTAGTTTTGTTTGGATCCACGGTTTAGCAATATAATCTTTATCTAGAAGATTGACTTTATTTTAAGTACCGAATCGGTCCTCTTGTAATGGACAAAATAACGAATTTGGGTTCATATAGACGAAATAATCGAGTTCATTTTAACCGAGGATTTTTCACGTGTTTGTAATGGGACTTTAAGAAAGGGTACATTATAATAGAGTTTCTATTACAGGCGAGTTCATTATAGTGGAAAATGGAATCAGAAAATTGAGTAAAATATTAAATAATTATTCAACGAATGGTTTGACATTTGGTATTTTTATTATGCGTGTAATAATAATTTTATAATTGTTATATTGATAGTAGATAGGAAAAAATTATGATTGAGACGAATAATTTTTTTTTAAAAATTGTTAGTTTTTCAATTATTTGAGCTTTTAAGCATGTATACTTCTACGTCACACTATTGCTATCTTTCTCGCGCATCCTTCTACAGAAACTGGTGCAAGAAAGATAGCTATAGATTTTGTTACAACAATTATAACTTTTTAATACTACGAATTGCTTCAAAATTAAACGAACTTTCATTTAAAATATTAAAAAATATATATAGTGGATGACCCCAATATAGGACGAGGCGTTAGCCGGATCTAGCAACCACTAGAGTCCAAAAAATTCACTTTTACAACTATACAAACTATTTTTTCTCCGATCGAAAGGTTAATTATTTTATATTTAATTAAATTAATAAAATCGTTTGAGTAGATTTTGTTAATTTTGATAAAAAAAAACAGCTACGACTTGCGTAACCATGGTTTGTTTAAATATTTTTCACAAACTTCAAATTCTATGCAACATTTTCTGTTTTGGTGGTGTTATTGAATGAAATATTAATATGAACGATAATGACAGCGTGTTTTTGATATCTGGTATACCACAGTATTATTAAATTATGGTTAATAATGTTAAATAAATTAATTAATCTAGATTTGTTTTTATTCTTACACGAAACTGTACGGGAATATATTCCCTGACCGGTCGGAAATATATTCCCCAACAGTTGCCTAGCAACGACTTAACATACCGGAATAAAGCATTTTTCGGAATGAAAAGTCAAAAAGTTAACACTTTTCTTACGATCGGAGAAAAAAGACCTTTTAATGGTACTTGAAAAATTATTGTTTTTGTTAAAGTATATGTTTACTTTTTATTTCTTTGATATATTTAATATTATTTTCGCACAACACTACTATGAATATTTTAAATTTTACACTGTCACTCACATTATGGCACTTGAAACTAGTTAATCACTCATGTTTCTAATACTAACTGGTAAAACAAGAAGTATAAAGTTGAGTTGTTGAGTTTCCTAATCACCCACCACTTCTTACAGAATCTTAGTACCAATAGTGAAAGCCCATACACCGGCTGTTCACGGGAAATTTCCATTTCCTTCAATACGGATCTGTCTGTATTGGTGATAATACAATCGATAGCAGATGTTAATACAATTGTGACAAAAAATAAGGAAGGTGAATGATGCTATTAAAAGTGAAACAATTTTTAATTAAAAGAAAGTATATTTTAATTTGTAAATAATTTAATTCGATGTAAATTTTTTATTCCACGAGTAAAATAGATAAAAAGAAATAAAATATAAAACAATGCACCAAGCTCTCCGTTTCGATAGGCGACAATGGAGTACTTCTCTATTTAATTTTTATTTTTAACAGAAAAAAATAGTTAATTGTGGCACTATGATATTGTTAAATATACCTTATAACTAAACCTAATGCACAACTTCGTAATTCTACTAGCTATTATTTTATCGCCCACATGTCCGGCGATCACTTCTCTATTGCCCATTGCATCATAGCCCATTCAGCTATCGCCTAGTAGCCATTGCCCAATTGACTATCGGCCCAATTCCTAAGCAAAGTTGTTATTTTTAACAACTGATTTTAGTTGTTAATTTCGAGGTCAATTGTTAATGCTCAAAATGCAATTCTCTAATTTTAGAGTTGTTAAAAATTAACAACTAATCATTTAAATTCAGTCGTTAGTTAGCAACTGCTTTTCGGTCGTTGCTAATACTTTTAACAAGTGGTTCACAAACAATTTCTTTATTGTATTTATGATGGAAGTAGTCGATAACGGTGTTTTACTACATTTACTTGTAGCCGATATTGTTGATCGTCAAGAAAGGTAAGAAAGATAACTTCGATTTAAATTATTAACATAACCTAAAATTTTCATTTTTAATCAGAGGGATATTGAGACGAACTTATCAACAAATAAGGCACCATACTAATCTCTTTGAAATGCCGGAACAAAGCTTTATGATAATATTGATTGACTAGGGAATTAGCATTTGATCTTTATAATCAATTAAACATGTTTTTAGCACAACCCACGCGAACACGAGTTTGTAAAACAATCTTGTCACAAATTTTGTCCGTCATTGTAAATAATCGCCATTTTTACCTCCCGCTACCCTTGGTAAGGGAGGTATAGTGATCGTGCTACAAACCGCATATCGAGATTTTGGTAAATAAGCACGTTTTAAAGAATCAGATTTGTGTGTCTGTGTATGTATTTGTGTGTGGATCCTCTTTACGCTCTAACTCACTATTTTCCTGAAAAATTTGAAACCATGTATTCTTACTCTGCTTTAATATGGAAAGAAGCTATTAGATTTTGGTAAAAATCAGATAACCGGAAGTGGTACATTTTTTCTTGATTTGTGTTATTACAAAAATTAAAGATTTTCAAATTTTCTACAGACATGCATTAATACTTTTTCTATACAGGGTGTTTCCTTTAAATCAACCAGCGCTTTTTTGGGCGAACTAATGGTTTTAGAGAAAAATGTTATATACAAAAAATGATCAAGAATAAGAGGCTAATTTCTCAGTAATAACAAAGCGAATATTCAAGCAGTGGTTCTCTAACGGTAGAACAAAATTATATATTTGAATAAGGTTGAATAACAATTATTTCGAGAAACATCGTATTGGAAATTAGAAGTTATGTAATAAAAAATGACTTTACTACTAGTGTAACCTAGGTAACACACCTGTGTATACATAGTCTATTACAATATTGTAATATTATTTTTAATTTTTAATATCATTTTTCTCGAAATAATTGTCATACAACCCTATACAATATTTATATCGTTAAAATCAGAAAAAAAAATCTCTATCTAAAATATTGTATACTGTACCATTTAAAAAAATATCATTTTGTTCTACCATTTGAGAACCACTTGTTGAATTTTCAGTTTATTATTATTGATAAATTAGTCCCTTATTCTTGATAATTTTTGTATAAAACATTTTTCTTATTCATTAGTTCGTCCAAAAAAGCGCCGGATGTTTTAAAGGAAACATCCTATATATTTTATGAATAAATTTATAAAATAATTTGTTATAAATCTCAGAGTCTATGCTTTAAAAATAAATATATCTTCTTGGTAACACAATTGAGATCTTAAATTTATGTAACTGACAGATACATGTCACTGTGAATAAATTAATCATTTCAAATTAAAAATGGTAGTTAAAAAGAAAATATTAAAATATGAATTTATAAAATATCTAATTAATAAAAGTTCATATGTTTGTAATTGAAAAGAAATTAACGTCACTATTACAAAATAAAATTATGGTAAGATTCTGGAGAAAAAAATACGGATAATACATAATAAATTGGAACAATAGTTATATTACTATATCATGCTGAGGAACTTAATGCAGTAGCCTGCAATAGTAAATATGTAGGTATGTATTTAAGTTAACAAAAATTAAATGGCGGAAGGTATTGTGCTGGCCACGCCACATTATATTTTTTAAGCTAGTTCATCTTTCTAATTACAATTTTTCGACATTTTAACGATGATTATATATAATACTTTGATTTGAATTTGAATTGAACATAAAACATGTTTAATATTTTTATTTCACAATTCGTACTACATCAGTGCTAATGTATAATATTTAAATAAATTATAAAGATATGCACAATATATCGTGTTATTTAACGGCTCTGAATCATAAGCGACAGTTACTTTTATTTTTATGCAAATAAGACAAGAATAATTTTCTCGCAAAGTTTATTATTAAGAACAAAAAAAAATATATTACTCATATACCTTTAGTCAGCATTTTTCTTATGTTTATACTTCACTGCATTTACCTTTTCCTATGACATAAAAAATATTTATATTGAGTACGAAGTTCTGCAAAGTAAAAGGATATGAATAATTACTATTTTCTTGCAATTAAACTTATATTTTTTTTGTCACATACGTTCAAAAGTGTAAAATTAAATATTTTTTTTTTTATCAATTGCCATTCGATTGACATTCTAATTGGCTATTTACTAATTAATCTATTTATTATAATTAGGGAAAGTATAACTTTGGAATTCTATAGTTAATATCAACTAAATAATTTTAAATAAAAATATTTTAAAATTCAGAAATGCGAATGTACTTTTACTTTTGTTTTACATATAATATGAAAAAAATAGTTGTTATGTATGTATATGTAGATTGCCATGATAAAATAAAGGCAGATAGAAACAGGAAATGAACGAACTTATGAGGTAAAGCTAACTTTAATCAACAAAATACTAGATTCAGAAGAGGCCCCAGATAACTGGCATATAAGGATTATTACTCCGATATTTAAGAAAGGGGACACAAGAAATTGTAACAACCATAGAGGATGTGCTTTACTAAGCACCGTGGCTAAAATATTTGCCAGAATCTTACAAAAAAAAATCTGATGTGGCCAGCACATAACCTCTCGCCGTATATTTTACCTGGCTGTATGCATAAAGCAAAGATTATTTTTATAAATACAAATAATATATTCATATAAATCTGACGTATAAACTTCTTTATTATTCAATAATAGCATGTCTCAACATGAAGATATTTTACCATAAATTATGTTACAATAAATTACAAAGTAGAGTTTACCATATATAAATATTAGGCTGGTAACAGCAATTTTCAATTCGAACAACTTTGTTTACTTTCTCTTCATATTCTTCTAGTAAAAACATTAATTTTGGGCGGTCTAAAATGTATATATCTGGATTGTGCATCTATTCTTATATATCTTCTTTTACATTTTATTTTTTCATACTTGTTATATCTAAATAACCTTAATTCCCTTTAATAAAGTGACGGATAGATTGCACTCCGATTTTGTCAATATTTACAACTTACTTGAGAAGAATTTGATAGCTTTTTCGCAGTTCAAAGTTACTCTAGTCTACAGTACTGGTGTACATTGTCCTATAATGTTTGAAACAAATTTTTAGTCCTTCAACCTAGACTTGTCATCTCCATAATAGTCACAGATCAAGAATTAAGAGATTCTCCAAATACATTTTTTTTTCATTACTCATTATTTCTGACACTGACATTTATCTGTCAGTTACAAATAATTTAAATTTGCAACTATTTTTCATGGCATCCTTTCGGTTGTAAAATTAATTACAACATTATTTTATATATTATATTCCTTTTATCTCTAAATCTATAAAATATGTATAAAAATATTTAAATGTATCAGAAAGAGAATTTATTTTTCTTTAATATTATCAAGAAAAATTTTCAAAAAATAATATTTAGAAGATTTTTTTTCAAGAATCTTCTACTTCCGGTTGTCCAATTGTTACCAAAACCTTTTCAGATCTTCCCGGGAATGTCCGATTGGGAAATACGTTGTTAAACAAATTTTAAGTCTTATAGTTTTTGAGTAACCGTCCTTCCAACATCCCACACACACACACACACACACACACACATCCACACACACACACACACACACACACACAGACATCATCGTAAAAATGTTAAAATCGGATTGTAAGGACCTTAAAACGTGCTTATTCAATAAAATCTGGATATGCGATTTTTAGCATGAATGCAATACCTCTCTTAGCGAGAGGTAAAAATGAGAGAAAAGTTCGAAAACACGCTAGCAGACTAACAATTTTGCTTCAGACCAAATCGTAGTGTACAAGATGCAAATTTCAATCTCAGACAAATTAATGAAAAAAACAATTGAAGAAATGAAAAAGCACAAAACAACATAGAATAGTCTTTTGGAAAATGGAAGATATTAAAGTATCAGAATTATTATGAAGGTGCAGGCTAGATTAAAATCAGGCGGGGTACGGATAATAGTACTCCTATAATTATCAAGGGAGAAAAATAATATTCTCGCCAGACATGTATATGTTATAAGATCGGGGGGGTTGATTGTAGAAAATAATATATTTAAATATATTTTCCATGCATTAATTTTTATTGCAATTCCAATTTTTCTCATTTATTTGTACGAATAATATTTTTTTTTTTTTGGTAAACATAAATACTATTTCTCTTTTTAATAAATAAATATAACAGCATAAGCTTCATGATCACATATAAAATAATATTATTTATGTTCTATATTTGTCAACAGAATGAATTTTTTTCAAAAGCTGATCATTAAATTCAATTTGTTATCTAAAATCTTCGCAGGAATTACATGCTAAATTAGATTTTATAATTACAATTGCTTTTAATGTGTCCAGGCTCAATTGCGATTTATCAGGATTTCTTAAGTTGTTGATTATTCGTTCTTGGTAAACGTAGTTAGTTTTACCTCTCGCTAAGAGAGCTATTGGATTCATGCTAAAAATCGCATATCCAGATTTTATTGAATAAGCACGTTTTAAGGTCCCTACAATCCGATTTTAACATTTTTACGATGATGTCTGTGTGTGTGTGTGTTTGTGTGTGTGTGTGTGTGTGTGTGTGTGTGTGTGTGTGTGTGTGTGTGGATGTATGTGGTGTGTGTGTGTGTATGTATGTGGGATGTTGGAAGGACGATTACTCAAAAACTATAAGACTTTATATTTGTTTAACTACGTATTTCCCAATCGGACATTCGTGGAAAGATCTGAAAAGGTTTTGGTAACAATTGGACAGCAGGAAGTAGAAGATTATTGAAAAAAAATCTTGTAAATATTATTTTTTGAAAATTTTTCTTGGTAATATTAAAGAAAATTAAATTCTCTATGTGATCTATTTAAATATTTTATTGGGGAAGTACATACATTATATTAGCTCTATAAAGCTGGCTCAACATTTTCATCTCACAACAATAAACATAGTACTAATATTTAAAGCTCATTTATTGCTAATTTATTACTCATGTTTAAAATTTATTGCTTTTGCCGATTCGGAGAAAATTGATGTGAGCTAGCTTAAAGACAAGCTAGCTCACAACCAAAAATTAAAAAAAAAAACATGTCACAAGACATAATACGATCTGTTATAATTTATTGCTCCATTTAAAAATTTATTGCTTGCAAATAATCAAGGTTTTCGTTAAACAAACTGCATACCATACGTTTTAGCCTACTAAATGAATATCTGACTTCAAAAACTGCTTTTCTACGGAAATTATACTTTATCGCAGGTCATTATTAGTCTTCAATAATATTTACGCGTGTGAGCTGCAGCAATAAATTATTTAAGGGGCACATTTAGCTAAAACTAAAATTTTACAGGATTATCTCGCAACAAAAACTATCTGTCGCTATAGGGCACTTCAAAAACTGTTGTTCTACGGAAACTATACTTTCTCGCAGGTCACAAATTTGTTATCAACAATAAACACGTGTGTGAGCTGAAGCAATAAATTATTTTATCCGCCAATTTAGCTTAAACTCGACTTTTTTAGGAATATCTCGCAACAAAAACTATCTGTCGCTATAGGGCACTTCAAAAACTGCTTTTCTACAGAAATTATACTTTCTCGCAGGTCACAAATTAGTTATCAACAATATACACGTGTGTGAGCTGAAGCAATAAATTATTTTAGCCACCAGTTTAGCATAAACTCTACTTTTTCAGGAATATCTCGCAACAAAAAATATCTGTCTCTATAGGGCACTTCAAAAACTATTTTTCTACGGAAATTATGCTTTCTCGCAGGTCACAAATTAGTAATCAACAATATACACGTGTGTGAGCAGAAGCAATAAATTATTTTATCCGCCAATTTACCTTAAACTCGATTTTTTTAGGAATATCTCGCAACAAAAACTATCTGTCGCTATAGGGCACTTCAAAAACTGTTTTTCTACGGAAATTATACTTTCTCGCAGGTCACAAATTAGTTATCAACAATATACACGTGTGTGAGCTGAAGCAATAAATTATTTTAGCCGCGCCTTTAGCATAAACTCTACTTTTTTACATATCACAACAATAAACATAGTTCTAATATTTAAAGCTCATTTATTGCTAATTTATTACTCATGTTTAAAATTTATTGCTCTTGCCGATTCGGAGAAAATTAATGTGAAGTAACTTAAAGACAAGCTAGCTCACAACCAAAAATTAAAAAAAAAACCTGTTACAAGACAGAATACGATCTGTTATAATTTATTGCTCTATTTAAAAATTTATTGCTTGCAAATAATCAAGATTTTCGATAAACAAACTGCATACCACACGTTTTAGCCTACTAAATGAATATCTGACTTCAAAAACTGCTTTTCTACGGAAATTATACTTTATCGCCGGTCATTATTAATTTTCAATAATATTTACGCGTGTGAGCTGAAGCAATAAATTATTTTAGCCGCGCCTTTAGCATAAACTCTACTTTTTTATATCTCACAACAATAAACATAGTTCTAATATTTAAAGCTCATTTATTGCTAATTTATTACTCATGTTTAAAATTTATTGCTCTTGCCGATTCGGAGAAAATTAATGTGAACTAGCTTAAAGACAAGCTAGCTCACAACCAAAAATTAAAAAAAAAAAACTGTTACAAGACAGAATACGATCTGTTATAATTTATTCCTCTATTTAAAAATTTATTGCTTGCAAATAATCAAGGTTTTCGTTAAACAAACTGCATACCACAAGTTTTAGCCTACTAAATGAATATCTGACTTCAAAAACTGCTTTTCTACGAAAATTATACTTTATCGCAGGTCATTATTAGTCTTCATTAATATTTACGCGTGTGAGCTGTAGCAATAAATTATTTAAGGAGCGCATTTAGCTAAAACTCCAATTTTACAGGATTATCTCCCAACAAGAACTATCTGTCGCTATAGGGCACTTCAAAAACTATTTTTCTACGGAAATTACACTTTCTCGCAGGTCACAAATTAGTTATCAACAATATTCACGTGTGTGAGCTGAAGCAATAAATTATTTTATCCGCGAATTTACCTTAAACTCGATTTTTTTAGGAATATCTCGCAACAAAAACTATCTGTCGCTATAGGGCACTTCAAAAACTGTTTTTGTACGGAAATTATACTTTCTCGCAGGTCACAAATTAGTTATCAACAATATACACGTGTGTGAGCTGAAGCAATAAATTATTTTAGCCGCGCCTTTAGCATAAACTCTACTTTTTTACATCTCACAACAATAAACATAGTTCTAATATTTAAAGATCATTTATTGCTAATTTATTACTCATGTTTAAAATTTATTGCTCTTGCCGATTCGGAGAAAATTAATGTGAACTAGCTTAAAGACAAGCTAGCTCACAACCAAAAATTTAAAAAAAAACCTGTTACAAGACAGAATACGAGCTGTTATAATTTATTGCTCTATTTAAAAATTTATTGCTTGCAAATAATCAAGATTTTCGTTAAACAAACTGCATACCACACGTTTTAGCCTACTAAATGAATATCTGACTTCAAAAACTGCTTTTCTACAGAAATTATACTTTATCGCCGGTCATTATTAATTTTCAATAATAATTACGCGTGTGAGCTGCAGCAATAAATTATTTAAGGGGCGCATTTAGCTAAAACTCCAATTTTACAGGATTATCTCCCAACAAGAACTATCTGTCGCTATAGCGCACTTCAAAAACTATTTTTCTACGGAAATTACACTTTCTCGCAGGTCACAAATTAGTTATCAACAATATTCACGTGTGTGAGCTGAAGCAATAAATTATTTTAGCCACCAATTTAGCATAAACTGTACTTTTTTACATCTCACAACAATAAACATGATTCTAATATTTAAAGCTCATTTATTGCTAATTTATTACTCATGTTTAAAATTTATTGCTCTTGCCGAATCGGAGAAAATTAATGTGACCTAGCTTAAAGACAAGCTAGCTCACAATAAAAAATTAAAAAAAAAAACCTGTTACAAGACAGAATACGATCTGTTATAATTTATTGCTCTATTTAAAAACTTATTGCTTGCAAATAATCAAGATTTTCGTTAAACAAACTGCATACCACACGTTTTAGCCTACTAAATGAATATCTGACTTCAAAAACTGCTTTTCTACGGAAATTATACTTTATCGCCGGTCATTATTAATTTTCAATAATATTTACGCGTGTGAGCTGCAGCAATAAATTATTTAAGGGGCGCATTTAGCTAAAACTCCAATTTTACAGGATTATCTCGCAACAAAAACTATCTGTCGCTATAGGGCACTTCAAAAACAGTTGTTCTACGGAAATTATACTTTCTCGCAGGTCATTATTAATTTTCAATAATATAAACGTGTGTGAGCTGAAGCAATAAATTATTTTAGCCGCGCCTTTAGCATAAACTCTACTTTGTTACATCTCACAACAATAAACATAGTTCTAATATTTAAAGCTCATTTATTGCTAATTTATTACTCATGTTTAAAATTTATTGCTCTTGCCGATTCGGAGAAAATTAATCTGAACTAGCTTAAAGACAAGCTAGCTCACAACCAAAAATTAAAAAAAAAACCTGTCACAAGACAGAATACGATCTGTTATAATTTATTGCTCTATTTAAAAATTTATTGCTTGCAAATAATCATGGTTTTCGTTAAACAAACTGCATACCACACGTTTTAGCCTATTAAATGAATATCAGATTTCAAAAACTGCTTCTCTACGAAAATTATACTTTATCGCAGGTCATTATTAGTCTTCAATAATATTTACGGGTGTGAGCTGTAGCAATAAATTATTTAAGGGGCGCATTTAGCTAAAACTCCAATTTTACAGGATTATCCCGCAACAAAAATTATCTGTCGCTATAGGGCACTTCAAAAACTGTTGTTCTACTGAAATTATACTTTCTCGCAAGTCACGAATTAGTTATCAACAATATACACGTGTGTGAGCTGAAGCAATAAATTATTTTATCCGCCAATTTAGCATAAACTCGACTTTTTTAGGAATATCTCGCAACAAAAACTATCTGTCGCTATAGGGCACTTCAAAAACTGTTGTTCTACGGAAATTATACTTTCTCGCAGGTCACAAATTAGTTATCAACAATATACACGTGTGTGAGCAGAAGCAATAAATTATTTTAGCCGCCAATTTAGCATAAACTCTACTTTTTTAGGAATATCTCGCAACAAAAACAATCTGTCGCTATAGGGCACTTCAAAAACTGTTGTTCTACGGAAATTATACTTTCTCGCAGGTCACAAATTAGTTATAAACAATATACACGTGTGTGAGCAGAAGCAATAAATTATTTTAGCCGCCAATTTAGCATAAACTCTACTTTTTTAGGAATATCTCGCAACAAAAACTATCTGTCGCTATAGGGCACTTCAAAAACTGTTGTTCTACGGAAATTATACTTTCTCGCAGGTCACAAATTAGTTATCAACAATATACACGTGTGTGAGCAGAAGCAATAAATTATTTTAGCCGCCAATTTAGCATAAACTCTACTTTTTTAGGAATATCTCGCAACAAAAACTATCTGTCGCTATAGGGCACTTCAAAAACTGTTGTTCTACGGAAATTATACTTTCTCGCAGGTCACAAATTTGTTATCAACAATATGCACGTGTGTGAGCTGAAGCAATAAATTATTTTAGCCGCCAGTTTAGCTTAAACTCGACTTTTTTAGGAATATCTCGCAACAAAAACTATTTGTCGCTATAGGGCACTTCAAAAACTGTTGTTCTACGGAAATTATACTTTCTCGCAGGTCACAAATTTGTTATCAACAATATGCACGTGTGTGAGCTGAAGCAATAAATTATTTTAGCCGCCAGTTTAGCTTAAACTCGACTTTTTTAGGAATATCTCGCAACAAAAACTATTTGTCGCTATAGGGCACTTCAAAAACTGTTTTTCTACAGAAATTATACTTTCTCGCAGGTCACAAATTAGTTATCAACAATATGCACGTGTGTGAGCTGGAGCAATAAATTATTTTATCTGCGAATTTAGCTTAAACTTGTTTTTTTTTAGGAATAACTCGCAACAAAAACTATCTGTCGCTATAAGGCACTTCAAAACTGTTTTTCTACGGAAATTATACTTTATCTCAGGTCACTAATTAATTATCAACAATATACACGTGTGTGAGCTGGAGCAATAAATTATTTTAGCCGCGCCTTTAGCATAAACTCTACTTTGTTACATCTCACAACAATAAACATAGTTCTAATATTTAAAGCTCATTTATTGCTAATTTATTACTCATGTTTAAAATTTATTGCTCTTGCCGATTCGGAGAAAATTGATGTGAACCTTAAAGACAAGCTAGCTCACAACCAAAAATTAAAAAAAAAACCTGTCACAAGACACAATACGATCTGTTATAATTTATTGCTATATTCAAAAATTTATTGCTTGCAAATAATCATGGTTTTCGTTAAACAAACTGCATACCACACGTTTTAGCCTATTAAATGAATATCTGACTTCAAAAACTGCTTTTCTACGAAAATTATACTTTATCGCAGGTCATTATTTGTCTTCAATAATATTTACGCGTGTGAGCTATAGCAATAAATTATTTAAGGGGCGCATTTGGCTAAAACTCCAATTTTACAGGATTATCTCGCAACAAAAACTATCTGTCGCTATAGGGCACTTCAAAAACTGTTGTTCTACGGAAATTATACTTTCTCGCAGGTTACAAATTTGTTATCAACAATATACACGTGTGTGAGCTGAAGCAATAAATTATTTTAGTCGCCAGTTTAGCTTAAACTCGACTTTTTTAGGAATATCTCGCAACAAAAACTATTTGTCGCTATAGGGCACTTCAAAAACTGCTTTTCTACGGTAATTATACTTTCTCGCAGGTCATAAATTAATTATCAACATTATACACGTGTGTGAGGTGAATCAATAAATTATTTTAGCCGCGCCTTTAACATAAACTCTACTTTTTTAGGAATATATCGCAACAAAAAATATCTGTCGCTATAAGGCACTTAAAAAACTGTTGTTCTACGGTAATTATACTTTCTCGCAGGTCACAAATTAGTTATCAACAATATACACGTGTGTGAGCTGGAGCAATAAATTATTTTAGCCGCCAATTTAGCATAAACTCTACATTTTTAGGAATATCTCGCAACAAAAACTATCTGTCGCTATAGGGCAGTTCGAAAACTGCTTTTCTACGGTAATTATACTTTCTCGCAGGTCACAAATTAGTTATCAACAATATACACGTGTGAGCAGGAGCAATAAATTATTTTAGCCGCGCCTTTAGCATAAACTATACTTTTTCACATCTCACAACAATAAACATAGTTCTAATATTTAAAGTTCATTTATTGCTAATTTATTATTCATGTTTAAAATTTATTGCTTTTGCCGATTCGGAGAAAATTGATGTGAACTAGCTTAAAGACAAGCTAGCTCACAACCAAAAATTAAAAAAAAAAAACCTGTTACACGACAGAATACGATCTGTTATAATTTATTGCTCTATTTAAAAATTTATTGCTTGCAAATAATCAAGATTTTCGTTAAACAAACTGCATACCACACGTTTTAGCCTACTAAATGAATATCTGATTTAAAAAACTACTTTTCTACGGAAATTATACTTTATCGCAGTTCATTATTAGTTTCCAATAATATTTACGCGTGTGAGCTGTAGCAATAAATTATTTAAGGGGCGCATTTAGCTAAAACTACAATTTTACAGGATTATCTCGCAAAAACTATCTGTCGGTATAGGGCACTTCAAATACTGTTTTTCTACGGAAATTATACATTCTCGCATGTCATAATTTAGCTATCAACAATATACACGTGTGTGAGCTAGAGCAATAAATTATTTTGTCGCCAATTTAGCTTAAATTCTAGTTTTTTAAGAATATCTCCCAACAAAAACTATCTGTCGCTATAGGGCACTTCAAAAATGTTTTTCTACTGAAATTATACTTTCTCGCAGGTCACAAATTAGTTATCAACAATATACACGTGTGTGAACTGGAGTTATAAATTATTATGTTAAATTGGCGGCTAAAATAATTTATTGCTTCAGCTCACACACGTGTCTATTGTTGATAACTAATTTTGGCCTGCGAGAAAGTATAATTACCGTAGAAAAACAGTTTTTGACGTGCCCTATAGCGACAAATAGTTTTTGTTGCGAGATATTACTAAAAAAATAGAGTTTACGCTGAAGGCGCGGCTAAAATAATTTATTGATCCAGTTCACACATGTGTATATTGTTGATAACTAATTTGTGACCTGCGAGAAAATATAATTTCTGTAGAACAACAGTTTTTGCAGTGCCCTATAGCGACAGATAGTTTTTGCTGCGAGATATTCCAAAAAAGTCGAGTTTAAGCTAAATTGGCGACTAAAATAATTTATTGCTCCAGCTCACACACGTGTATATTGCTGATAACTTAATTGTGACCCGCGAGAGACTATAATTATTGTAGAAAAGCAGTTTTTGATGTGCCCTATAGCGACAGATAGTTTTTGCTGCGAGATATTCCTAAAAAAGTAGGGTTTATGCTAAATTGGCGGCTAAAATAATTTATTGCTTCAGCTCACACACGTGTATATTGTTGATAACTAATTCGTGACTTGCGAGAAAGTATAATTTCAATAGAACAACAGTTTTTGAAGTGCCCTATAGCGACAGATAATTTTTGTTGCGGGATAATCCTGTAAAATTGGAGTTTTAGCTAAATGCGTCCTTTAAATAATTTATTGTTACAGCTCACACGCGTAAATATTATTGAAGACTAATAATGACCTGCGATAAAGTATAATTTTCGTAGAAAAGCAGTTTTTGAAGTCAGATATTCATTTAATAGGCTAAAACGTGTGGTATGCAGTTTGTTTAACGAAAACCATGATTATTTGCAAGCAATAAATTTTTAAATATAGCAATAAATTATAACAGATCGTATTATGTCTTGTGACAGGTTTTTTTTTTAATTTTTGGTTGTGAGCTAGCTTGTCTTTAAGGTTCACATCAATTTTCTCCGAATCGGCAAGAGCAATAAATTTTAAACAAAAGTAATAAATTAGCAATAAATGAGCTTTAAATATTAGTACTATGTTTATTGTTGTGAGATGTAACAAAGTAGAGTTTATGCTAAAGGCGCGGCTAAAATAATTTATTGCTCCAGCTCACACACGTGTATATTGTTGATAATTAATTAGTGACCTGCGATAAAGTATAATTTCCGTAGAAAAACAGTTTTTGAAGTGCCCTATAGCGACAAATAGTTTTTGTTGCGAGATATTCCTAAAAAAGTAGAGTTTATGCTAAATTGGCGGCTAAAATAATTTATTGCTTCAGCTCACACACGTGTATATTGTTGATAATTAATTAGTGACCTACGATAAAGAATAATTACCGTAGAAAAGCAGTTTTTGAAGTTCCCTATAGCGACAAATAGTTTTTGTTGCGAGATATTCCTAAACAAGTCGAGTTTAAGCTACACTGGCGGCTAAAATAATTTATTGCTTCTGCTCACACACGTGTATTTTGTTGATAACTAATTTGTGACCTGCGAGAAAGTATAATTTCCGTAGAACAACAGTTTTTGAAGTGCCCTATAGCGACAGATAGTTTTTGTTGCGAGATATTCCTAAAAAAGTCGAGTTTATGCTAAATTGGCGGCTAAAATAATTTATTGCATCAGCTCACACACGTGTATATTGTTGATAACTAATTCGTGAGTTGCGAGAAAGTATAATTTCAGTAGAACAACAGTTTTTGAAATGCCCTATAGCGACAGATAATTTTTGTTGCGAGATAATCCTGTAAAATTGGAGTTTTAGCTAAATGCGCCCCTTAAATAATTTATTGCTGCAGCTCACACGCGTAAATATTATTGAAAATTAATATTGACCGGCGATAAAGTATAATTTCTGTAGAAAAGCAGTTTTTGAAGTCAGATATTCATTTAGTAAGCTAAAACGTGTGGTATGCAGTTTGTTTAACGAAAATCTTGATTATTTGCAAGCAATAAATTTTTAAATAGAGCAATAAATTATAACAGATCGTATTCTGTCTTGTAACAGGTTTTTTTTTTAATTTTTGGTTGTGAGCTAGCTTGTCTTTACGCTAGTTCACATTAATTTTATCCGAATCGGCAAGAGCAATAAATTTTAAACATGAGTAATAAATTAGCAATAAATGAGCTTTAAATATTAGAACTATGTTTATTGTTGTGAGATGTAAAAAAGTAGAGTTTAAGCTAAACTGGCGGATAAAATAATTTATTGCTTCAGCTCACACGCGTAAATATTATTGAAAATTAATAATGACCGGCGATAAAGTATAATTTCCGTAGAAAAGCAGTTTTTGAAGTCAGATATTCATTTAGTAGGCTAAAACGTGTGGTATGCACTTTGTTTAACGAAAATCTTGATTATTTGCAAGCAATAAATTTTTAAATAGAGCAATAAATTATAACAGATCGTATTCTGTCTTGTAACAGGTTTTTTTTTTAATTTTTGGTTGTGAGCTAGCTTGTCTTTAAGTTACTTCACATTAATTTTCTCCGAATCGGCAAGAGCAATAAATTTTAAACATGAGTAATAAATTAGCAATAAATGAGCTTTAAATATTAGAACTATGTTTATTGTTGAGAGATGTAAAAAAGTAGAGTTTATGCTAAAGGCGCGGCTAAAATAATTTATTGCTTCAGCTCACACACGTGTATATTGTTGATAACTAATTTGTGACCTGCGAGAAAGTAAAATTTCCGTAGAAAAACAGTTTTTGAAGTGCCCTATAGCGACAGATAGTTTTTGTTGCGAGATATTCCTAAAAAAATCGAGTTTAAGGTAAATTCGCGGATAAAATAATTTATTGCTCCAGCTCACACACGTGTATATTGTTGATAACTAATTTGTGACCTGCGAGAAAGCATAATTTCCGTAGAAAAATAGTTTTTGAAGTGCCCTATAGAGACAGATATTTTTTGTTGCGAGATATTCCTGAAAAAGTAGAGTTTATGCTAAACTGGTGGCTAAAATAATTTATTGCTTCAGCTCACACACGTGTATATTGTTGATAACTAATTTGTGACCTGCGAGAAAGTATAATTACCGTAGAACAACAGTTTTTTAAGTGCCTTATAGCGACAGATATTTTTTGTTGCGATATATTCCTAAAAAAGTAGAGTTTATGTTAAAGGCGCGGCTAAAATAATTTATTGATTCACCTCACACACGTGTATATTGTTGATAATTAATTTATGACCTGCGAGAAAGTATAATTACCGTAGAAAAGCAGTTTTTGAAGTGCCCTATAGCGACAAATAGTTTTTGTTGCGAGATATTCCTAAAAAAGTCGAGTTTAAGCTAAATTGGCAGATAAAATAATTTATTGCTTCAGCTCACACACGTGTATATTGTTGATAACAAATTTGTGACCTGCGAGAAAGTATAGTTTCCGTAGAACAACAGTTTTTGAAGTGCCCTATAGCGACAGATAGTTTTTGTTGCGAGATAATCCTGTAAAATTTTAGTTTTAGCTAAATGTGCCCCTTAAATAATTTATTGCTGCAGCTCACATGCGTAAATATTATTGAAGACTAATAATGACCTGCGATAAAGTATAATTTCCGTAGAAAAGCAGTTTTTGAAGTCAGATATTCATTTAGTAGACTAAAACGTATGGTATGCAGTTTGTTTAACGAAAACCTTGATTATTTGCAAGCAATAAATTTTTAAATAGAGCAATAAATTATAACAGATCGTATTATGTCTTGTGACATGTTTTTTTTTTTTAATTTTTGGTTGTGAGCTAGCTTGTCTTTAAGCTAGCTCACATCAATTTTCTTCGAATCGGCAAAAGCAATAAATTTTAAACATGAGTAATAAATTAGCAATAAATGAGCTTTAAATATTAGTACTATGTTTATTGTTGTGAGATGAAAATGTTGAGCCAGCTTTATAGAGCTCATTATATTACTTCTTATGGTCAATTGCACAGAGCTTATAGAATAATAGCTAGTAATTATGTCAAATATCATAATTTCTGGTTACAAATTAACTACATGAATTTAGAAAATCTTGAATTTTTTACTGAAAAATTCTGACATCTATGTACATAATTACTAATTATCATAATTTGAAACGGGCCCCCACACCTGCTTGTGAAGGCCAACAATATAACATGACTGTTCGCGCCCTGTACTTATGTAACCAAAAAAAGAAGTGGCGAGAGGTATTGTGCTAGCCACAACAGATTTTTTATTATAGCATAGCGGGAATTTCTAACATAATCCGGGACGGTTCTCTAAATCCGGGACATTAACTGATACGGGACCGACTACCAAAATCCGAGACGAATGCTCACCCTATTTTTAAATAAACCGTAATGTAACATAATCTTTACTAGTATTGTTCAGTTCTAATAAGTAATATCGTTGAAATAGTATAATTTGAGTTTGGCAATTTTCAGATGTTCAAAACTATGTTCTGGACAAATTTTTAGGAAAATGCCCGAATTCAGGTATAGAGTATAACATTATGTTCTCCTTTTTCAACATTACAAAAATTTAGAATTTTAAGAATAAAATCTGTCATCTTTGAAAATTCAATGAATTTAAGAAATTTGAATCTGCTCAAATTTCATTTTGAAATTCTTTAGTTCTACTTTGTTTTTTTTTTTCTAAAATGGAATTCCAGCAATACCTGGTTTTTATTTGTATCACTGTATCTGTACTCTTATATTTTAATTTTACCTATATCGTTCACTGTCAAGATATGTAAACTTCCTAAACTTTAATGTCAGATTCTAACACATACAATAAAACTTATTTTTACCTCCCGGTAAGAGGAGTTCATGCTAAATTTCTCATATCCAGATTTTAATGAATAAGCACATTTTAAGGTCCCTAGAATCCGATTATAACATTTTTACGATGATGTCTGTCTGTGTGTGTGTGTGTGTGGATGTGTGTAACTACAGATTCCTCAATCTAACAGTAATGGGAAGAGTTGAATAGGTTCTGGTAACAATTGGACAACCGGAAGTGGTAGTTTCTAGAAAAAATTTCTATATATTATTTTTTGAAAATTTGTTACTACAAGATAATTAAATTCTCAATCTGACACATTTAATTTGTTTATTGTATCACGTATAGTTTGGAGATATAGTACATAATAATATAGAATAAACTTTTGTAATAAATCTCTTTGCCCAAAAAACAGTTGAGATATTTAAATGTTTGTAATTGACAGATAAATGTAAAATTTCAGTGTCAAAAATTAACATTTTTACTAACATTACTGGAATATTTTTCTGAGAGGTACGAGTATATTTAATATATATATATATATATATATATATATATATATATATATATATATATATATATATATATATATATTATTGTATTGTTAATTAAATATGTATTTAAATTTAGTCCAATCCAATCAGTTGAGACGATGAGTCTACACGCATGGTGAAGTAAGTAGTTAGTGGTATAAATATAGTGAAAAAAATATCATGTAAATAAATAGTGCATTGCGTTGATTATTTATATAATCTTAATGTTTAAGAAGGTTGTGTTTAATAATATTCAGTCTTCAATTAGTCATTACATTTGTTCATACATAGTGTTCATTATTTTTATTCTTTTTATTTTTTTATCGTTTAATTAACTATTATTTTAATTATTAATATTTCTCTGATTTTTATACTTCATAAATAATCATAAAAATACACCTACGAAATTAAAATTATAATGGCGGTAGAAATATTTTAAATTCATTTAATTCCTTTGCTTCCTTCATTTCATTTAATTAATTATTTGAATAGTTATGTTTATAGTTTATTTCAGTGTA
Organism: Harpalus rufipes; assembly: GCA_951394225.1. Classification (NCBI taxonomy): domain Eukaryota; kingdom Metazoa; phylum Arthropoda; class Insecta; order Coleoptera; family Carabidae; genus Harpalus; species Harpalus rufipes. The sequence goes on from OX596275.1 coordinate 11,829,529, forward strand.
ATATTTGATATGTATATATATTTTTTAAATTTAATTATAATTTGATATAACATTTACATATAGATTAAATGTTGCTCTAAATAAGACAACAGCAATTAATTTTACGTAATTTTAATTTTCTTTTTTTGTAATTTAATATTATAATGACACAAATTGAATTCTTAATTTGTTTCAAGTATAACTTGTGGCTGAATTTTAATTAATTTAGAATCAATTTTATTTTTTAACATCCTTTTACTTTTACGTTATTTATCTACGAAAAGCGTTTTGGACAATTATACTATTTGTAAGTGATCCCGAACATCATACCTACTCGTATTTATATAAATCAATTAATTGTTGACAACCAAATAACCCAATACATAAACGTTCTTATTCAATGAACAGCAAATCTGATTCAGAATGCTCATTACAGCGGAACCTAAACATACCATATCCAACTGACCATTCATAAAATCATTCCGAAAAAATTTTCTCATCTTTTTCAACATTATTTATTATTTCCGGCAGCCTATAGTACTTTGAGAAGAAATTACTTATGATAACCATTCCTCACCTTCCGTCACCTTTAAGGAAGGTATTTGGTTAAAAATTTATGAATTTTTAGTGAATAGTGCTTATTCAAACGTGCTGTTTTAGGGTCCTAGGATACGATTTTACCATTTTTACGATGATGCCTGTATGTGTGTGTGTGTGTGTGTGTGTGTGTGTGTGTGTGTGTGTGTATGTATGTGTGTGTGTGCGTGTGTGTGTATGTGTGTGACGATTTTTTCAACACTACAATTCTAATTCTAAAAATTATAATTCTTTCGTATTCCATTTTTTTTTTCATCCATATGAGGAGCTGATTCTCGAGCTGATTAGATATTGGTTATAAATGATCAACCGGAAGATTTTAAGTTTTTCTTGGATAACGATATTATTATAAATATTAAAGAATATTCTATTATCTATACGAATTGATTGCATTTTATACTTTATAAAGAAATTAAATTGCATAAATCAGCCAGCTATGATATAACCATGGAAACAGTCTCAATGAAAATAAAATGTACGTGGCAGAGAAATGAGGATGTTGAGATATGTATCTCAGCGAAATACTTCAAGAAATAAATTTCTCCGTTCCTTCCATGGCATTAAGACCACGCGTCTACATTTACTGTGAAAAATAATACATGCTTCCCATTAAATGAAGTATTAAAATTAGGTAATAAACTAACTATTGTAAGTACAGATTTTGATTTGTTCACTGTCAATAAAAAACAATTATGGAATATATTTTGTAATATGTGAGTTATTGGGATTTTTATATAAATATGTATTTAATTTAATTTGTACATTACTGTCACTGTTGGTATGTAATTGGAGTACGCTCTGTATATTAGCAGTATAAATAAATTATTATTATTATTATTAAGACACGGAAAGATAGGATTAGAGGATAAGGAAAATATCTCGAGGGAAAAAAGTTTATAGAAAGATACTAAAGATACGATTACATTGTGAGGAGAGATGAAAAATATATTGGAAGACGAACGAACAGCTAGTAAAACAAAGTAGAAGAAACAGATGGAGACCAAAGAAAAGATGGAAGGAATGTATTGTGGAACACTTGAGAGAAATAAATAAATAAATCACGGCATTGCTGGATGTGCCAATCTGCGTTGTATAGATTTCTGTAATGATGATGACATATATGTATCATGCGGACATTTACCAGGCGTTCAAAAGAATATGTCAGTGTTAAGTGCAATTTACATAGTTTGTTTAATGAAATAATTTTACTAGAAATATACGTATAATCTTTTACAAGAAAATTTATGTATGGAGTTTATACATAATACACTGGATTGGCGGAAGGTAAGGTACTGGCCACATCAGATTTGTTTTCAAATGAAATATTTCCAAGGAATCTAAGAGTTATTTTTATGTGTTTAAAATGAAACAATGCCGATAGCTACAACTCCCGCTTTTATTAATATTCTTATATATTACAAGCTAAATACTTAAGATTTACGCTTACGACCCTATGATTTATGACTTAATGGAATTTTTTATTTTCGTGTACATGGGCTATTTAAAATGGATAAAATATAACAACGTGCAATGATCAAAAAGGGGTTAACATTTAGGTATTATCATGAAAACATGGCAAATATATATTTAAAAAAAAAAAAATAGACATATTGATTTAAACGTGGACGAAAAAGCAATGAAGATGATCCTTTCGTGAAGGCCTACAACTATTATCAGTGAAGAAAACACCAATTTGATTTATGGAGGATCGGCGAATCAAGTTTCCAGAAATAGCAGAAGCTGTGGACATCTTCAGTGAACGGATTCAAAGAATTCTGACCAATAAGATAGGAATGACAAAAAATTCTGCAAGGTGAGTTACTGTTACGAAGCTGATCCTGATATGGTAATGAATAAGTTTGATATGAGACATGGGTTTACTATCAGCCTGAATCGAAGCAATAGTCGCAACAGTGGAAACTTAGAAGTTCACTACCTACTCTCTAAAAAGTAAACGTACACGTTAATTAAGAAAAAAATCCAATGGTAACTTACAAATTAGCGGATTAATGTAAAACTTCGAAGAGACAGTTCGCGTAACCTCACAAAAGATAATTGAAGAGACCAATGTAAAAAGTGCCCTAGTCCACTTTTTATAATTTTGCAGGAGATGAAAAAAAAAACGTTTTATCTATACAGAGGATGGTCCGCTTAATAACTTGGAAACGGATTGGATAGGCATGCCCAGTTCAATTTTTAAATCTTAAATGGCAATATACTCGTTGTGAAATATCAAATGAAAGCTCTAGAAAAATGCTATACAAGTTGTTCATTTTAAATGGGCCACCATTGTTATCTCGAGAACTATAATAGTTATAAAGACAGTTAAATGGGCAAACAGTTCCTATTTGACAAGACAAATTTAAAGAAAATTAATTTATTTCGATCAGTGGTTTTCAAAATACGGGGCCTAACTTTTTTATTTTAAATGAGAACATATTTTGTATTTATTCATTCGAAAGAGAATTTAATTCTGAATTCAGTGATGTAATATTTTTATACCCTTATATGACGATTTTTTTGAGAAAAATGTATATAAACTTTTATACTAATTTGATTAAAATATGGCTATAATAAGAGTGCGATGAATGGAAAATATGAATAAATGTTATTTTTCTTTACAAAGAATTAGAGTGCCCTGAGAGAAAGTGAATATTTTGTTGACTGTCAAAGCACACAAAATATTCATGTATTTCGTTCATGGCATTCTAATTTTATGTAAAAAAACAAAAATAACACGTATTCATTTTTCCCATTCATGACACTCTTATTATAGCCATAATTTAATGAAATTAATATAAAATTTTACATGGATTTTTCTCATAAAAATCGTATTTAAGGGTATATAAACCTTATACCACTGGATTCAGAATTAAATTCTCTAATGAATGTGCAAATAAAAATATGTTCTCATTTAAAATAAAAAATTTAAGTCCAGTATTTTGAGAATCACTGGTCGAAAACAATAATTTTTCTTTTCTCTTACTTTGTCTTATAAAATAGAAATTGTTTGCCCATTTAAGCGTCTTTGTACCTCTTATAGTTCTCGAGATAGTAATGGTGGCCCATTTAAAATGAACACCACCTGTCATGCCAAAAAAATTATATTTGAATAAAACCGTTTTAAAATAGAAACAACAGTTTATAATATTTTAATGTTTTATTATAAAATGCATCGATTGCTATGAAAATGACAAAAGTGAGAAACAATAATGTAATTTTAATTTTTGTCTTTGGGGACATTTAAAATCAATTATTTTTAAAACTCCACCTGTTAATGTTTAGAAAATAGAATTAGTAGAGAGTGTCAACCTATTTCAGAAGAAACTTTCGGCGGGTGCAAGTAGGATTTCGTGATAGGTTCCGGTGATGTTAAAACGTATAACACAAACCGGGTATGCCAATCATAATCCGTTTCCAAGTTATTAAGGGTGGATCGTCTTAAGCGCGCCACCCTGTATACGAAATAAGTACACTAATATGTGACTTGATCATTCTGTGGATGGCCTATTTAACTATCCAATTATAATCATAGTTTGAGTATCTCTTTAAATTATTTGAAAAAAATCTGATGTGGCCAGCACAATACCTTCCGTCAATCCTATGTATTATGTACAAATTTCATACATAAATTTTCTTGCAAAAGATTCTAAATGTTTGGCATTTTGTGATTCCCTTTCTCGGCAACTGAATTCCATATTCCTGATAACAAACAAATCACATGAAATAAGAAAATCATGAAATTTTGAATGAAAAATTATGACACTTGTCAGTTATGGACATAATTAATTGCTGTCATTTTGATATGGGTCCCCATATCTGCTTGCCAAAGGCAGCAAAGTCATGTCACTGCACGCGCCCTATACATAATTTTTTTTGCAAAAGATCCTATATTTCCAGTAAAGTTATTTCATAAACAAACTATGCAAATTGCACTTGACACTGACATCTTCTTCTTCTTTAGTTTTTCCCATTCGTTAGGGGGTCGCCATTTTTTATTTTCTTCTGCCACTCATTTTTGTTTTGCGTGTCATTCCTCATTCAGTTCCTTTTCCCTCAAGTCTTCTGCAATACAGTCTTTTCATCTTATATTTGGTCTTCCTATGTTTCTTCCACCTTCTATTAATTTATTCATCTCTCCTCATGACATGTTCAAACCAATGTAATCGTCTCTTATTATATCTAAAAACTTCTAACACTACAGTTACTTCCCTTATTCTTTCATTCAATTACTTGCTTTTTATTGATACTGACATTGTCAATTTGAATTACCTGAATGTATTAGCAGTTTCCATGGTTATGTTAGCATAGCTGGCTGAATTATGAAATTTATTTAATTTTTTTTATCTTTATTATTCTTTAACTCTATATCTGTTGAATATGAAACATAAAATGCAATCAAATCATATAGAGAATAATATATTCTTTAAGTTATAATAACATTTAACTGAGTTTTTCAAGAAAAACTGTTAAAATCTTCAAATGAGGGTACTTCCGGTTGACCAATTATAACCAAAATCTAAACATGTCGGCATATGGTTGTAAGGAAGAGGAATACGCAAGAATTGTAATTTTTGGAATTCTAGTATTGGAGATATCGTTGACGAAACCGCGGTCACATACACACACACACATAAACACACACACACACACACGCACATACGAACACACACGCACACACATACAGACATCATCGTAAAAATAGTAAAATCGTATTGTAAATACCCTAAAACGTGCTTATGCAATGAAAACTCAGCACCGATTTTTTTGACCAAAGACAATACCTTCCTTACCTGGTGACGGAAGGTAAAAATAAAAAAAACTTTTGTACATGTCCAGTTTTTTCCAAGGAAAATCACAATTTTTTGCCTACTCTTTATTTTTCATTCACAAACTTTATTTATACAAACTACGGCAGAGTAACTTCCCTATTTTTTCTTTGGCATTGTGAATTGAGTAGAGGTCGTAAAAGGGTGGGAGTAGTATCTATGGAGGCAGGTGAATGGGAAGTTTATGTTACAAAAAAATTAAATCGTAAACATAATGCGGAAGAACGAGCAACGCACTTTTGCCGTGAAAGTCTACATCTGCGAAAACGGGTTTGTAGCCGCCGCTCCAAATACCCGCCCGCCAAACAGTTCTAGTCCGAAAATCGATTACGTTGTTGGTAAGGGACGTGGACAACCATGGACTGCTCAAACACCTGTAAACATTTCGAGTATTTATTTTTTAATTCACCTTCGAAACTAGGCAGGTTGTTTTGCCGCGCCCTGTATAAATAAAAAATAATAAATGCAAAAAGTAGACATGGCTATGGACATGTCCTGTTTTTGCTAAGTATTGGTAGATATTGCTCGGTTGTATGGCTTTTAGTAATGATAGAGTCTAGTACTTGCACAGGACTATGCCAAATATTTCAAAGTACATAAATAAAAAATCTGTTGTGGCCAGCACAATACCTCTCGCTACTTCCTTTTTTGGTTACATAAGTATAGGGCGCGAACAGTCATGTTACATTGTTGGCCTTGACAAGCAAATATGGGGGCCTGTTTCAGGATGATAATTAGTAATTATGTACATGGATGTCAATTGTCAATTTTCATTCAGAATTTCAAGATTTTCTAAATTCACGTAGTTAATTTGTCACCAGGAGTGTGGAATTTACTTGTCGAGGAAAATAAACCACATGGAATTGGAAAATCACTAAATTTAGAATGAGAAATTTTGATACTTGACATCTATATACATAATTACTGGCTATCATTCTGACACGGGCCCCCATATCTGCTTGTCAAGGCCCTATTGTATTTAACATTTCTTGTATACCTACACTCTATACCAGGGGTGGGGAACCTACGGCCCGCGGGCCTTATAAGGCCCGCTAAACCATTTCATGTGGCCCGCAGGGTAAACTCAAAGTTCAATAAATATAGGAGAAACAGTTGCGAGTAGTAACGTTATCAATACCAGCTAACTTAACACGCCTTACTAAAGAGAAGTAGTTGCAATCATTACATTAGTGGCTAAATAATTAAATGTTTGACCAAACATAAGAGGCTAAATTTTTAAGATGGCCCGCGAATGATATTATAAGTATCTAAATGGCCCTCGTCAGGGAAAAGGTTACCCATCCTTGCTCTATACCAAAAATTCTACTTACATATATCTATTCCTTATATTTAGATTGTTTAATTTTAAATTCATTTTATGAAGAAATTTTGTCCTCTTCTAATTTTTCGAAATGTTTCCAATTCATTGTCAGATTGACAGTATTTTTGAAGAATATATGTAATATACCTATAATTTTAAATATTTAACTATTAATACATTAAAAAATAATATAATGTATGTACTTCCCAGAAAAAGTCTTCAGTAATGTCTCCGGATTTCTGACACTGACATGTATCTGTCATTTACAAACAATTTAAATTTTCAACTATTTTCCATGGCCAATCTTTCGGCTGTTAAATTTATTATAACAGATTATTTTATATATTATATTTCTTTTATCTCTAAATCTATAGAATATATTATAAAATATTTAAATGTATCACATAGAGAATTTAATTTTCTTTAATATTACCAAGAAAAAAATTCAAAAAGTATTATTTAGAAATTTTTTTTTCAAGAATCTTCTACTTCCGGTTGTCCAATTGTTACCAAAACCTTTTCAGATCTTCCTATGAATGTCCGATTGGGAAATACGTAGTTAAACAAATTTAAAGTCTTATAGTTTTTGAGTAACCGTCCTTCCAACATCCTACATACATACACACACACACACACATACACATACATCCACACACACACACACACACACAGACATCATCGTAAAAATGTTAAAATCGGATTGTAGGGACTTATTCAATAAAATCTGGATATGCGATTTTTAGCATGAATCCAATACCTCTCTTAGCGAGAGGTAAAAATCTGTTGTGGCTAGCACAATACCTTCCGTCAATCCTGTGTATTATGTATAAATTCCATACATAAATTTTCTTGCAAAAAATTCTAAATTTCCAGTAGAATTATTTCATAAACAAACTATGCAAATTTCACTTGACACTAACATCTTCTTCTTTAGCTTTCCCCATTCGTTAGGGGTCGCTATTTTTAGTTTCTTCTTCCACACATTTCTTTTTTACGTGTCGTTCTCATTCAGTTCCTTTTCTCTCAAGTCTTCCGCAATACAGTCCTTCCATTTTATCTTTGGTCTTCCTCTGTTTCTTCAACCTTCTATTACTAAGCTAATCATTCTTCATCCAATATATTGTTCATTTCTCCTCATGACATTAGCTACAAAGCAGTGTATATCTTATAAAGTTTTAATAAATAAAATTATTGGTACAAAATTTACTGATCATTAAGTTTTATACTTTTCGTACAAAAAACATTGTACAAGCGTGAACTTGAAATGCTATTTTTGCCTGAAATACTAAATAAATTCGCTCTTAATACTTGAACCGTCCACGTATATTTATTTATATGTACATATATAAACAATCCTTCATTATATTGACATTATTATAAAAATATTGTTATATATCTTTATCTTTTCCAAAGTATGACTTTGAAGAATTTGCACAGGAACTATTCTAATAATTTTCCTTTATATAAAGTTATTGTTAATGTCTCATTAAATTAATAGCTTTTATTATACGGTGTTGATTTCATTATGAAATGGTATATGTGGTGAAAATTAGCGTAACGAAACATGATATAGGGTAGACGGTATGTTACGTAACGATCTCAATTGCTCATTCAATTCACCTTGAAAGTAATAGAAAATTTTATAACTCACTTTCAATAAAAGTATTTATAACAGATAGAAGATATAAATATTTTTTTTATAATTCTGTTAATATTGTTTTTAAGTGTATTAAAAAGTTCAAGCCTTGAATGATATTGATTTATTTATATCCGTTTCAAAATCGATTATTATGCCACATACATTTTATTGTAATAAATTAATTGTAATAAAAATAAATAAATACGTCACAGACAAACAGGGTTGTAAATTACCGTAATTTGTTTTGGTAAATTATTGTAGTACTTTGCCGATTTAAATTATCGTGTAATTTAAAATCATATAATACCGTGAAATAATTTAAATAAGCGTGATACAAAAAAATTACCGAGAAATTACAGTATAGAAATTACCATGCAGAAATTAACAAACATGTATGTGTTTTTGATGTAAGTACAGAATTAAAATAGTATATCAAAGAACGAATGTCTTAATTATTGACCTTTTAATCTGTAAAAAGGAAGTTAGGGTCACGACGCACAGCGGAGTGGCCCAACGGTTGTAATAGAAAATATAAAATATTATCACGACGCACAGCGGAGTGGCCCAACGGTTGTAATAGAAAATATAAAACAAGTGAGCAAGATTTAGCTCTAAGTTTGACATTTATCACGTAATCCATATTTGGTCCCACGTGTTCACAACAACCATTGTTTGAAAAGGAACATGAACATGTCTGAGACTGAACACGGAAGTTGAAATAATATGATTAATATAAATTGAATATGAATTAGTAATGTGATAAAAAAGGAAGTTTAATTATGCACAAAATAATAATAAAATGACGCAAACCTATGTTTGTAAAGTGGACAAACATAATCAAACTTATTTTGGAAAAACAAGTACAGCAACTTTAATAAAGCTGTCTACTAATAAAGACACACAAGTTTATATTAATAAAAACACATATAAAAATAGATAATAAGCAGAACAACTCCACACAAACAGATATAAAGATTAATAAGGAAAGTAGTACCCAAACAGTCAACAATTATTATTTAAAGTTATTTGGTGCTGTAGACACATCGAGAAATGAAACTAAATTTGTCAATAATTGAATACAAAATTATAATTTATTAAGCAATGATGCTGTAAAATATATATATTTCACTGGCTTATCAGTAGAACATTTTAATGTTCTATATGATTTGTTAAATCCCACAGTTATGCCAAAGTTGAAATACAGATATTTCCAAAAAACGCCAAAAAAAACTAAATTTAATAATTTAACATCCAGAGACAAATTATGTATGACTTTAATAAGATTAAGACGTGGATATACACTAAAAGAAATTTCATTATTTTTTTCCGTCTCTCTCAACAGTGGAATTTGTAGTGTTTACATGGATTTAGTTCATGTTTTTTCAAATTGAAACGATGAAATCGAATTTGTTTTCCCTCCGTGAGAATCAGAAAGATTCGATTCTGCAATGTTTCATTAATAACAATCACTACACATAATAACTTAACCAAACTTTGCTGACTAAATAACAAATTAAGGGATCAACGGGGAGGTGCTGTAGAGGGAAAGCATTTGATCGACTGGGCCATGGTATATCACCTCGCTCTTTCTAAAAATTTCTTGTCCCTTTCTAAATTTTGTGGAGAAAGGTCCGCTGCCGATCCGCCGCCGATGACGTCAAAATCATAAGTCCCCATTGAATATATACGTAGTTAAACAAATATAAAGTCTTATAGTTTTTGAGTAACCGTCCTTCCAACACATACGCGCACACACACACACACACACACACACAGACACGGACACACACACACACACACACACACACACACACACACACACACACACAGACATCATCGTAAAAATGTTATAATCGGATTGTAGGACCTTAAAACGTGCTTATTCATTAAAATCTGGATATGCGATTTTTAGCATGAATCTAATACCTCTCTTAGAGAGAGGTAAAAAGCACAGTATACTCGTAATATGAAGACCTAAACACCCAATGAACCACAACTATCAATTTCAGTGGCCAAAATTACTTTAATTCAGTACCACCAGATGCGGATGAATGACAGAATGACATGAATATTCAAATAACAATGTCAACAAAGCTTTTTTCCTGCATTTCTGATGCACTTTTTTATGCCAATTCTAAAGATATTTGCACAATTATCCCATCACTTCAGAATTTCGAGAAATTTTTAATAAAAGTTTTTGCCTAAAATATTGTAATTGTTTTACTATATCCGTCCATCTTCTTTATTTAAATGTTATATCCAGAAAGAAATCTAGTTCCAGCTAACTAGCTGACAGGTATTAACAAGTCTTGTCATGTTCCCACGCCACTCTCCATGAATGTCTTTCTCTTTTTCACATTTCAGAAATTCGTAAATATGTGATTATACGGGTATGGTATATAAGAGAGCAAAGAAGGATTATTGGAATTAAATTTGGACGGTTTGTTTCCATCTGTCACGTTTAATATTCACAATGTTTCGCGCAAGTGCATAAATTATCCGAATAGTTTTTATTTTATTTGTGGAGAATTAATAATTCATTAGCATAACGAAATATTACACCGACATAATAGAAAAAGCGTACTTCCATGACTGTTACTTTTACTGTATTAAAATTTTCATAGAAGTAAATTTCTTTTAACATAATAATTAGAACTTTCAAACAAAAATAAATTATATGCAAAAATCGTAGAAAAAATAAAAAGTTAAAAAAATGTCCTGTGTAATTCAAATATTTGAAAATGACATTTGTTACCGCGGTTACAGTCCACTATCTATTTCATTTTTTACCGTTGTTCACGACAAAGATGCTAGATAAAAGTTTAGTAATTCTTGCAGCAGAAGATAACGAGGGGGTCAAGTCGAGGAAACAGGAAGCTCTGTTCGTTGACATGTAATGTGTTACATTAATGTTTATATTTGTACACTAGCGTATTTTTTAACAAATCGGGCAGTTTGTGTGTAACGTGTTCGTTGACAATCATTTCAGAACTAGTACTAACATACACTGACTCCCTCTGTTAAAAATCGTGTCAGTGCTAACTACACACCTACAGTAGGTGTGTAGTTAGCACCAGTGTACAGGTGTCTCATTTTCGATGTTTTTTTATTAAGGTATCTCGGAAATTTTAATGATATAGTAAAACCGTTGCATATTCCAGGGACAACTTTTCGAGAAAAGTTTAATAGTCGCCACAGAAATTTTTGATCTTCTTTGTTTTTGACCCATAAGCAAAAAATCTTTTTTCGCTAATTTCGAAAATAGCTCATATCTTATTTATTACGATAGAGAAAAATTGTTTAGACAAATTCTGTAGCGTTTCTTGCGTAGAATAAAACAGCGTAATTAGATTTTTTGAAAACTTAATAATTCTTCAGATATAACACAAACTTAAATATTTTTTTAAAAGAAACCTATATTGAAAATAGACATCTTTTTGTTTATTTTATAAGCTCAATGATAAATAACAAGTCTACATTCTTTTCTTTTAAACATGAATAAAAAATGAAGTATTAATTTTTTGAAGTGAAAATATTTAAAATTATTAAGAAACAAATGAAAAACAAGTCACTTTTTTATTTTTAATATTATTTTCTTCAGTTTTTATCTTTGATTTTTAACATGAATAAAACAAATTATTAATTTTTTTGAGTGACAAAATTGAAAAATATTAAAAACAGATGAAAAAATCTATTACAGATCATTATTTGTTTATTTTAATTCTAAATCTATTAATTAGGTTCTTAAAATTATACGTAACTAATTTTTTTCAGGTTAGATAAATTATATTTTATCAACGTTATAGTTGACTTTGGCACAAGTCGAAAAAAGTAGTTTAATATGATTTCTGAGGTATACAAATTGAAGAAATGATAAAAACTGAAGAAAATAATATTAAAAATAAAGTAAAAGTGATCTATTTTTTCATTTGTTTCTCAATCATTTTAATTTTTTTCATTCCAAAAAATTAATAATTCATTTTTTATTCATGTTTAAAAGAAAAGAATGTAGACTTGTTATATATCATTGAAAATGTTAGAAAATAAGCAAAAAGATAAGACTATTCTCTGCGTAGGTTCCCATTTTAAAAAAATAAGTTTGTATCGTATCTCGAGAATTATAATGTTTTCAATTTTTTTTCTCTAATTATATTACCGAAAAACGAGTTTTTGCCTATAGCTCCAAAACAAATGAAGATCGAAAATTCTTGTGGCGACTATTAAACTTTTCTCGGAAAGTTGACTATGAAATGTGCGGTTTTGCTCTATCGTTAATATTACCCGACATACCTTAAAAAAAAATAGAAAATAAGGCAGCTTTACACTGGTACTTCGGTATAAAAAAAGAAAATGCAGGATGCACGTTCTGTCACGTGATAAATGCTACGTCATCAGCTTATCCTGCAAAAGTTTTTTCGTACGAAGTTTAAACTGATGTCACAGTGAATTCTGTGTCTCACTTGCTGTTTTTGTATTATTTACAATTTGTTATTCATTTTTGATTTTTTGTTGTTTTTTGAGTTAATTGTTATTATTGTTACTTATTGTTATTTGTGAGGAATAAAGTCTCGTAGTCCTAAGTAGGAACATAAACTGTTTACAAAACAACGTAGAGTTGTTCAAGTAAATAATAAAATGTAGTTAGCCTAACTATAAAAATTCGAGTTTTAAAAATGGCGATATTTCTTACCAAATTATAACTAAATGAAACCTGACCTTGCAAAAAAATTACGATGTAAACACACTCACTATAACATTGTTGGTCTGGGTTACGATGTAAACCAGGCCAGTATAAGTTAGTCCTACACCCCTTTCATGTAAGAAAATAGCAGATGACGTTTGAGAGCCGACCGTATTTACATGCTTTAAATAAATAATTTAAATTCGTGAAACCAAACTTTGTCAATAATAAATATTTCTATCTGTAAAATTGTACTCATAAGGCCTGAATATTAAAATTAATGAGGAAACATAGTTAAACATCATTTAATTCCATAGATTTTATTTGATAACTGGCAGCTGACAGGATATATTTTTTTTTGTTTTTGTGAACTTTTATCCCTATGTAAACCAACGCTGTTTTCTTACGTGAAATGAAGTATAGTACTGAAATGGTTTTGCACGAAACAGCCCGATTAGTTAAAAAAACACGCTGGTGCAAATAAGTTAACACCATAAAATAATAATAAAATAATAGTGTAAAACAGTACATGTCTGCGAACAGGAACAGAGTTAGTGTAAAAACAAAGAGTGCAGAACGCTGTAAGTGGTGGGGATGAAATAAGTGAAATGCTTATATTTACTAGGGAAATATAATAATTTAGTTACAAATTACGTAATAAACATTTTATTATTTACTTAAACAACTTTCCGTTGCTTTATAAACAGGTTATGTTCATGGTAAAATTTGAATATTTTTTTCTTCGAAAATCCTTATAGTTTCTGATATATTGGACTATTGAACACTATCTATTTTTTGGCAAAATTTATTTCGTTTTCAAAGGACTTTAGTGGTTTGAAATTTTGATATCCTATATTATGGGAAAGCGCTATCAACATAACTTATAAAAAAATATCAAATCATAATTTTGATAAGTCCAATTTTTTTTAAATTTAATTGTAAAATTACCTCAATAGAAAAATTTGTATAAGAAACATGTTTCATAAGTTCTCGTCCTTTGTAAAACTCGTACATTAACAAATTGCCTTATGATACTTGATTTTTAATAGCTTGACATCTAAGTACCAGTATACAATACCGTACTGACACGATTTTCAACCATCAAAGCAAACGTTTTTGTAGTAAATTTGCTATACAACTATTCTGCAACCAACATACCAATCGTGTAATGTACTCGTACAACTGTGTTACGGAATAGGCGTAAAAATAATTCTATTTATTCTATTTACCTACTCCAAATCTGAAGTTTCTGCCCACCTACATTTTCATATTTAATATTTTGTAATAAATTTAAAGTACTGTCCAAAAATATGGTAAATTCAAGGCACTCAAATTGTACCCTTCATATAATTCTTAATCGAAATTACAAATTAATACGGTACCTAATCAATAAAGCAGTTTTTATATTAGAAATAAAATGCGAAAAGATCATGTTTTGTATATTTTGACAAGAAATGAGCGTCATTTTAAAATATGTGTGCGTGGTGTGTAAAATGTTATAGTAGGAAATAAGGATAATAAACTTCAAAAACTTTTTCTACAGTCTACATAGAAAGTAGCCATTTGCGCTCTCTTTTGTTAAGGCAAAATGTCACTTTACCGCTCTAGCGCGACAAAGTAGAAAAAAACGCTCGCTGTCAATTAGACAATGTTGAGAAGTATCACTTGTCTACATTCTTAATGGAAACGTTTAGTCAGGAACTAATGACACTGTAGTGACACATATACCACCTTTACAAATCAATATGGCATATAACTGCTCTGTCGGTATATTACATAACCAAAAAAAAAAAAAATGCCGCCCTATTGAAAATAAAATAAGGCATTCATTTACAAACACGAAAGTATAAAATGTTTAGATTAGATTGAAGCAATAGGTCAAAAAGAATGGGAAGTAACGTTAAATTAAAATTAAATATAAAAGACGGTTTTTTTATATTAATCCTTATTAATTTAGTAGTGTAAGTACAAAGTGTACATTTTATTATTTTTTGTTAGGGTGGAGGACCCCACTGTTGCGACTGTAGAAAAAATATTGTGTGTGTGTTTCGAGCGAAAATGGACATTGTCGATGTCGAGAGACAACCTCTTAATCGACAATGTCCTATTTTACGCTCTTAATACACAAATAGCTATAATACATTTGCCAATGTTGTTATACTCGTACGCGTACGTATAATGTATTTATATTTAAATAAATAAAACTACATTGTAGGTTATAGGAGACAAAATGCTGGCCACATCCGAATTTACTCCACATATTTTTATTAAAAAAATATTACAGTACATTAATTTTATTTATTATTATTTGACTGAATGATTGTGTCATGTTACGGATTTTTTAAAAAAAATATTGTTATTTTTGGAAAATACACCACATTTTAAATAAATTTATAAACTAAATCGATAACCAATATTGTAAATAGTAAACAATATAATAATAGTATAACTGGAGTAAGTACAAAGCAACAATGTGAAATTATAAAACAGTAACAGTCATGCAGCAACCGATAGTAGCACTGCAACTGCAAATGGTAATAAGCAACGGTGACACTTGACAAGTATAATCAGTTAACTGCACAACAATGCTCGCAAATGGTCATTTCAACCAGAACTGGTCATTGAAACCTGGCCCTAGACTTCTCAGAATCTCATACAGAAATAGAAACACAAGCAACATGCATAATAGTTGTAGAATAGTCTGTATTCTTGATTATGAGTATTCATAATGTGACGAATTTTAGTTTAGTTGCAGTATAAGGAAAACTTTTTACCTTTTTTTACCTTCCGTCACCTTTAGGTAAGGAAGGTATTGTCTTTGGTCAAAAAATTCAATGATGAGTTTTTAGTGAATAAGAATGTTTTAGGGTCCCTATAATACGATTTTACCATTTTTACGACGATGTCTGTATGTATGTGTGTCTGTGTGTCTCTGTGTGTGACGAAAGTTTCGGATCGCATAACTTCAATACCACGATTCCAAAAATTATAATTTTTTCATATTCCTCTAGTTTACATCCAGAAGATCAAGTGATTAGATTTTGATTATAATTGGTCAACCGGAAGTAGCCTCATTGAGGAAGACACGGAAAAATACCGTAAGGAAATAACTCTAGTGTTACAAGTTTCTAGAAAGATACAAGAGAAACATTGGTTTGAACGTGTCATGAGGAGAGATAAAGAATATATTGGAAGATGAATGAATAGTTTAGTAAAAGAAGGTTGAAGAAACAGAGGAAGACCAAAGATAAAATGGAAGGACTGTATTGTGGAAGACATGAAAGAAAAGGAACTGAATGAGAACGACGCGCAAAACAGAAATGAGTGGAAGGAGAAAATAAAAAAATAGAGATTCCTAACGCATGGGGAAAGCTAGAGAAGAAGAAGAAAATGTCATTGTCAAGTACAATTTGCATAGTTTGTTTATGAAATAATTTTACTGGAAATTTAGAATCTTTTGCAAGAAAATTTATGTATGAAATTTATATATAATACACAGGATTGGCGAAAGGTATTGTGCTGGCCACATCAGATTTTTTATTATTAACCTTTCCATTTTTTTTACTATTTATAAAAAATCTGATGTGGACACCACACGACTTCCTTGTACGATTATTAAACTATACATATTTTTTTAATAAATAAATTACAAAATATTAATTTTAACTTCAAAACAGTAAGATATATAGCGACCATAATCTAACCCGTTTCTTTTTAAAGAGAGTTTTGATTACAACAAAGAAATATTTGATTACAACAATGAATATGACTAATTTCACAATAAAAATATAATATTTGTTATTGTACGAATCATAAAATTGCACGTATTTAACCTAATTTGACATGAACATTTTTTTTATGTTTTTGTCCTAATCCATAGCAAGCTTTATTACAAAAACAAAAAAGTATATAATTTTTAAATTTACATATCTCGCTTATACAAAGGGCTAATTTAATAATACTTGATGTGCTAGATGCAGAAATTAATTCTCTAAAACTTATATTTGAAGCATTTATTTCTAAAATCAAAATAAAATCATTTTATTCAACAAAAACAGTTAACAACTTCAAGTAATGTACCACTTCCGGTTACCCTATTTTAACCAAAATCTATTATGTTATTTCGATTGACATAAAAGTCTTGTATACCAAATTTGAAAAGTTTTGGATTATATTTTAAAATAGTTTTTCATTAAAATCTATTATAGGCTTCATGTAAAGTGCCACTTCTGGATATTGTGTAATAACCAGAAAGGGAGGTGCACAACTAGATGTTATAGGAGTCCTAAATACAAAATTTCAACTTTCTACGGCTTATTTTTGAGTTATGCGAGATACGTACGGACGTACGTACATACGGACGTACGTACATACGGACGTACGTACGTACAGACGTCACGACGAAATTAGTCAAAATGGATTCAGGGATGATCAAAATGGATATTTCCGCTGAAATCTGAAAACCGAATTTTTTCGCGATTACAATACTTCCTTTACTTACGTACAAGGAAGTAAAAAGGTTGAGTGTCATGAAACTTCTAATTATATATCTTATAATATTCCCTGAATGACGATGTTTATTTTTTTAAGTTTTAAGTACAGTATTACTTACCTTTAATTTCGAACATAAAAATACACGGGTCCCTAAATATTGCCCCCTATTTTTCGAAGAACCTGTATGTATACTTTATTTATAAAAATAGATGATGATCTATTCTCTATTTGAAATTTTTTGCTCTACTAATTTATATGCAAATTGGGCCTGATTTTTTTGCATATGAAATCGGACATAGAAGAATATAAAACTAGCCTAATTTGTATATAATGCTTCATATATGAATATGAATCTAGAGCAGTGCGAATCCTTATCTAGTTATCCTCAATAGATATCTATAATTTCAATTCTTAATTCTGCCATTGACATTCAGAGCGCATATATCATTGGCAAACTAAACATGTAAATAAACATGCTGTATTACACCTACAATCCTAGATATAGACTACTTAGCGTTCGCAACGCCAGTGGAGTAGCAAAGAAATTTTCCCTTTTTATTTATAGATTCCTTTTTCTATTTCGGTGTTCTCATGAGTCTATAAAAGCACTGCAAACACGTCGTTTAGAATATCTATAAGCGCACTGTTTGATACAATGTGTTATTGTATACAATTAGACAAATTTAAAACACACAACTATTAAAGTGTGAAATTTCAATTGTTTAGCGGTACTCGTACGTTCTAAAAAATACAAACGCTAGAATTATTGCGAATATTACATGGGTCATATATTTCAACAATAATATCAGCATTCTTTCAATCCACTTCTTAAAAGCTCTCGGTTAAGTGAATATGACGGATGTTTTTACCTCCCGCCACCCTTGGAAAAGGTGGTATCGGGATCGTACTAAAAAATTCATATCGAGATTTTGGTAAATAACCACGTTTTAAGGTCCCCACAATCCAATTTAACATTTTCACGATGATGTCTGTGTGTATGTGTGTATGTCTGTATGTGTGTGTGTGTGTGTGTGTGTGTGTGTGTGTGTGTGTGTATGTGTGTGTGTGTGTATGTTTGTATGTTTTTTTTTCGAGATTTATGTTATATAAAAATTAAAGATTATTAAATTTTCTACAGGTTTGCATTAATACTTTTTCTATATACTGGATAAACTTATAAAACTATCTATAATTTTAATCCAGGAGCCTATGCTTTAAACACAACTCATGCACATGGTAACACAATTCAGATCTCAAAATTTTGTAACTGACAGATACATGTCACTGTCAACAAACTAATCATTTCAAATAATAATATTAACATTTTAAAACGAAACTAGTAAATGGAAAAATAATTATATGGAAAGGAACTTAATACAGTTTCCAGCATAAGTAAATATGTAAAAATATAGGTAAGATAATAAAAACATATATCATCACGGCATATTATCTATTGATGGTTGAGCCAATCGCTTTGTACGCAGATGTCGGTAATAATTATGACATATTTGTTCCGTGCAGGCGTTTACCCGGCGTCACTTCACGCGAATCTTGGGAACAGGTTCGATTCCGACCGACGCCAAATATTTTAGAATTTTAAATGGCACAAAATTGACCCCTGTGGTGCACTCTCCGCGCCAGTAATGAATATAGGTAAGTATATAAATAAATATATCATCACGGCATATTACCCATTGCTGGGTCTGCGTCAGTCGGGATCGAACCTGGTATTTAAATTTAATTTAATTTATATAAGTATTTACATGAATAAAAATTAAATTAAACGGGAGGTATTGTGTTGGCCACATCAGATTTTTTTTACCTCCGCCAATGTATGTACATTACATAGGTAAGGGAGGTAATGTTTCCGGTCCAAAAATTCGATAGTGAGTTTTCAGTGAATAAGCACGAATTAGGGTTCCCACAACACGTTTTCACAATGATGTCTCTGTGTGTATTTGTGTGTGTGTGAGAGAGAGAGAGAGAAAGAGAGAGAAAGAGAAATTTTATGAGTGTGTGCGTGTGTGTGTGTGTGACGAATTTTTCTTCCACGATAACTCATATCGAATTTCCAAATTTTATATTTTCCGTATTTAAGCTTCCGCATTAATATAAAAAATTGATTAGATTCTTGATAAAATTGGACAACTGGAAGTGATACTTTACTTGAAACACATAACAGTTTTTAATGAAAAATTATATTAAAATATAATGCAAAACTTTTCAGTTTTAGTACGTATGTCAATGGGATCAACATAATAGATTTTGACTAAAATTGATAAACCGGATGTGATACTTAACTTGTAGCAGATTTTCTTGAAAAAATATATTAAAATTTGACCCAAAATTTCTCAAATTCGGTATTTAAAACTCCTATATGATTGGGATTGGAAACAATATATTAGATTTTGATGATATATGATAACTGGATGTAATACTCTTAACAGATTTTCGAAGAATAACAAAATATAATCCCAAATATCGTATTACAGACTTCTATTTATTGGAACAACAAATTAGACTATGTTTACAAACAATCAATCGGAAGTGATAATTAATTTAAAGCTCATTGCTATTTTAAGGTGGTTATATCGTGAAACCATTTTACCTAGAATTAATTGAAATTTAAAATATATATCTCAAGTGATGTATAATCTACTTGCTCGCCTAATTTAAAAACAATTGACCACGCGGTTGCTGAAATATTTGCTATTAAATTTGGCCTTTTTAACACGTAAAGAATAGGAAATGAAAAATGAACATAACATTTTAAATTATAACTTTTATATCCAAACCGAAATTTAATCGAAAAACTAATATGTTATGGAAGACTAATTAATGGATTTTATACAAAAATTTCAAAATTATTTACCACCGAACTGGAAGTGATACATTACTTAAAGTTCATTGCTATATTAAACATGGAATTGGCGGGAGGTCATGTGCTGGCCACATCAGATTTGTTTTTACGTTTTTGCGAAAACTTAAGTGAGAAAGCTGCTCTATGGCAATGTTGTATAATATTTGAAAATTAATGTAACATGTAGACCACGTTGATTAACAGTTTGTTTTATAATATTTTGTACAACTTTTGTAATTAGCTGAGGATGGGTTTGCGAAAAGTCCTAATAAAGAATACATTACGTGGACCAGCAAGCCTTTTCACTGTATAAACAACATAAAATATTAAATAATAGTATTTCTTTTATAAAATGCTCTTTTTCGCAAAGAAAAAAATTCTATACATTATACAACATACATAGTAATTAAACAATATATTTTTTTTATTTTTTCCATTCTTATTCTATAAAACGAATATTTTTATAGCATTGTTATATTGATATAATAACTGTGAAGGTGTTGATTACAACAAAGAATATTTTGATTATAACTCAGGAATATTGATTTCAAGAATGAATCCGAAGCAATTTGGGAAGAATCAAATGCTTATGATTTACAATTCTGAAATCGAGATAATTTTATTATTCTTTTTTGCCGATATTGAAGTTCACAGATTTTTTCTCAAACGGACAATTTTCTTGCATTCTTATGTTGCAAACTATAACTGTAAAATTGTCGATTACAACAAACGAGTTTGATTATAATCTAATAAAATTGGTACAAGAAGGAAATATCAATATTTTAAATCTAGCATTTTTTCGAAAAATCAAAAGTATAATTTAAACTTTAAAACGTTTGTTGTTTTGCAAATTATACATTTGGGGGGGGGGCTGAAATATAACTTTGCACAAAGGCACATTTTACTCACAGAGCGGCACTGCTTGTTCATTAACAACTGAATCTAAACTGTCTTTGCAAAGGTAAGTACTTACTTAAATCGCAACTTAATTTCAAATTGCAGATAAATAACTATTCAAAAATAAAATGATAGAGTTTTGTTTTCCATGGTCTACCTATTTTTTTTATTTTCAATAATTCTAGCGTAACCAAACTATATTATAATATAATTTTTATTGCACGAAATTATGCCCCCTTTTTAAAATATATATCTGCATATGATTTAAAAATTCGCTTCTCATTCTTTGCCATTCTTGTAATAGCCCGAATGAGCCCATAAACCAAATCGAAATATAACAAATTTATATAAAAATCGTAAAATACTTACTGATTAAGCTAAATCGTTTTAAAATTTATTCTTCATTATAAAGTTATAACAAATTAAACATTTTATGACGTGCGGGTTTGGATTTGATTCTATTGGCCCGAAATATGAAAGCTGAGAATCCTGCCTATAATTCCACAGCGCGTCACCCACAGACTATTCATTTTACGATTTTCCATTCCCATTGGTGAGAAAGATGTTGAACGTGGAACTCTCATGAAAAATCGTTACAATGCCACTAATCTGCCACAGGTGACGTCACATATATATTTGTATAAAGTTTCACAAAAAAATGGTTTATGATTTATATTTAGAGAATTTTGCATTATTCTACTATTTTCTAGTGTAATGTACAATACAATTAATAATAATTAGTTGTTGCCCTGCTCCTGTTTCGACGCCACTGGGCGCGCATGCCCGCGTACACGCGCCAGATTCGATTCTGTTAGTAGCGTCCGCGTCGCAACCATCAACGGAACAGTTTCAATTCGCGCTCAACTCAACTCGCGGCTCTTACATAACTCACTGTGATCTCTATCTGTGCTCTCTACTGTACTGAGTGGTTTAGTTACCTTAGGAATACAAAGAGTGGTGAGTTATAAGCGAAAACACATTGAAAAACTATTCTTGTAATTGTCGTTTATCTGCAAATTGATGGCAGTATAATATAATAGTATATTACGCACGAGATTGAATATCAAATTCGGAAAGTGTCATTTTACTGATTGAGGTAGACAACTTTTAGGATCAAATGCAGCGCATACTTAAAGTCCTCGAATTCTGTAAAATGATTTTTTGAAAGTGGTGTGCGCATTCTAATAACTTTAAAATTTAATGCGAGATGTAAAAATATTAAATGTAATAAGTGTTTCAATTTTTATTAACTCGTTTCTCTGACAAACCATACTGTTTTAAGATGTTAAAAAAGTAATTAAGTAGGTAATATACGAATTTTCGGCTCTAGTCCAGTAAAGTTTTACTTTATTTAAAAAAAAAATCTGGAAATATGTCTTTATTTAGTAGCAGATATATCGGGTGCATTTTTATGATATATTGCTAAATCTCGTGAAAATGCCAAATAATTTAATTTTTTTTTAAGTAATTTTTAATATGCCATGGGATGTAAAACAAATTGATCGTAAATATAAACAACTGATTAATGGTGATTAGTGTTTACCTAGTTGACTATCATAGTTTTTTTCTCTGTCAATTTGGATTATTTTGGAAAAAATACTTCAAATGAATACAAATCTATTGATCATTCTGCATTTTTGTTTTTCAGTTTGACAGTTGTAAAATTGATTAAAGTGATTAGAGTATTGTTGGGATTCGCAAATTATGGAAAGATATAACAAATTTTAATATTATATTTCCTATGTTTGAAAAATATAAAATTAAATGTACCTTATAATAAAAACAGAATCACTGTAATAACTTACATTTGTTTAATTTCTTTCATATGCAATAATGCAATATGCAATCATTGTGTAATAAATATTGTAATAAAACAGTATAAAAATTTAAATGTAAGTACAAATACATATTTTACGTATTTTGTTATTTTACTTTTTATTACAAAGGTACCTAAAACATAAAATTAGACCATGTTATTAAAAAAATTAACTTGGTACGTATATTTAAATATGAGTCCATTCAAACAGATAACAATAGTAATACAACAAAAAAAAAATCCTCTAATTTAGAATTTAAGAAATGTCATTTTTCTTTATAATAGAAATAGATCACGGCTTCATTTATCATGAGTGTGCCAATGTACTGTCATTCGCTGATTTCAACAATGACTATAAATATCAGTACAGTTTATACGGCGTCACCTCACAAGCTCTCAAAGCTGGAAAAAATACTGGAATCACTTTTGTACTATTTGAAAATTAATAATAATAATAATAATAATAATAATATTTATTACGCTTTTTCATTACATTTTAGTATATAAAGCTATGATAATGACAATGATATATTTTACATATTAATTTTTATAACATATCGTTATTACATTGCATAATAATGGGGATGAGGGATGAAAAGATACAGTAAAAATTTTGAAAGATGTCCGATCAAGGTCGTCTACGAATTGTATGAATTCAAATTTTTGCTCCGCGCATTATGACAAATTCACTAGTGTCGTTTGTTTAGTTTTTATGAGGGTACATAAGATACTACTGTTATTTGGTTATAAAAATATATGTTACAATAAAAGCATTCAAAATTCAAAAATAAGTCAACTGGTAAGTTTATAAGCAAATGTAAAACCAAATATGTGAAAAATAAGATACTGACACACTGACACAATGTCAGTGTGTCAGTGACTCTGACACAAAATAACGTTATTCGTACGGCTACGAATTAAGGTAATGTATCTGAATTAATAAATAAACTTACGTTACAGCGAAAGTATTATCGACAACGAGCATCGTTTTAAAGTGGAATGTCCTAACTTAGTCGTAACAATATGAATTTTTGAAAGACAAGCGTGTTACATCTATCCTTATCGCATGTGCTTATAGCCTTTGCAAAGGAAAGAGATAAATGTATGCCAATTTGTCAATTCGTTCATGATACAGATAACCTTGATCGGACATATTTCAAAATTTTTACTGTACATGGAACATCCATACCTTACCCGGGATTCGAACCCGGAACCTTCAGCGTATAAAGCGGAGACACTATCCACTACACTACATCGGTAGGTCTATTTGAAAATTATAAACAATTTTTCAAGTTTTAAATTTGACATCGCTCGGAATAAAAGCCAAGTCTTTAGAATTGAATTACAACTGATCACCTCGTTACCTCTACTATTTATACTCGTATATAAATTAATAGCAAGAAATTCAATGTAAAATTAAAACAATTGTAGACTCATATGCTAATGTCCCTTTTTTATTAAGCTGTAAATTATAGTATTATTATGTAAAACAGTAAAACACCACTTTTAACAAAAGCAAGTTAAAAATAAATTTATGCTTATAATATTTATAACTTAATGTTGTTGTGTGTGCAGTGTTTTCATTATTTCATAAAGTTTATTTATTATTAAATATGGATATTCCTTGGAAAATATAAAATAATAATTATTTTTTACTTCCAATAATAATTTTATAATATACATACATCATACTGCTTTTTATGAATATTTTACACTTTTAGAGCAAAAATTGTAAAAACAAAAGTTGTTCAAAATTAAGGCTGTGTCCGATGTCGCATTTTGGATTTAGTATTTAGAATTTAGGTCTACTTCACATAAATAAATACAATTTCGAATGGCACACTAATGACATCCATTGATTTGTATAACACAATAACACAGAACAAAAATGAATTATACTAAAATAGTTGGCCAATAATTTTGAGCTTTCTAGGCTTTTGTTCTTATATTTTCTACTCTAAAATTAATAGGTAAAGATATATCGCCAATTGAAACCTATAATATTAAATTTCCTGTGTTCAGAGAAAAAGTAAACACCCAGTATAATAATTTGCAAAAATATGTTATGGAAATATCCAATCCAAACGCAATTTTTTTCATTAATAGCTTTGATGACCTTAAAATCAAAACCAGTATTTCAATGCCACTTCCTCTTGTTTAAAATCTATCTTTTAAATTTAAATATTTGAAAGTATCTTTAGAATAGTCGGGAAAGTATTCGTTATCAAGTAAAAAATAATTTATACTTATGATATGACAAGTATTTAGCTTTCTAAGGTTGATAATTTTTTATTAGTTTTTATTGAATTCCAGAAGGATTTGATCATTTAAATAAAATGTCGTAGGTGTCTATGATCTGTTAGCTGCTCAATGAGTAAGAAAAGCTAATAGGATAATTCAGCAATTATCTACTTCTGTGAATTGTTTAATTGCTGGTAATTGTCAAACAAATGAGCAGATTGATGAGGCGTTAATTAATTGATAAATATGTTTTCTTTTCACAAATTTGTCTGCATATAGAAAATCAGATTTTGAAATTTCTTCCAGCAAAGTTTAAAAAATCTGATGTGGCCAGCACAATACCTTCCGTCAATCCTGTGTATTATGTACAAATTCCATACATAAATTTTCTTGCAAAAGATTATAAATTTTTGGTATTATGTGATTCCCTTTCTCGGCAACTGAATTCCAAACTCCTGATAACAAACAAACCACATGAAATAAGAAAATTATGAAATTTTGATTGAAAAATTATAACACTTGTCAGTTATGGACATAATTAATTGCTGTCATGTTGACACGGGTCAAAGTCATGTTACTGCACGCGCCCCATACATAAATTTTCTTGCAAAAGATCCTATATTTCCAGTAAAGTTATTTCATTAACAAACTATGCAAATTGCACTTGACACTGACATCTTCTTCTTTAGTTTTTCGCCCCAGTCGCTATTTTTTATTTTCTTCTTCCACTCATTTTTGTTTTGCGTGTCGTCCTCATTCAGTTCCTTTTCTCTCAAGTCTTCTACAATACAATCTTTTCATCTTATATTTGGTCTTCCTATGTTTCTTCCACCTTCTATTAATATATTCATCTCTCCTCATGACATGTTCAAACCAATATGTAATCGTCTCTCTTATATCTAGAAACTTCTAACACTAGAGTTACTTCCCTTATTCTTTCATTGATTTCATTTTATTGATACTGACATCTGTCAATTTGAATTACCTGAATATATTAGCAGTTTCCATGGTTAAGTTAGCATAGCTGGCTGAATTATGAAATTTATATAAAATTTATTATCGTTATTCTTCTTTAAGTCTATATCTGTTGAATATAATATAAAATGCAATCAAATCGTATAGGCAATAATATATTCTTTAAGTTATAATAACATTTAACTGATTTTTTCAAGAAAAACTGTTAAAATCTTCAAATGAGGGTACTTCCGGTTGATCAATTATAACCAAAATCTAAACAGGTCTGCATATGGTTTTAAGGAAGAGGAATACGCAAAAATTGTAATTTTTGGAATTCTAGTATTGGAGATATCGTGCCCGAAATCGCGGTCACACACACACATACACACACACACACATACACATACACGCACACACGAACACACACACACACACACACACACACATACAGACATCATCGTAAAAATAGTAAAATCGTATTGTAAAGACCCTAAAACGTGCTTATTCAATGAAAACTCACCACCGAATTTTTTGACCAAAGACAATACCTTCCTTACCTAGAGGTGACGGAAGGTAAAAATGATATAAGCAAGAATTGAATAAACTAAAAACAAGTTTGATAAATTTGATTTTACCAAAGAACTACTATCAAAATCTAGAAGTATTGGTGAAAACGCGATGTTAAAATTTGAAATTTTCAGTCGAATAAGAATTTTCAAATATTTCAAATTAGTTGTGATTTGTGACGTAATGGGCCTAAGTTTGGTTTTGTTCCCAAATAGTTAATTATAGGGGTATCCTAATTTTCATCTATTTTTATTAAAACTTCTTTCCCATGTCAAATGAATTAATAATAAATAAAGAAATGTTTAAAATAAATATTATTATCTGTCCCTAAGAGAGATTTTAGTGAATAACTACGTTTTAAGGTCCCTAAAATCCGATGATAACATTTTTACGATGATATCTGTGTGTGTGTGTGTGTGTGTGGATGTGTGTGTGTGAGGTTGTTGGGGGTACGATTTCTTAAATTCTATAAGACTAAAGACCTGCATAACTACGGATTCCTCAATCTAACAGTAATGGGAAGGGTTGAATAAATTCTGGTAACCATTGGACAACCGAAAGTAGTAGTATTTTAACAAAAGTCTTCTAAATAATATTTTTATTTATTTATGTTATTACAAATATTAAAAACAACATTCTCTATCCGACAAATTTAAAAAAATTATTATACCTTCTATAGATTTAAAGATATAGGTATATAATCTATAAAATAATTTGTTGTAGTAAATCTCACAGCTTGCTCACAGCTCAAACATCTCCATGGTAACTACTTGAGAAATTAAAATGTCTGTAATTGACAGATAAATGTCACTAATGTCAATGTCAAAAATTCAGAGATAGTACTGAAAGCTTTTCTGGGAACGATATTTAATATTTATCATATTATTAATTATATATTTAAAATTATAGGTATATTACAGGAACTCTTTAGAAATAACGCCAATCCCGGCAATGAATTGGAAAAACCTCTAACATTTAGAAGAAATGGAGAAAACTGCTCATAGAATGAATTTAAAATTATAGAAAATACGTAAATATAAAGATTAGGTGTAATTAGAATTTTTTGTGTGTACAAGAAATGTTAAATACAATACTTATATATACCACAATGGAAAGGGCGCGAGAGGTATTGTGATGGCCACAACAGATTTTTTAAATCTATTTCATGAAACATTTTGAGAATTTTGTTTGGGTGGCGCTACTGTTGAATTTAAAGAAAAGCAGCGAATTATAGTTCGGCTGAATTCTGAATTCATTCAAAATTTTATGATAATCGATTCGAGGCAATGACGGTACATTTACAATAATTACATATTTTTATTACTACAAACAAAGTAATAATATATTATTCAATGAGCATGTAATGTATGCTATTACTCATGAGAATGAAGATTGCAATCACGAGCTGGAAGGCGAGTGATGTAAATCATTCTTGTGAGTAATAGCCATGACATGCGAATAGAATACTATACTTTATCCACAACTGTCAAATAATAACATACTGTACTATTATAAAATCAGAAATAACCTAACAAATTTTAGAAAATTGTTTGTTTACAAACATAAACATAGTTAGCGTTGATTACTGGGTATTTGTTTTAACAAAATTATGAAGTGATTTGACATTTAGCACAAAATTTTAAACCGACTATTCAGCTACATTTTAAACTTAAGAAAAAAATAAAACTATAAAAAATGAGAAAACTAGTATAATTTTGGATTTTTATGTGGAAAATATTACTTATTAAAGGTAATATGTTTGTACTTTTTGTAAGATAAGATTTGAATTTGACATAACGATTGAATATTATTCCATCCAACTGTCAATATTATTCAATTAGTAACCGTAACGAAGGTCATTAATTGATAAAAACCGGTTGAATTATGGGTATATTATTTGACAGTCGTGGATAAAATTATTATTTTAAAGTATGCTCCCTTATAATAATTATTAAAGTTTACTATTATTTTTGCTGTGAGAGAATACCCCACAGAATATTGCAAATATCGAAAAAAATCAAACAAACTGTAGGATTTATTATTTTTATTCACAATCATTATAGTAATATGTCGATTCCTAACCTTTTACGGGTTGGGAAATACGTCATTCCTAATTGAAATGACAATCTCTTGGGTTGGAAATAACAGATTTCACTTCCACTCCACGGGTTGAAAATGTTTATGTAGAGGTTGCCTAGCAACATTGTCATATATCCCTATAATAGAGTAGGCTAAACAAATTTTAATAAAGCTGTCAAAAAATATTAACAAAATTAAAGGTTATAACTCAGTGATTTATTTTGAAAATTATTGATTTACGAGTACAAAGAAGATGATTGTGAATAAAATAGTATACAAACCTCGGTGGGAATTTCATTACAGCCTCACGCTGTATCTCACCTCGAGGCTTCGCCTGTCGGTAATATACATAAACCCTCGGCTGTGCTGTAATGAAATATATCCCACCTCGGATGTAATATACTATTAACAACTTTATGCCCAGAAACTTTTATCAACGCTTTGCTTAATTAACGGATCATCAAAACGAACAAATGCAACACTACTTTTTGACAGTAATGATTTAAATGTCATTAGATCAAGGAAACTGATTCGATTTAATTTTGAAGATCCGTCACTTAAATAAAAGCGTTGACGAACGTTTCTACAACCGGGCATTTGACGAACTTTATATTTTAACGTATAGGTTGTCACGCTACAGCCACTAGAAGAATATTATTATGTTACGGACAATAGAACATAGCATTTTTTATTTAATTCCTGTGGAACATTTTTCGCAAAAACTTTAGTTCATGACGCAAACAAACTGTGGAAAATCTTGTCATTACCAAAATATACAAAAGGCAGATTATTGAACAATGACTAATAAAACGAGAATAATATTATTTTCCAAGCCTACTTTTAAAGTTTCAATTTATTCCTTGAAATCTCGTTGCTAAATCAACACTTAATACATAGGTAATACATATTTACAGTAACAAAAAAAAGTTTTTTAATAAGTACAAAAATGAAATATAAATGTCAAATGTTATGTTAAGTAGACATTTTTATGCTCGACGAAATTAGGACACTTGTTTCTTATTATGAATAAAATGTCTTAATTTACTTGTATCATAAATAACTATTATATTATGCTCTATATCTTTATATAAATTAGCCTAAGAAACATCTATATTTATCTCCTTTTCTTTGATCTGTAAAAATTGTGCAACTTTGACACCGTTCATCTTTATAAATAATCTTCCTCTTGAGTTATCGGTGTATAAATGTAATAATGTTTTGACAGCAGCGCTGACAGTTTAATGATCAGACAGAAATATCCCTAAACTGTTTGTTATATTACGTTGGTAGTCGTGTCGCAATGTTTTGTCGGATCTGTAGCCCTTGAGACGCTATTTCCAGCAATTTGTTTCACAATACTGCTACAAATAGTGAGTTTAATTGACTGTTTCTCTGTTTCGAAATACTTTTAACGAACTTTACGATTATTACACATGTAGTAAATGTTACTGAGAAATCCAAAATAGGTATAATGGGACCTAATTTTTGTTCGAAGAATTCATTTAGTTTCTCTTCATTCATAAGTTTGGATCTTGTTTTGCTATATTAAGATGTAAGAATAAGATTAACACAATAAATATAAGGCTTCTTTTTGCAATTTGTGTTTTCAGCTTCTCAAATAATCATGCGTAGTACTCCCCCCATTATTGTTTCACCTTTTTCAAGGCAACGTATACGTAACAAAAGTTTAAGTTAGACTTTTTCATTAAATAGAAACATTTTTTTTTATTGAAACATTGACATATTGAATTGTTCGTATAAACTAAGGGGATAAAGAAACACTGATAGGGGACCATTATCTTCAATGCGACGCAGTTTTTTAATATCTTGTCTCATTTGTCTCTGGACGTTGTGAAATGGACTTCCCGGATCATCACAAATATTCTTGTCTGTAACTGTTATTCGTTTTGGTATTCCCAGCCATTATTGTATATTTTTTTGCTAAGATATGTCCAAAAGTCTTCAAACAGTCGGGCCTGAGAAACATTTGGGGGATTATACTCTCCCTGTTTTCTATAAAATGTTGGCTCCTTAATACTCCATTGGAAGATCCAGCGGGGGGCGATGGGGGCGATCGCCCCCTCCTTGGTGGTTTAATAAAATAATAATTTTAAAAAAACATCTCGTAAATATTGTCGTTTGGTTACTTGATATTAAATAATACAAAACTTTTACGCTGCGTCGCATCTAAATATACCAGCACTATAGCTTATTTTAACTAAAGAAATTTGCAAGTATTTTTCTTCGACAATTATAAGGTATAAAAATCAATTTAGTTTAATTTTTATTTGATTGCATTTCAGTATATGTCATTATAAAATGTCCAATCAAAAACGCCAACAAAATACATTGGACTCTTTTTTATCAAAAAAAAGCAGTTTAACTCGAACAATTAAGTTAAAGTATCTTAATTCGCCCCCCCCCCCCCTTGGACATTTCCTAGATCCGCCCATGTAATACTCTACAGCATCTATTGGTTGCATTATTTACATTATTTCTTTTTCGAAATTTTAAATGATTTCTGATCAAAGTTCTGATATTAATCATCTTTAATATTCTAAATCGTCGAGTTAATTTGTACGATGACGTTCTAAATTTGTCTTGCGCCCTTTAAGTGAGTCATTTGGAGACAAAAGTTCGTGTTGCCCACTTTTTAATAAATTACATACACATTTTTAACATTCCCGTATAGTTCGGTAAATAGTCATCTGTACAATATTTTTTGATCCACAAACGGCCAAATTCACCATTAATCCGTTGATTAATAATCAGTTGATTAAGAAATCAAGCTGATCTGTAGATCAACATAATTATGTTCTAATTCATCAATAAAAAAAAAACTTGATTTTTGAAACAAGGAATCATGATCAACTGATTCACCACAGTTTTGTTTTGGTTTTTGACAGTTAATGTAACTGTCATGGAATTTTATTCGTGGTAATTGTACTTTCCGTTAAAAAGGTATTGATATATATGTTTTTCATTTATTTATAAAATATATTTTATAATTTTCCTATAATAATATTATATTTTTATTTTGATGTAGGTAGAAATTACACTGATTCCAATGAAGGAGTATTTTTAAATATAGTGAAAATGAAAGATGTAAAAAGGATGAGGCAAAGTTATACATGGGTACAGCAGCCAGAGTCCTAACATAGCTATAAATGTCAAAATTAGGATTCAAAGATGTGATCAGCCCTTGATTCATGGAATATGACGAATCAGTTGATCATTGATTTTGATTAGTAGATTAGCTTGATTTTTAATGGTGAATTGGATTGATTTAGGATCAGCTTTGATCTGTAAATCAACTCATGATTAAGGAATGATGAATTCGGCCGAAAAACGTTAACAGTTTCACTTTTTTGGCAATGTTAACATGGTATATTATAAAACAACTATCATGTATGTATTGGTCTCGTAGTTGTGCGCCTGAGTGTCTTGTCGAGAATCTGGGGACCTGGTTTTAGTCTCGACCGCCGTCAAAAATTACTTCGAATTTTAATGGCACAAAATTGACCCCTGTGGTGCACTCACCACTCCAGCAATGAGTGCCCGTAAGGTGACGCCTGGTGAACGGTGACAAGGGTTAATTTTGTGCCATTTAAAAATTGAAAATATTTGGCATCGGTCGGGATCGAACCCGGTTCTCCAGATTCGCGACCAGACACTCAGGCACGCGGCCACCAGACCCCAAAATATTATTAGTAAGTAATATAAAATAATAAATAACTATGAAATTAGCAGAAGCTACCCATATTTGTATTTGGGGTCTTGTAGCTGTGTGCCTGAATGTCTACTAGCGAATCTGGGGACCCGGGTTCTACCCTAACCGACATCAAAATTATATCTAATTTTAAATGGCACAAAAGTATTCCCTGCGATGTACTCTCCATGTCAGCAATCAGTGCCCATGCAGTGACGCCAGGCAAACACTCGCACGGTACGAATATGTCAACAGCATTACCGATAACGATATCTGCGAAAAAGCAGATTAGCACACCCAGCAATGGGTAATGATGTATTTATTTATGTTTGTATTTTTTACTTATTTTTCTGTATCTATCTATATTTTATCAATTTTATATTTTAAAAAATTCCAATGTATTAATCATAAAATTATTATCAGTCATACCAATAAGGAACTACTAATATCAAAATAAATATGTAATGTCTTATACGCAGATTTTCCTTGTTATATAGATATATTCAAAAGATTATTGTATATTCATTCATAAATTTCCTTGAAATAAACAATATTAATATTGTTCCCTTTCCCCTTCAAAGTATTCCTCACTAGATATAGCTCTACCAATCCGCAAAATACTAGTGGAATTGCTCTTTGTAGGACTGCCTTCATCTATTTCAGCGATTTTGTCTCCCCTACGATCGTAACTCGCAAAATATTGTTTTTTTTTAATATCCACTTCATCTTTGCGAAGAGGAAGAAGTCACACGGGGCCATGTGTAGTGAATATGATGGTTGCGGCATCTTTGTGAATGGGGTTTGTGACCATATTCGAATATCAATATAAAAGTCATAAAATATAAAAACTAACCACCATAGCTTCTTATTATAATAATAAAAACTAAATATTAGTTTGTATTAGTATAGTTATTAGTATTTTAATATTTTGGAGAAAGCATATAAGACGTGAATATGGTGGAATCTTTGAAGAAGACTGGAAGGGAAAGAGATAGTTATAGATCAGCCGATCAGCATCGCGATTCTGTTGTAGTAGGTGTGGCATGACGACAGCTGTCTATAACTATCTTTTTCCCTCCCACTCTAATCGTCTTCTTCCACGATTTTACCATGCTCACGTCACGTATCCCTTCTCCAAATTTTTAATAATTATTTTCTCGTAAAGTAGGAAACAATAATCGATTTAAAAAGATATACGGGGATTTTATTTTTTTGTCTAGTATCATATTATGTAAAAATAAAAATTTGGTCACTTACCCCATTGTGAGATTGTATGTTGTGATGAGTTTTTTGCCCACAGTCAACATACACACACACACACACACATACACACACGCACACAGGCATCATCGTAAAAAAGTTAAAATCAGATTCTAGGGACTTTAAAACGTGGTTATTCACTAAAATTTGAATATGCGAATTTTAGCATGAATCCAATACCTCTTTTAGCTAGAGGTGAAAATGAGCTCAAGTGAAAATTAATAATGCGCGAAATTCAAAAATTGTCGTCACCCTAGAATCATTGAGAATAAGACACATGGTTCATATTGTTTAGAACTAAATTTTAAATATGTGTGTTCAAAGTCAAAGTATTTAGTTCTCTTCTACAATAATACACGTTCTTCTTTCGTTCCAATTTTTAAAAGCTCCCAAACAATCTTCTTTTGAAGAATGCTCTCAAAATAATCATAAATTGTAGCATCAATATTTTCTTCAAACATTTAGACGAAATCTTTCTACCCCTTAAATTTTAAATAAGTCAAAAAAAATAACAAAAAGTTGCACATTGCCAAATCCGGTGAGTAAGAGTTGAAAAATTGAACATACAGAGTTCGAGGATTAGGTATATAAATAAATATGTCATCACGGCATATTACCCATAGCTGGAAGTGCCAATCTGCTTTATAGACAGATTTCGGTAACGATTATGATATATTTGTACCGTGTGGGTGTTTACCCGGCGTCTTATTACTATAGTAGTATTAGGACTATTAGATATATCAAAAATGAAAATTACTCTCTATTAATATCCATTCAACTGGCTTTCATTCCTGCACCACCCTATGACCTTGACCAATATCACCAACGGTAACATCGCAATATAATGATCGCCCCGTTACTCCCGCTAATGACACGTCGCGTGCCCTTCCTGTGCCATCTCGTCACGTGTCACGCCAGAATGTCAAATCGCTAGCATCTGACGCGACAGCGACACCCACTGAGCTGACCCCGCGAACCGGGTCTAGGTCAGCCAGAGGAAAGTGAAACAGCAGGGAAGGCAATAAATCGTATGGAGAAGATATCAGCGGCAATGCTTTAAAGATAGCGGAAGGAGACGGATAGATTTGGTCATTTTGTGAACGAGAAATAATATAGGTTTTAATCTAAAGACTATTTGAACATAAAATACGAGATTTGCTTCATAGCGAGTCCTTATATTTTATACGAGATCACACCAGAATTATTAAAAATAAGAAAATCAGATAAGCCATGAAAACAAACGGTTATTTAGCAGTGATTTAAAATTAAGTTAGAACTTACTTCAACTTTTTAAAGTACCGTTATGAATTAAAATATGGAATTAACCGACTGCATTTTCGGATCGAAAGTTGTTACCGAAAAGAACATTGTTCTTGTCAAGAAAATAATTGTAGAAGACAATATCGTCCCCTTAACACTAAAACTAATTAACTTAAAAGTATATCTCGGAAAAATAAATTTGAAGTTTCCTAACGTAAGTCTTTGGGGTTTGAGGATAGGATGTTAAACTAATTATATCTTCTATATACTAACATAATATAACATTTCATAATTTTAGCAAATTTTGGCACAGAGAAAAATATTTTTTTATACTCATGTCTCCACCAGATAAGTCATTGGGAAATTTTGGAAAAAAAACTCGTATTTCTAAAGTATAGTTTCTCAAACACTCCTTCGCTTAAGATTAATCAGAGAAAATGGTGGAATATTGAAAGAAATTACATTTAAAAATAATGAATTTAGTGCATTTGGTTCACAATATTAGCAACAATTTCTGCTCGGCGGAAGTCGGCAAGACAGAGTTTTCGGGAAGTCAGTAATATATAACCAACAAACGTAATGTAAATTATAATGTAACAAGGCGAGCAATAACAAATAAATAACTTTTTATAATCTTTTCTAAATTATAGTTTCAGGAATAATATTTTAACTTGTTATCTTTGTTAGTCAAAATTCTGTTTAGAAATAGTTATCATCTTTTATTAACTGACTGTTTAGTCTAGCTGTCAGAAACATTGGACAGTTATTTGTTGACAATAAAGTCTAGAAGTTATTGCAAACCTGCGTGCAGGGCTTATATTTTGATATGGATGCCATATGATACCCTCTTCAACCCCTCAGAAATAATCTTCTCACGGAGGTAACGGTCTGTTTAGGATAGTCGGTTTTAGATACTCATGTTGACAAGACATGGAGTCGGTCTTAGAAACTCAGTGTGAAGGGATGTAGTCTCGGGTTTTAGTTTGAGCGCGTAGTAGACGCTACTACGTAGTTGCAATGTAAAACGTAACTATTTAGTTTATGTGTTTAATTATGTTTAGTGTAATCCATTATATTAAGTTTAGTGTAATCCATTATATTAAGTTTAGTGTAAATATTAATCATGTAAATAAAGAAAGTAGTTAGTAAAATACTTAATAACGTAAGTGTTCATGGGCCATCAAAGTTAAGTGCAATTCTGTCTGTGTTCCGTCCTCCTTAAACAAGCGGTGGTCGAACATCCAGCGCCCACGAGTTAGAAAAAGTGTCATCGTTGGGAAAAGCAGTAAGACCACCATCATTTCAGCCTCCCCCTACCCCCCCTCGTGTTACAATAATAAAACAATAAGAAATTTAACAAGCTTAATAAATTTAAATTTGCTATATACTACAAGTGAAATACTTAGTAATAAAGTTATTTACATACCATGATTACATAAAAACAAACGTTAAAATAATTGGAATTTAAATTTAACAAATTATACAAAAATTACTAATTATTAATTTTATACTTTTCGTGCAATAAATATTGTACAACCGCGTGCGTAAACTTCGTTCCCGGAATCGTTTTATGGCACTTGGTATGTAAATATTTAATTTTTACAGTATACTTAAAATAGTAACAAATAATTCATTTTAGTCTTTATCACTAAAATCACTTAGACATTTTTCCAAATAAAATGAAACACAAGACTGACCTTGTATACGCCTACTTTATTACAAAACTGCAGTCAGAGGAAGTGGTTTATGTCAAATTATTTGCTGTTATGACTAGATATCTCAAGTTATTTCATAACAAGCTATCTCAAGTTAGCATAATCAGATATTTCAAGTAATCAATTAATAGCACGAAAATTTTGCAAAATCTTATACTTACCTATTTGTTGCTATTGGATTTCTACCGTGTTAGAATCACATAGAACTTACCTAGTTATAGCACTACAACGAGCTCAGAAATCTTCAAATTCAAGTTACTTAGTTATAGTATTCAAGGGCCGATATGAAGATAAAAACTTATGTATGTGGTGTGGTAATTGGTAACAGAGCATCAAGTGAATATTGGTCAATTCTTTTGTGCACATCAAATTTCCAAAAAGCTTTACCTTTCGGTAAGGAATGTAGTCTTTGCTCAAAAAATTATATGATTTTTTAGTGAATAAGCACGTTTCAGGGTCCCTAGAATACGATTTTACTATTTTTTTCGATGATGTCTGTATGTGTGTGTGTGTGTGTGTGTATGTATGTGACGATTTTTTCATAATTCGAACACTACAATTCAAAAAATTATAATTCCTTCGTATTCCTATTCTTTACATCCATATGAAAAGATGATTAGATTTTGGTTATAATTGGTCAACCAGAAGTACTCTCATTTCAAGATTTTTAACAGTTTTTCTTGAAAAACGCTACTAAATATATTTTTTTGACATTTAATGTTATTATGAATGTTAAAGAATATTCTAGTATCTACACGATTTGATTGCATTTTATACTTCATATTCAATGAATATACAATTAAAAAATTAAAGAAATTAAATTTCATAAATCAGCCAGCTATGTTATAACCATGGAACCAGCTACTATATTAAGAAAATTCTAATTGATATGTCAGTGTCAAGCAATTTACATAGTATGTTTGTATTACAATTTTACTGAAAATATATAGAACTTTTGCAAGAAACTGTACAAGATACATAGAACTGACAAAAGATATTGTGCTGGCCACATCAATTTTTTTTGTTATTGTGACTTAAAGTTTGTATTTTTTTCTTCGAGGTACGGAACGCGATTACTTTGCCAACATCAATCATAATTACCGCCAAAAGTTTGTAATAGACCTTTTCAATTAAACAGCTGTCTCTTTCTATCTCTGCTCACAGTAATTAAAATAGTGCCTGAAACTGCCATCTGGGCTGTCAAACGAAACTAAAAACTATAATGCCTGTATTCTCGATGAAAAATTGCATCGTTCACATTTTAGCTTCAATAAAAGCTTTTATAACTTCTTTTGAGACGTTTTTTAAAGTTGTCAAAGACTTTTCTCACATTTTACGTCAAAATTTAAAAAACCATTATTCCCGCGAGTTGTTTATTTTTACTACAACTTCAATATAGTCTCCCTATTTCTGAATGATCGAGTACCAACCTCCGGGAAGCATTACTATTCCATCCAAGACACCATCTCTGTTCATCTGTCGAATGGCTTGGGTAACGGGAACATAAACTTTTCCAGAGACGGAAAACAATGTTCACGCATAGGCTGTTTCTGCTTTGGGAATAGGTCGGAGTCTGGTGGACTCATGTCCGGACTGTAGAGAGCAGGAAGTAACACTGGTCAACCGTATTCACGCAATTTTTCGGTTACGACCAGGGCATCGAACCCACATTTGAACAGAACCAAAACCGGAACCAAACCGTGACATTTTAGCGAACCCAAACCCAGAACCGAACCTCAGATATATTTTTCAATTGAACCCGAACCGGAACCGAACCGGGTATTAAAATTCAGGTTCAGGGTTCAGTTCCGGTTCAGGTTCATTTTGAATTCGAAATGTAAGCGTAATCGTAATACAGTCGATAATCAACGCCTTCGGCGTATGCGTTATCACATGTGTTTTTTACCTCTCGCTAAGAGAGGTATTGGATTCATGCTAAAAATCGCATATCCAGATTTTATTGAATAAGCACGTTTTAAGGTGCCTACAATCCGATTTTAACATTTTTACGATGATGTCTGTGTGTGTGTGTGTGTGTGTGTGTGTGTGTGTGTGTGTGTGTGTGTGTGTGTGTGTGTGTGTGTGTGTGGATGTATGTTTGTGTGTGTATGTATGTAGGATGTTGGAAGGACGATTACTCAAAAACTATAAGACTTTAAATTTGTTTAACTACGTATTTCCCAATCGGACATTCATGGGAAGATCTGAAAAGGTTTTGGACAACCGGAAGTAGAAGATTCTTGAAAAAAAATCTTCTAAATATTATTTTTTGAAATTTTTTTTGGTAATATTAAATAAAATTAAATTCTCTATCTGATACATTTAATTATTTTATTATATATTCTATAGATTTAGAGATAAAAGAAATATAATATATAAAATAATCTGTTTTAATAAATTTTACAGCCGAAAGAATGCCATGGAAAATAGTTGAGAATTTAAATTAACTGACAGATAAATGTCAGTGTCAGAAATCCGGAGACAGTACTGAAGACTTTTTCTGGGAAGTACATACATTATATTATTTCTTATTGTATTTATAGTTAAATATTTAAAATTATAGGTATATTACACATGCCCTTCAGAAATACTGTTAATGGTCTCCACTCTGCAACGTAAAATTCAGAAAAAATTGTATCTCATCGAAATAATGAGTAATGAAAGAAAAATGTACTTGGAGAATCCCTTAATTCTTTATCTGTGACTATTATGGAGGTGACAAGTCTAAGTTGAAGGACTTAAATTTGTTTTAAACATTATGGGACAATGTACACCAGCACTGTAGCTAGAGTAATATTGAACTGCGAAAAATCTATCAAATTCTTCTCAAGTAAGTTGTAAATATTGACAAAATTACACATCGATATAAGAAAATCGGAGTGTAATCTATCCATCACTTTATTAATGGGAATTCGTGTTATTTAGATATAGATACAAGAAGATATGTAAGAATAGATGCACAATTCAGATTATACATTCTAGCCGCCCAAAATTAATGTTTTTACTAGAAGAATATGTAGAGAAAGTAAACAAGAACGTTGTTCGAATTGAAAATCCCTGTTACCAGCAGGTATATATAGTTACTATACTTTGTAATTTATTGTACATAATTTATGGTAAAATATCCTATAGATTTTGTAAGTATATGTGAAAATTGTTTTATGTTGAGTCATGTTCTTACTGAATAATAAAGAAGTTTATACGTTATAGACTTATATGAATATATTATTTGTATTTCTAAAAATATTCTTTGCTTTATGAATAGAGCCAGGTAAAATATACGGCGAGAGGTTATGTGCTGGCCACATCAGATTTTTATCCGTGAAAATTGTGCTCGTGTACTTGTCTTGCCTAAATTCCGGCTCGCATTTTAAATTATTTCTTTATAAAGATTGTTATTCAAAAAACGTTAATTCAATTTTCATTACGTTGAACCGAACCTGAACCCAATACCTCTGAACCCAATACCTGAACCCGGAACGAAACACGACATTCCCGATGTGGGGGTGAGCATTATTAAAGAGAATAAGTGGCCCAGCCTCGAGCAACTGCGGTCGGGTTTTGTGCAATTTTCTGTGCAGTTTTTGCATGATCGCCCGATAATAAACTGCTGTGACACTTGTTCCACATGGAACTCTGTCTGTCATATTATGATGATTCCTTTGTAATAATAAGCAAACATCATTTGTTTGACTTTTGATTGAGCTCTCTGAATTTTTTTTTTGCCTCTTCATTCGTTGGACTGTGATTTCAACTTTGGCTCAAAATCTCTAACCCACGTTTCACAATACCCAAGACACGTGCAGGCTCCATTTATAGCTGACGTTTGTGAATCACAGATTACGCTATAGTTGAAAACAAAAGACACGCTATTTCCCCAAGCTTTCTACTACAACTGAAGTAAATATCACTGTTGTTGCATCATCCAATTCGCAGTGTTGCCACCCTGTGCATTATTTATGAAATGACCCTCGTATTTAAAATAAAATTTTACGAAATATGATACATGTGCCTTATTTTCAATAATTCTACTAATTCTAGTGTGAGCCTTGTATGTTGTATGTTAGCTACTACTATTCTTTATATTCGTTTACAGTTATACGCATTTGCATCCTACATAAACATATCTCTCTCCAACTGTTCTATATCTATATAGAAATGTTGAATTCTTTCCACAATGACAAAATTACGTTGGCGCTAACATTCATAAAAGGTGTGAACCTTGTGCAAGTTGTGACGTCATTAGCCCACACTCACTTACGTAGCTCTTGCATATGCATGAAGACACAACACATAACAAGTATGTTAAGTGGGAGATGAAGTAGTTTGCTGTCAGATGATTCCTCAAAAAAAGAATAAAGATGTAAGAAATAAAATGGAATATAAAATAAGACATTTGGAAGATGAAAATGTGGTAATAATATTGTGGGATTATGTGTAAACGTTTGATCTACTGCCAAGTAAATTGAGGGAACCTTATTTAAACTTGGATAACATTTAATGAAATACAGAACTACATAAAGAATTTGATGTGACCAGCGCATTACCTCGCGCCATTTAATTATCTTTTCACGAAAAAATCCAATGCTTTTTTAAGTAATCGCCACTGACAGCATACGAAATGACAGTGAGTGGCTGCATCAAAATATTAGGTATACGAGGATTGTTGAATAGAAAAGTTTACAAACGGGGAACGGGGGCAACTTTGTAATATTAAATGGGGTGTTGGATTTATGCTAAAAATCGCATATCCAGATTTTAATGATTAAGCACGTTTTAAGGTCCCTACAATCCGATTTTAATATTTTTACGATGATGTCTGTGTGTGTGTGTATGTATGTGAGGTTGGAAGGACAATTTCTCAAAAACTGTAATACTTAATACCTGTTTAACTACGTATTTCTCAATCGGACATTACTGTGAAGATCTGAAAAGGATTTGGTAATAATTGGACAACCGGAAGTAGCAGATTCTTAAAAAAATTCTTCTAAATATTATTTTTTGAAAATTTTTATTCTTCCTAGTATTAGAAGAGTAAATTCTCTATCTGATAAATATAAATATTTTATTACACCTTTTATAGATTTAGAGATAAAGATATATAACCCAAATAATGTCATGGAAACCAATTGAAAATTTAAAATGTTTTACCTGACACATAAATGTCAGTGTCAGAAATCCGGAGACATTACTGCAAAGTTTTTCTGGGAAGTACATACATATAGTATTTCTTATTGTATTAATAGTTAAATATTTAAAATTATAGATAAATATATTACCATTCCCTTCAGAAATACTGTTAATCCCTGCAATGGATTGGAAACATCTCGAAAAATTAGAAGAATAGGACAAAATTTCTTCAAAGAATTAATTTAAAATTAAACAATCTAAATATAAGGAATAGATTAAGTACAATTTTTGGTGTAGAGTGTAGGTATACAAGAAATGCTAAATACAATAGGGCGCGAGTAAGTCATGTGACTTTTTTGGCTTTGACAAGCAGATATGGTGGCCCGTATCAGAATGATAGCTAGTAATTATGTACATAGATGTCAAATATCATAATTTTTCATTCTACATTTAGAGATTTTCCAATTCCATGTGGTTTATTTTCTTCGGCAAGTAAATTCCACACTCCTGCTGACAAATTAACTACGCAAATTTAGAAAATCTTGAAATTTTTAATCAAAAAATTCTGACATTTGACATCTATGTACATAATTACTAATTATCATTCTAAAAAGGGACTCCATATCTGCTTTTAAAGGCCAACAATGTCACATGACTGCTAGCACCCTATACTTATATAACCAAAAACGGAAGTGGCGAGGTATTGTGCTGGCCGCAACAGATTTTTTATTACCGATTCGCATAGATTGTCAAAAATTAAGTAGGGTTTATGTATATTTTTTCTACTCTTTTTAGTTTCTTAGTACTAATAATGTAACTACAATTTTGAGAACTAGTACATAACTCTTTTAAAAGCTATAAAACCTAACACATGCTTTAAAACAAATAAACTGTGATTATTTTTAATTTATACACTATTTTCTATTCAGAGAACATAAATAAACAACGTACCGATATATTGCAAATGCGCATTGAATACGACACGACCTTAACATATTGCACTTGAGGTAACGTTGCATGATTGCACAATGTTTACGTGATAGCGATAGTATTTTGCTCGTGTTTAAATTACCGTAAATTTTGTTAAATATCTGCTTCCTACAAATGTTTATGTTACAGATATTTGTGAGAGCGTTGGATGATCTTGAACTATTTAAATTTTAGCTAATTGTTCTGACTTTTGAAAGTCACGGTCACAAAATTTAAATGTAAAAAGTAAATACAATAATTTATTCGCATTTTTATGTGTTTGTAGCGTTCACGTCATGGTACTCGTATAATAAATAATTATTTACATACAGTGTGTTCAAAACAAAACCTAATTCGGAGTACGCTATGAACAAAGGAACGCATGTCAATTTAAAAATATTTAATTAAATGTCAATTTGTCACGATATTGTCAAAAATTATTATCTAAATAAATCAATGTTTTTTTTTTTGTTGAATGTTATTTTAGTAAGAGGAAACAAATTAGAAAACGGCGAATTTGGACAACTTGACATTTGAATTCAATAATGTTCAGACAGACGTTTCTCTGTTCATAGCCTACTCCGACTTAGATTTTATTTGAATTGTACTTTAATTACCTTGTTCCAACTTACGCATCCAGTATTGCAGAGAATAGGGCATAGTTTTGAATTCTCTGAATGGCTGAAATTTGAGCCAAAAGACAAGTTTAACCAATGTAATTTCAGCTACTTAAAACTGGCGCTGATGCGAACGCCATCTGCTGATTTCGTTAAATGGAACAGAGCATAGGTATATATCTATAATATAACCTAATGGAAATTGCAAGTATTTAAAAAATAAGTCACTCCATTTATTTCAAATTCATTCTTATGGCCGCATTACAGTTAGTGATAAATAGATCTATTTATTGGTCGACTTGTGACCTTCAATTTATCGGCACGTGTAACAGAAA
Organism: Harpalus rufipes; assembly: GCA_951394225.1. Classification (NCBI taxonomy): domain Eukaryota; kingdom Metazoa; phylum Arthropoda; class Insecta; order Coleoptera; family Carabidae; genus Harpalus; species Harpalus rufipes. The sequence goes on from OX596275.1 coordinate 11,873,481, forward strand.
ACTCGATCGATTTATCTACGAAAATAAATTGGTCAAAAAATTGATGAAATAGAACTTATTATCTTTCGATGTTTTGAGGATTTTTTTGTTACATTTCCAGTGTTAGTGCTATAGTATTTGACATTTCGTACTAAATATGACACGTTTCGAACCTGTGTTTGTTTCTAAAAAGTTTATAAGTTCACAATATTTCCGTTTTTACAAAATGGCACGATTTCGGCGCGTTACTGCAAAAATGTATAACATTTGCGATATTTGTTATAAAATATGTAAAAACCTGAGCTATGGTGAGCGAAACCATTGTTCGATTAAACCAACTTGCAATTTACCATCGGTCGGTATTTATTTTGTAAATAAAGATTCGGAGTAGTTTAAAATATGAATAAACCTACCTTTGATAAACTGTTAAAATTAAAAAACAAAATATGACAGTTTCTGTTCAAAATAATTATAATTACTAAATATGTGTTTTAAATAAATAAAAAATAAAAATAAATATATCATCCCATTTCGGGGTATGCCAATCTGCTTTTTAAGACCTCTTTTCTTTTATGACATATCTCTATTCTTGAAGGCTCTTACCACGCGGCACCACAGGGTTCACTTTTGTGCTTTTTAAAAATTGGAAATAATTATTAAGTTTGACATGGATCAGAACTGAATCTAGACTGACCGAATCACAACCAGTCACCTAAGGCACAAAACCGCGCGATCCCTTAATAATTACCTTAAGATATTTATAATAAAAAGTTGGCAACCTTTCAACAAAAACATATTGACAGAAATTCGTTGTATAAATGCTCAACGCTTTTTTTGTTAACTTGATCATTTTATTCGTCAATAAATTGATCGATATATTGATAAATGCAAAACCACTGTTAGAGAAATTGTTGACATTGCCCAATAGTCTTATGTTTTGTGCAAGTAAAAAGACGATATAGTTCATAGGGGCCTTCTTAGCTGTTTGCACTGTCGACGAGCTGTGAACTATCACCAGATTTTTATAGTTGGAGTTTGTGAGGCCTCGCAAAATTCAAACTATGCAAATTGCATTTGACACTAACATCTTCTTCGTCTCCTTCTTTAGCTTTCCCCGTTCTATTTTTCTTCAACCTTCTATAACTAAGTTATTCATTCTTCATCCAATATATTCATCATTTCTCCTCATGAGATTTTCAAACCAATGTAATAATTTCTTTTGTATCTTTCTAAAAACTTGTAACACTAAAGTTATTTCCTTACCTATCTTTCCGTGTCTTCCCTAACATCAACATCCTCATTTCTGCCACATTAATTTACTTTTTATTGATACTGACATATGCCAATTTAAATTATATGAATATATTAATAGTTTCCATGTTTAGCATAGCTGGCTGATTTATAAAATTTAATTTATTTATAATTCTTTAACTCTATATCTATTGAATATGAAGTATAAAATGCAATCAAATCGTATAGAGAATAATATATTCTTTAATTTATAATAACGTTAAATGTCAATTATTCAAATTTAACAGTTAAATGTTCAAATGAGGCTACTTCCGGTTCACCAGTTATAACTAAAATCTAATCAGTTGTTCTTCTGGACGTAAACTTGAGGAATACAAAAAATATATAATTTTTGGAATCGTGGTATTGAAGTTATGCGATCCGAAACTTTCGTCACACACACACACACACACACACACACACACACACACACACAGACACACACACACACACACACACACACACACACACACACACACACATACACACACATATAAACATACATACAGACATGGTAAAAATGGTAAAATCGTATTATAGGGACCTTAAAACATGCTTATTCACTAAAAACTCATCATTGAATTTTTTGACCAAAGACAATACCTTCCTTACCTAAAGGTGACGGAAGGTATGTTAGTACTAGTTCTGAAATGGTTGTCAACGAACACGTTACACAACTGCCCGATTTGTTAAAAAATACTAAAATCTAATCAGTTGTTCTTCTGGATGTAAACTTGAGGAATACGAAAAAAATATAATTTTTGGAATCGTAGAATTGAAGTTTTGCGATCCGAAACTTTCGTCACACACACACACACACACTCACACACAAACACACACACACACACAACACACACACACAACACACACACACACACATACATACATACAGACATCATCGTAAAAACGATAAAATCGTATTATAGGCACCCTAAAATGTGCTTATTCACTAAAAACTCATCATTGAATTTTTTGACCAAAGACAATACCTTCCTTACCTAAGGTGACGGAAGGTAAAAAAATGTGGTGCATTTCAAACGAAGTACGCAACCTAAAATTTCTGATTAGATTGAAAATTTGGTGTAAACTTTCGTTAAAAGAAAGATCACTATGTAGAAAAATTGCATAGGTGTCAATTATATTTTTATTTTGAAATGATGTTTTTTTTAAGTATCCTTGTATATGTTTACGAGTAAAATGCATATAAATATAACTGACCGTTTTATAAAATCTATTAATAGCAACAGTATATAAATAAATTTTTATATTTCACATCCCAAAATTAATTTTGTTTGTCCAAAATTGGTACCGGCTTTTAATTTTATACAACTGAAATATTAATATTAATTGCAGAGCATATTTTACTAATAATACATCACTAATGTTTATAAACATTTGACACATCAGATGATGACTGAAAATTAATAAGATGAACTCAGAATTATTCCTTAATCATACACTATTGCCTTGTGGGTATTCATTTTCCAAAAATGGCTACATATTTGCACATTGTACATATAAACTACTGATTAATGTTTGTATTTATCAAACGTAGTATCTACGAATATGTTTACATTTCATCAAGGGCTTATATCGTAAACTAATATTATTACTTCGTGAATAAACAACATCTAATACGCACTTACTAAGAAATATACTTAGCAGAATTATTCTTCACTCAAAATTAAATGTGTGTTTTGAAAATATTTAAATTGGGCAATGAGATTTTTGAAATTAATTTCTTTTGCAATATATGGGGTATAGGAATCGTGCTAAAAATCGCATATCGAGATTTTGGTAAATGACCACGTTTTAAGGTCCCTAGAATACATTTTTAACATTTTCACGATGATGTGTGTGGGTGTGTATGTGTGTGTGTGTGTATGTGTTTGTGTATGTGTCTATGTATGTGTGTGTGGATCTTCTGGACACTCTAACTCAAATACTACCATTCGGAAAATTTTGAAACCATGTATTTCTACCTTATTCTAATATAAACAGAAACCATTAGATTTTGGTGTCAATCGGATAACTGGAAATGGCACTTTACTTCAAGCTCAAAATAGTTTTTCTTCAAAAAATGCTTTTATGTTATTTTTTCGCAATTTGTTATTATAAAAATTAAAGATTATTCAATTTTCTACAGATTTGCATTAATAGTTTTTCTTTGTATTAGTTGGATAAATTTATAAAATATGAAAATTATATACCGGAGCTTATGCATTAAACACAACTCCATGGTTATACAGTTCAGCTCAAATGTATGTAACTGACAGATAAATGTCACTGGCAAAAAATAATCATTTCAAATTAATAATAATAACATTTTAAAAAGAAAATTGTAAATGGAACAACAGTTATATGGAAAGAAACGAAATATACATGATCATACACGGCCCCCCGTATATACACGCAACCGTTAAATAAGCATCACAAATTCAATTCTCTCAATAAATTAGAATAATAAAAGCATAACCCATCATATTACACATTTACACACACACACACACTATGCTCTATTGCCCATGTAGGGCCTTGGCTTCTTCAACAACACATCTCCACTTCTGTCTGTCTCTTGCTTTTTGTGTCCAATTTCATATTGAGTCCTCTTAGGTCTTCTAGAACATTGTCTTCCCATCTCAGTCGGGGCCTGCTCTTCCTTCTTTGTCCTTGGGGAGATAGTTTAAACGACTTTTTTGCGATTCTATTGTCGGGCATCCGTTGTAGGTGTCCCAGCCATCTGATTCTTTGTTTCTTGATACAGCCTACCAGATCCTGGTCTTCATATAGTTGCATCAGCTCGTGGTTCATTCACGATCTCCAGCCATGCAGCATTTCATCATAGATGAGTCCATATATTTTTCGTAGAACTCTGCGTTCAAATCGTATCAGTATTTCCTCGTTTTTCTTTGTAATAGACCATGCTTCACACTCATATGTCACTACTGGTGTTATGTTGGTTTTGTATAGGAGTACTTTAGATTTCCTGGATATCAGCTTCGATTTTACTGTCTAATGCGAAAAGACATCTACTGCCGGCTGCTATTCGATTTGAAATTTCAAAAGATATGTCGTTATTATGTGTGATTGTGGTTCCCAAGTACTTAAATTCGTTGACACGCTCTATACTTTTATTACCGGTTTCGAGGAATGTGTATTAATATTACACATTTACTTATTTCTTTCATTTGACAATGCTTTTAAAGAAAACCTTATGCGTTTCGTATAGAACTATATAAAAATAAATAAACTTAGCCTTTTCTTTATTAAATTATTTTAAAGAGTCATCGTCAGTTACATACTCTCCTTTTAATTGATTTTATAATACTTATTGTCTTTTGCATAATACGCACTAACAAATGCCTTTAATCTAGTCTGTCAGTCTTTGAGTGATGGTAGTAAATTGAGATGGATCATTTGAGACCTAATTGGCGTGAAACGGAAAAGATCACTGGATCATGCTATGCTCATGTCTAGCACAAATAAAGAACAGGCATTGAAGAGTGAATTGTGAAGGTCGAGAGCGACCTTGGCATTACATGTGGGTGGAAGTATCGATTGTAAATGTAATTCGATCTATTTAAAGAGTGTTACTTATAATAATTGGATCGAATATCTAGTGATTACAGTAATGAATTTTATTTACAGCTACAACGCTGTAAATAATCAAATTTGTGATAAAATAAGAATATAAATGTATCATCACATATTCTGTTAATATAAAAAAAAAAATTCTTCTTTTACCTCCCGTAATATATAATAGGGATCATGCTAAAAATCACGTATCGATAGTTGTCGCTCGAGTGTACCTATTCAAGAACTTGTTCTATGTTCAAAATAAAAATTAAGCTAATGCAGTTTATATTTGCAATAACTTATATTTTTTTAACATTATATTATGTACACAGATTGCATCAAAATAATTAAAAGCTAATACCAAACACTGTAACAGATTAATTTTCTTTATTTTTCCGTAGAAAAGTTTTTTTGACGTGTACCACTCACACCAAGTGTCGTATTTCAATGTATTCACACTATAGTATGAATATTGGAGAATAACTGTGGCAACGTCGCACCTAGGCATTTATTGGTACATTCGGGTATAAAACTAATAAGATATATTGAGATATAATACTAATTCTAAACTACAAATGGAAACTGCAAAACAAATTAATATATTTCTTTCTTAAAATTACAAAAGTAGTATTATACTGTTTAAAGTTTTCATGCTTTTCACGTAAAATACCAATTTAAAAAATATTTCTTTCGAATATACATCTGAAATTTCTTTAACCAAAGATCACCTCTTATTCGCTAATACCAAGCGGGTGTTAACTTAATATACTCCATCTGGAACGTTTGTACATGGTTGTCAAGTATAATTCTACCTATTTATCGTATCTTCAGATTATAATTTTCTAGAGGCAATAAAATTAAATCTGGATAGTAAATATTTTAAAAAATTTACATAAAATCCGTTAATAACATACTAGTTTTTCGATTAAATGTCGGTATGGATATAAAAGTTATAATTTAAAATGTTGTGTTTATTTTGCCATTTCCTATTCTTCACGTGTTAAAAAGGCCAAATTTAATTGCAAAAAATATCAGGTATCGCGTGGTCAATTGTTTTAAAACTTGGAGAGCAGGTAGATTATACTTCATTTCAATGAATTCTAGGTAAATTGGTTTCACGATATAACTACCTTAACATTTTCACGATGATGTCTGTGCGTGTGAATCCTCTTTACGCTCTAACTCAAATACTATCATTCAGAAAATTTTGAAACCATGTATTCTTAATCTATTCTAATTTGGAAAGAAGTCATTAAATATTGATACAAATCGGAAGTGGCACTTTCCTTGAAGCCCAAAATAGTTTTTCATAGAAGAATACCATTAATAGTCATTTTCTCGCGATTTATGTTATAAAAATTAGAGATTATTAAATTTTCTACAAGTATACATTAATATTTTGTCTATATATTGTTTTAAATAAATTGATAAAATTAATTTTTCTAACAAGTTCCGAAGGATTAACACAACTCCTTGGTTACACAGTTGAAATATTCTAATGAATGTAACTGACAGATGCATGTCAATGTCAAGAAACTAGTCATTTCAATATTAATAATACCTACATTAAAGGTTATTATGAAATGTTAATACAGTTGCCAATGCCAGGATTAGTAAATATGTAGGTACTTATGTGTTTAAATTAATAAAAATTAAATGACGAGATACGAGAGGTATTGTGCTGACGGTATCAGATTTTTTTTCTACACGATGCATCAAATTAGGAATTAGGATTAGTCCGATATTTCCAGCACTGCGGTCGGAAATTAGCAACTTCTCCCCCTATTCTATAATGAAGTTTAGTAACTAACTTCTCAAGTTTTTAAAAATTTAAAATCGGCATATACACACTAATCGATGTTGAATATAATATATTTTTGGATGACATTTATTCGGTTATTTGGTTTACTATAATTTATATTGCAAAAAAATATAATTTATTGAATCTAAAATGATATTTCGATAAATAAAATTCTATTTTAAACTCATAATATGTTTTTCTGCGATTTTGTTGTTTGAATAAGCACGAATGTCAAATATTTTCATGTTGTTTACTAACAACATGTCCAAATAACTATTTGTTGTTTTTGATTGATAATGCGCAAAATGAATATAATAAAGTTTAATTGCTAGATACAAAAATTAATCGTAGTTTCCTTATCAAATACATGCCGCAATGCAAATTAGTCTTTCACGTTATTAAGTGTATAAACAAATATTACATTTTTTTTGTTTGATAGGTATATTTCATGATTTAAAATATACTGGTAGTGCCACTCTCCTTGTCACTCGTCTTTTTGAAAAGATGAAAAGAATATTTATAAAATATCATCAAAAATGTTTATGAGGTATTTTTTTTTTCATTTTGTAATACTCTGGTATTTTAAATTCCGATCAAAACGAATATAAATTTTCTAATTTGAAGTTGTCATTTTGACACATGATAAAATTTATTCTTTTCGGATATTCAAGGAAACACGTATCAATTAGAACCTCAAAAACAATCAAAAACATGACAAGTGGCATAACCAATATGTTTTTGTTGAAGAGAATTTTGATCATCACATCACATATTCTATGATACATATGTTTTTGTTTATAAATTACGATATGTCATGTTTTTGTATTACTGTCAGATTTATATTAATAAAAATATAATTTGTGTTCCCTAAACTCGTAATTCTTAATTGGTTATGGGCCCAGGAAACTCTCTTTGAGTGTTTAAGTGTTTGATTTGCACAATGGATGTAAAGGTAAATTTGGAAAAGTTAGAAGGACCTAACTGGCCTCGGTGGAAGAGGCAAATTGAATTATTACTGAAACACCATGAAGTGCATGAAATCACTATGGGAGAAAAATGTCCAAAGGAAGGTGATGCTGAAATTAAAAAATGGAAAAAAGCTGATTCACTGGCACAGGTCATATTAGTTACAAATATGAATGATGCAAACGTTGACATAACGGCAACTTGTCAAACAGCTTCTGAGATTTGGGAACAACTTCTGTCAGTCTATGAACAGAGTTCTGGTCAGCGGTTAGATAGACTTCTTGAGTCATTTTTCTCAGTGGAAAAAAGGGCAGATGAAGACATGGCAAGTTATATTGCAAGTTTAAAAAGGCTTTTTGCTGAAATAAATGAGGAACTCAATAAGCTATCTCAGGTACAGTTGCCAGAGCTACTGCTCCTTAGCAGGGTAATGAGTACTTTACCACCAGAATATTTTGAATTTAAAAACGTCTGGGAAAGCATTCCCGTGAAAGATAGAACAATTAATCTCTTAACTGAAAGACTAAGACTTATTGAAATGAGGCTACCTCAGACTGCTAATGGAACTGCACTCGACGCCTCATCAACACCAAAAAAGAAGAACAAGGACAAGAAAAGAGCTGATATTAAATGTTTCAAATGTAATAAGAATGGTCATTTTGCATCAAAATGTCCATTAAGAAACATTGGTAAGAATTCTAATCTTTTGTGTTATTCAGCTAATATAAATATCAGATCAGACAAATGGATAGCAGATAGTGGTGCATCCAATCACATGTCCTTTTCTAAAGACTGGTTTGAGTCTTACGAACCTTTTCGTATACCACACGAAGTAACAGTTGGCAATAACGCCAAAATAAAAGCGTTTGGTGAAGGAACCTTGAGAATTAAAATAACCATTGGACATAAGATATATGTCAGGATCATGGATAAAGTCTGGTATGTACCTGAGCTCGGTAAAAATCTATTCTCTGTTGGTCAAACTGTGAGTAAGGGATTTATTTTCAAAGCACAAAGAGATAAATGCGTATTTCTAGAGAATAATAGACCAATATTGTTTGGAAAACGTAAAGATGGATTGTTTGAACTTGAATTTGATGTAGTCAAGCCCAGAATAGGGCAAGTGCACTCAGTCAGCAAGAATAATGTGAGTCTTCAGCAGTGGCATGAACGTTTTGCGCATCAAAATAAGCGTCACGTTTATCATATATTGCAGAAAAGAAATGTAGTAGTAGAAAATAAAAATGAATTTTGTACTGCATGTATTCTAGGAAAACAGCACAGGAAAAGCTATAAAGAAAGACAAGAAAGAGCCACAACTCCTGGAGAAATAGTAATGGCAGACTTATGCGGGCCAATGGAAAAGCCCAGCCTCGGAGGGTCAAGATACTGCTTGGTAATTAAAGATGATTTTACACGTTATCGAAGAGTCTTTTTTATAAAACAAAAGACTGAAGTCTCAGAATGCATTAAAGTATTTCTTGCTGAAGCTAAAGTTGCAGGACATGTAGTTAGAACATTTATGAGTGATGGAGGCACAGAATTTATTAACAATAGCGTTAAAACTATTCTTAATAAATGGGGAATTTCAATGAGAACTGTTATGCCCTATACTCCAGAACAGAATGGTGGTATTGAGCGAGAAAACCGCACTTTAGTTGAAAGCGCACGAACTATGCTCCAAGCTAAAAAGTTGCCAAAATGTTTGTGGGCGGAAGCAATGAATACAGCGTGTCATATAATCAACAGAACAGGACCATCGGTTGTCAATGGTAAGGCACCTATTGAATTGTGGTTGAATAAAGGACCGTCACCCATTCATCATTTCAAGACTTTCGGTACAATCTGTTATGTACACATCCCTAAACAAAAAAGAGGTAAATGGTCTTCAAAGGCTGAGAAAGGATTATTAGTTGGCTATTGTGGAGAGAGAGATGGTTTTCGTGTGTACAATGGCAGGAAAGTTATAACTTTCAACTTCAATGCCCATAAAATTAACAAATAATGATGTGGAGCATTTATTTGTCGTTGTTAAATTAGAACATGTGAACATTATAATTGGTTGTACTTATATACCACCAAGATCCAATATGGCAAGTTATGAAGCTCATTTTACTGAGGTAGAACAAATAATAAACAAATATATTGACTACCCTATCTTCTTATTTGGAGATTACAATTTACCCAATGTTCTTTGGAATGATCTTAATCTCAACGAAGTTATGTCTTATACTCCACAAGATAGACTCGTACTAGACATGTTAAATTTCTTACATTTAAAACAAATAAACGATATTCGAAATCACAATGGGAGAATTCTCGATCTGATAATCACCAACAACTATTACTATTCAACTATACACTCACCTGATCCTATTCTTCCGGCCGACATACATCATCCCCCAATTGAAATAACAACCACTATAAACACTAAAGTCCAAACCTTAGATTACAACATGTTAGTGCACGATTTTCACCGTGCTAATTATACATCTATTTCGGACTCTCTTCAAAATTTTAACTGGTGCGTATTAAATGATATGGATATTGATAGTGCAGTGAATTGTTTTTATTATGTTGTGTACCGCGCCATTACTTTACACGTTCCTACAAAACGAATCAAAAAAAGACGCTTTCCTGTTTGGTACTCAAGTGAATTAATTCAGTTAATTATTCAGAAGAAAGAAGCACACATGGCATACAAAACAACAAAATCTGTTGAAGACTATAATATTTTCTCTAAATTAAGAACACAGTGTAAATTGTTAACTAATCAATGTTACAATATATATTTGAACAATGTTGAAAACTCGATTCATTCAAATGTTAAATCATTCTGGAATTATGTTAATAGTACTCGCAAAAATAACGATTTACCAATTAATATGCACCTAAATTCTAATACACAGGGTGATATCTCTGGAATTGCTAATTTGTTTGCTCAACAATTCTCTAGCGTATACACAGTTAACAATACCACCACTACAAATTATATTCCAGATTACTTAAATCAAGTCGATATCTCCACTTGTCACTTGTCCGTTACTGATATATTTAATGCATTAAACTCTGTAAATATTACCAAAGGACCAGGTCCAGATATTATACCACCAAAACTATTGCGCGTTTGTGCAAACGAACTTAGTTACCCACTATTTATCCTTTTCAATAAATCTTTAAAATGCGGTCATTTTCCAACTATTTGGAAAACAGGTCACATTACACCTATTCATAAATCTGGTGATAAATCGGACATTGGCTGTTACCGCCCAATCACAATTTTATCGGCCATACCAAAAATTTTTGAAAAGCTTGTCCTTCAAAAAATTTCCCCCGAAATAACAAAAATAATCATTCCTCAACAACACGGTTTTATGAACGGGAAATCCACCGTAACAAATCTAGTTCTATATGAAGATTACATTTTAAAATGCTTTAATGATAGAGTACAAGTTGACGCGGTATACACAGATTTTAGTAAAGCGTTTGATAAAGTCGATCACAACTTGTTAATTATGAAATTAAAAGCTTTAGGTATTCGTGACCCATTATTATCTTGGTTATTTTCGTACATCCATAACAGAACCTTACGTGTTAAAATTAAATCACATCTTTCCAGCAGTTTTATTGCAACAAGTGGAGTACCTCAAGGATCTCATTTGGGTCCTGTGCTATTCCTATTATTCATAAACGATATCAATTCTGTCTTCGAAGACGTCCCTTACCTACTTTATGCAGACGACCTTAAATTTTATTTGGGGATACGAACAGTTAATGACTGTATTAAAATTCAAAATTGTATAGATTCTCTTTTTGCTTGGTGCACATCTAATAATATGTACCTAAATATTGGAAAATGTAACGTCATTAGATTCCACAGAATAACAGAAACCATACAATTCAATTATCAGTTAAATAATGTCATTTTACCTTTTGTAGATCATATTAAAGATTTAGGGATTTATTTTGACATAACTTTGACCTTCATATTACATAATGAAATTTCAGTTAAAAAATCACTAAAAATGCTTGGTTTCATTCAACGAACAACAAAACCTTTTAATAATATTATTACTTTAAAAACACTTTATTGCTCATTAGTCCGCACTGGTTTAGAATATGGCTCAACCGTATGGTGTCCCCATTACAACAATAGAAAACTAAATATTGAAACAGTTCAACATAAATTTCTTCGAATTGTTAGCTACAAATTAAATATTCCAGTTGATAATTTATCGTATAATTTCATCCAAAAATTATTATCATTAAATACTTTAGAGGAACGGAGAACAATATATGACCTAAAATTCATCCTTGATATTATTAATTATACAATAAATTGTCCAGAATTGCTAAGTTTACTAAACTTTAAAGTTCCTACATACTTAACTCGAACTAGTGATATTTTTTCAATACCGTCTGTTTCCAATAATTATATGTTTAATTCACCTATGTTGCGATGTCAAAGAACAGTAAATTATCACTCATCAAATGTAGATTTATTCAATTGCTCTAAAACAAATTTGAAAGCTCTGTTTAAATAACATAGATAAGATATTATATGTGTATTAACCTTATTACTTATGTATTTACTACAAACTATAATCATCTTCATTATTCAATATTACTATTGGCACATTACTTCATATCATTTTGCTTACTAATCATACATACATTTATTTACCATTATGTTTGTCCTATGCTGCTATGTTTATACAAATTATTGTATTTTGTTTTTTCACTGTAAATGGGTTTATCCCGTATATATATTAATAAATAAATAAATAAATAAATAAACTTCAGCGGACGTTATTTTTGAACCAGAGAAAGTTGGGAACACAATCATTTTAGAACAAAATGAGAGTTCCAAAAATGAAATAGGTATTACTTCACAGACTGAAAATGAAGAGAGAGATCATCTTCAAATTGAGAATCAACTTGAGGCTGAAAAGGGAAATATTGAGAGAGGTACTCAATTGACAGATCAAGTTGAGGGTGAAGAGAGAAATAATATTGAGAGAGATACTCAAATTACTGATGGAGTTGAGAACGTCGTCACAAGAGCAGGACGGTTGGTAAAACTACCTGGATATTTAAAAGACTATACTTGTATTGCTGCAGGAATGCCAAGTATACAAGAAGCACTAAAGTCAACTAAGTGGCGTCATGCGTTGAATGATGAAATACAATCACTCATTGAGAATAACGTTTTTGAACTTGTTGACCTACCTGTTGACAAAAAGGTTGTTGGGAGTCGGTGGGTTCTTCGAGAAAAAACAAGATCTGATGGAACTGTTGATCGTCTTAAAGCTCGCCTTGTTGCAAAAGGCTACTCGCAACAAAGCGGTATAGACTACGAAGAAACATTCGCCCCGGTCGCAAGACTTGAGACTGTCAGAGCTTTCTTAAGTGTTGCAGGGAATGAACAATTGCCGATGCAACAATTTGATGTAAAGACGGCATTCTTATATGGAAATCTCAATGAAGAAGTATATATGCACCAGCCAGAGGGATTCAATGATGGTACTGGTCGGGTTTGGAGACTAAAAAGAAGTCTGTACGGATTAAAACAGAGCCCACGTTGCTGGAATGAGCGATTAGATGATTTCATAAAGAAACAAGGCTGTAAGAAAAGCGAATCAGATCCGTGTCTATACACACGCTACAAGAACGGTAAGAAATTGATTGTAGTCTGTTATGTTGACGATGGTCTGATAGCTGGAACAGATATGAAAGAAATCACAGATTTTATAACCGCACTTGAAAAGGAATTCAAAGTAAAAGTTTCTAATCCAGACTGCTATCTAGGAATTGCCATAAAGAAAAATAAGGATGGGTCAATATTACTTAATCAACGGGCATACGTTGAAAAATTACTTGAAAAGTTTGGTATGGCAGAAGTCAAGCCTGTGATGACTCCTGCTGAAGTAAGTGGTAAACTTGTTAGCGAAGAAGAAAAATCTTTAAATGAGAAGACACCATATCGAGAGGCAGTTGGCAGTTTAATTTTTCTTATGTCTGCCACAAGACCGGACATAGCATATGCCGTAAGTAGAGTAGCTCAAGATTTGGAAAATCCTACGGAAAGTTCATGGAAGCAAGTTAAAAGAATCTTTCGCTATCTCAAAGGAACGGTTGATTTTGGTCTTGTATATAAAAGCAAACAAGATAAGAATTTAGTTGGATTTAGTGACGCAGACTACGCTCAAGACAAATCAAGACGCTCAAGAAGTGGAGTTTTGTGTATATATGCTGGGTCAGTACTTACATGGCTTAGCCAGAGACAGAAAAGTGTGTCAGTTTCAACAATGGAAGCCGAATATATCTCAGCAAGTGAAGCAGCAAAACAACTTATTTGGCTAGGAAGACTGTTAAATGAGATGACCACAGATGTAAGTAAGCCCATATTGTACATAGACAATCTAAGTGCTGTGAAACTTGCAAAAAACCCAGAGTTTCATTTCAAGAGTAAGCACATAGATGTGAGACATCACTTCGTACGTGAAAGAGTCATCGAAGGAAAACTAGAAGTACAACATATAGAAGGAGACAAACAGGTGGCAGATCTGTTGACAAAGGGTTTGCCTAATCCTCGGTTTTCAGCTCTATTAAATGGTTTGAATGTACAACTGGAAAGATTAAAGAATGTGAAGAAACAAAATTCGAGAGAGTGTTGAAGAGAATTTTGATCATCACATCACATATTCTATGATACATATGTTTTTGTTTATAAATTACGATATGTCATGTTTTTGTATTACTGTCAGATTTATATTAATAAAAATATAATTTGTGTTCCCTAAACTCGTAATTCTTAATTGTTTTAAATCGTGGTATATTTAAACGCAAGAAATAAATTGTGAGTGATTTCTCGAGTGTGATGTGGATTAGGTGTTAACAATTACTGGAAAGTTCAGTCAAACAGCATTAATACCAACGTATTGGTGCACTCTTGCACCTTCTTCAGTGTAGTACAAATTATTACACTACACAAAATACATTCGTACAAAACATTCAGTTAATTTATTATACATCGTACAAAAAATTCAAAGAGCATGCACACATCCATTTGCTCTAAAAAACGACACCCGATTGATTCGGTTGACGTTTTTTGTAAAATCTTACTATCCTGAAGAAGGTGCAAGGGCGCACCGAAACGTTGGTATTGTTGGTATAGTAAGAATAAATGCTGTTTGACTGAACTTTCGAGTACTTGTTAGCAAGAAATAAATATATATCATTACTCTTTACCTATAATGTACTTAAGAATAATAGTTGATCTTCCCATCGCAATTACAATTAATTGCGAATTAGACAAAATTTACTTTTGAATATTTTAAATTGAATGTGTAATAGCTATTTTGTGCTAAATAGCGGAAGATATTAGTAATAGATAATTTTAAACATTATGAATTCTATGTAGAAATCATGTTTCATTTTAAATAGTTATTTGTGTTTTTAATTGCAAAATAACGATACAAGGTTAATTTAATGAGTTTTTTATTCAGCTAACCGGATTATTTATTTTGCTTTTTACCTTCCGTCACCTTTAGGTAAGGAAGGTATGTCTTTGGTCAAAAATTTCAATGATGAGTTTTTATTGAATAAGCACGTTTTAGGGTCCATATAATACGATTTTACCATTTTTACTGATGATGTCTGTATGTATGCATATATGTGTGTCTGTGTGACGAAAGTTTCGAATCGCATAACTTCAATACCACGATTCCAAAAATTATAATTTTTTCGTATTCCTGAAGTTTACATCCAGAAGAACAACTGATTAGATTTTGGTTATAATTGGTTAACCGGAAGTGGCCTCATTTGAAGATTTAACAGTTAAATTTGATTTATTGAGATTTAACGTTATTATAACTTAAAGAATATATTATTCTCTATACGATTTGATTGCATTTTATACTTCATATTCAATAGATATAGAGTTAAAGAATTTTAAAGAAATTAAATTTTATAAATCAGCCAGGTATGCTAAACATGGAAACAACTAATATATTCATATAATTCAAACTGATATATGTCAGTATAAATAAAAAGTAAATTAATGTGGCAGAGATATGGATGTTGAAGTAGATGTTGGGGAGGACACAGAAAGATACGGTAAGGAAATAACTCTAGTTTTACAAGTTTCTAGAAAGATACAAGCGAGATGATTACATTGGTTTGAAAATGTCATGAGGAAAAATGAAGAATATACATATTGGATGAAGAATGAATAGCTTAGTAATAGAAGGTTCAAGATACAGAGAAAGACCAAAGATAAGATGGGAGAACTGTATTGCGGAAGACTTGAGAGAAAAGGAACTGAATGAGAACGGCACGTAAAACAGATATGAGTGGAAGAAGAAAATAAACAATAGCGACCCCTAACGAATGGGGAAAGCTAAAAAAGAAGATGTATTTAAAATTATAGGTATGTTAACATTACATATATCCTTAAGAAATACCACTACTACAGTCAATGAATGTGAAGAATTTTAAACATAGAAGCATAGGACAAAATTCCTCTTAGAACGAAAGAAGAGATACAATTTCAATTATTTGTGTGTACAAGAAATGTGAAATTTGTTACTTATAGGGCACGAGCAGTCATGTGACTTTGATCGCCTTGACAAGCAGATATTGGGATCCGTGTCAGAATGACGTCTAGTAGTTATTTACATAGATGTCACAATTGTCATATATCATCAATAGTACGGAATATACTTGCCGAGGAAAATAATCAACATGGATTTGGAAAATCATGATGTTTTGAATGAAAAATTATGATACTTGGCACCTATTTACATTATTACTAGCTGTCATTCTGACACGGGCCCCCATATCTGCTTGCCAATGCCAACAAAGTCACATGACTGCTCGGCGCGCCCTGTGCAACATAAAATGAAAATGGCGAGAGGTATTGTGCTGGCCGCAACAGATTTTTTTAATTGAATATTTCAGTATTTTATCAGTAGGTTGAAATTGAACACAGGTCGTTTCATTGCCTCTGATACTTACATTTTAATGGGGCATACATATTTGGATGATATATAACCCAAATTAATCACATAAAAGATATGTGATATTACTATCATAACGAATGTAAACATCATCTTAAAGCATAAAAGAACTAAATTAATTACATCATTAAACATAATCACATATATCCTTATTTGATAATTATCGTAAAATTAAAAAATAACTTGTGTAATCCAAATCAAGGTTACTATTTATTCATGTCAACTCTTTGTCTTCTCTTAATGGTTTTCCCAACCACTTGATCCGGTGAAATTGTTTCTTCATCTCGAGTCATTGGAAGAGAATCTCTACGACTACGATCGGAATCGAAACTGGCCCAATGCCAACATCTTGCCTTATAGAGCAGCCACTTGGCCATCATGTTAGTGAGTCATAGGAGATAAATAAAAGTATAAATATACAGACCTTGGAGCGGTTTCGGGGGCAGCACTATTTACTAATACCCCAAGAAAGAATACAACAAATAAACAATTTTATAAACAAGAGATGAGTCATGTAAGAATCGGAATGGACAACACATAGATGGGTGAACGCTTAAAAATTGTGGCCCGTATTATGAGCGCACTTTTATAATAAAAGCGCGATTTTACGTTATACTCTTATGAAGAATGTGATCAATAAAACCGCTTTTATTGTAAGAGTGTGCTCATAATATGGACCATATAGTCTCTTTAAAGATATAATAAGTGAGAAGAAATTATCCAATCTTATGGAACAGGCTCGTGGGCTAATTTTTATTGTCATGAATAAACATCATTTGGTGTATAAATATCTATTATTTATTTATATAACTATTAAAAATCTGATGTGGCCAGCACAATACCTTCCGTTAATCCTGTGTATTATGCATAAATTCCATATATAAATTTTCTTGCAAAAGAGTCTAAATTTCCAGTAAAATTATTTCATAAACAAACTATGCAAATTGCACTTGACACTGGCATCTTCTTTAGTTTTTCCCATTCGTTAGGCGTCGCTATTTTTTATTTTCTTCTTCCACTCTTTTCTGTTTTGCGTGTCATTCAGTTCCATTTCTCTCAGGTCTTCCGCAATACATTCCTTTCATCTTATCTCTGGTCTTCCTCTGTTTGTTCAACCTTCTAATACTAAGCTATTCATTTTTCTTCCAATATATTCTTCAGCTCTCCTCATAACATGTTCATATCAATGTAATCGTCTCTCTTGTATCTTTCTAGAAACTTCTAACACTAGAGTTATTTCCCTTATTGTTTCATTCCTTACCGCATCTATCCGTGTCTTCCCCAACATCTATCTCAACATCCTCATCTCTGCCACATTCATTTACTTTTCACTGATACTGACATCTGTCAATCTGAATTATCTGAATATATTAGCAGTTTCCATGGTTAGCATATTTGGCTCATTTATGAAATTTAATATCTTTATAATTATTTTACTCTATAACTATTGAATATGAAGTATAAAATGTAATCAAATAGTATAGACAATAATATATTCTTAAAGTTATAATAACTTTAAATGTCAATAAATGACATTTAATAGCGTTTTTTTCAAGAAAAACTGTTAAAATCTTTAAATGAGGGTCCTTCCTGTTGACCAATTATAATCAAAATCTAATCAGCTCTTATTCTGAATATAAACTTAAGGAATACGAAAAATTATAATTTTTGGAGTCGCGGTATTGAAGTTATGCGATTCGAAACTATCGTCACACACACACACAGGCATACACACAAACACACACACACACACACACACACACACACACACACACACATGCATACAAAGATCATCGTAAAAATGGTAAAATCATATTATATGGACCCTAAAACGTGCTTATTCACAAAAAACCGATTATTGAAGGCAATACCTTCCTTACCTAAAGGTGACGGAAGGTAAAAAAAGGAAATATGTAATGTAGTCCACAGTTTTCAAATACTCAGAAAATTCCAGTAGTAAAAACATCTATTAATATTTTTAAGAACATTATAAATGTATAAACAATTCAAAATAGATCGGTATGTAGGTATATTTAGATCTTTCATTTATTTTTAAACAACTAAAAGTATAATCTTACAGTTTTACATAAAAAAATCACATGGAATTGTTTTTGTATTTGTATAAATATTATTTAATACATATAAGAGAAAATATTATCAAATTTATGTAACAAAATAACTGTAACAAGGTAATCAGCTTATACAATAATTGTCTCTCATAAAATATATTTAGCATTTCATTGTAATATATTAGCTTTACTGGGAAAACTCTCCATTTAGATTAGAAAGAAAACCTTCTGAAAACTAGTTCAAGGCGATAAATATTTTTGCATCGTGGAATGCGAAGAATTTCTTATTAAACCAAATATTCAACCACGCAATTCCGAGAATGCATCTTTCCCTCACAGTAGAATCCATACACACACACATAAAATCTAATTCTAAATCCGAATTATTTGATGCGAAATATAGCGACAAATCTGGGTCAAACGTCAGGTACTTGATCTGATATTTTTAGTCGGCATTTTCTGACATTTTGCTGGTAATTGTAGCTATTTCGAGCGATGACTGAAGATGCACTATGAACTTAATTTCGTAATTAATTACTAATTAACATGCTCTACTTGTTTTTTGATGAAATTGTTGCTTATCTTTCAAAACATTTTTTTTTGATTTCGGTGACCACTTACTTACAAAGATGTAGGAATATGTGTCTAAACTGATTTATATTTGTAACAACATTGTAGATATTACAGAAGAAAAAAAATCTTGATGTTGATAGTGTAAAATTAGTTTCGTCCTATCATAAACTCATTTAAGCCAGTTTTACATTATATTTTTTCATTTGTTTCATTGCCACAATTACCTTTTAACAATTGTTGCATTTTTGCTGTTTGAATTTGAATCAGGGAATCGAAACCGAACCTGAACCGAACCAAAACCGGAACCACACTGTAACATTTTAGCGAACTTAAACCCAGAACCGAACGTTAAATATATTTTTGAATTGAACCCGAGTCGGAACCTAACCGAGTATTAAAATTCGGGTTCAGGGTTCAGCACCGGTTCAGGTTCATTTTGAGTTCAAAATGTACGCGTAATCGTAATATAGCTGACAATCGACGCCTGTGATGTCTGTTTGTGAAAATTGTGTAGATTGTTATTCCAAAAACATGAATTCAGTTATCATTAGTTCGAACCGAACCTGAACCCAATACCTGAACCCGGAACAAAACCGCAAATTTTATTAATGTTTGAACCAGAACCGCACCCAAAAAATTATTTAACCTGAACCTAAACCGAACCCAGTTTTTGGCGGGTTCGATGCCCTGATTTGAATATAGATTAAAAACACACACTTCGCCGGAAACCTAAAAAAACTCTTCAATGCTTTAACTTTTTACTGTGGCATTCGGTATTTTCATCTCTGATCATTGGCGTAACCAGGCAGGGGTTAGGGTGGATGTTCAGCACTCCTCCCCCTCCCACACTTGCGTATTGAAAGAGCTGAAACAGAAAATTTGTAATAAAATTAAAATAACGGCATTACGAAATTACATATGCTAGTGTTAGTGTAATATAACATACGTAAATATGTATGTATCCTATATCGATAAGACGTTGCAAAAATGTAAAATAGCATTTAAAAATATAATAATTTGATTTCATTAGAGTGATGCTGAGGTTAATACATATGATATAAGGATGGGTAACCGTATCGATTAATTTATTTCTGTAATTAAAGCATTTAAATTAGAGATTTATCGACTACCTGCTATTAGTTGGTTAAGCCGATTATCCAGCCATTTTTACCTCTCGCTAAGAGAGGTATTGGATTCATGCTAAAAATCGCATATCCAGATTTTATTGAATAAGAACGTTTTAAGGTCCCTACAATCCGATTTTAACATTTTTACGATGATGTGTGTGTGTGTGGATGTGTGTGTGTATGTGTGTGTGTGTGTGTTTGTATGTATGTGTGTATGTATGTGTGTGGGATGTTGGAAGGACGGTTACTCAAAAGCTATAAGACTTTATATTTGTTTAACTACGTATTTCCCAATCGGACATTGATGGGATGATCTGAAAAGGTTTTGGTAACAATTGGACAACCGGAAGTAGAAGATTCTTGAATAAAATCTTCTAAATATTATTTTTGGAAAAAATTTCTTGGTAATATTAAAGAAAATTAAATTCTCTACCTGACACATTTAAATATTTTATTATATATTCTATAGATTTAGAGATAAAAGAAATATAATATATTGTGACGTGCGCCCCCGAGAGAATAGTATACAACGCCACCACTGAACGAATATACGAGAACGATGACGCAATCCCTGGCGCCGCAGCGGCTGGACTCTTAATTGCGCCGTGACCTCGTCCCTTTGTGTGCCGGTCATTGTCGCTTGGAAGGCTTCTAGTGGCTTCTAGACTGTTACGCGCTGTATAAATATTGGCCGGGAGAAGGCGGAGTCTCAGTCGGATATATACAAGCAACCAGATATGAACTCGGTGATATAAATAAACAGTTTAACAGTTGTCAACATCAATAAATGTAGTTATAAATAAGTGTTGTGATATAAATGTTAGTTAAATAAATAATCGTAGTGTTTAAGCATTTAATAATATTCTTAGTGTTTATAATTATTAAATCATAGTGTTAGTTGTTTTATTATCTTTTAATATTTAATCTTTATTTAATTATCGTTTAATAAACGTATTCTTTTGGTTAATAATATTTGTCTGTTTTACACTTCACCCATATAAATAAATAAAAACGTTACAATTGGTGTCAGGTGTGGGGTTGTTAAACTGTGAAGTGTAAATAAATAAAAATAAATAAAATGACGAAACAATTAAAATTAAGTGAATTAAAAGTAGGTGATCTCAAGAGAGAACTAGAAGAACGGGATGTGGAAACAACAGGAAGGAAATCAACACTTCAAGAAAGACTGCGGCAGGCATTAACCGATGCTGGTGAAAATCCTGAAGATTACCTATTCGAAATTCCGGATGACGTATCCGACATTGGTAAACAGATAGCAAAATTAGCAGAAAGTTCTAGAACATTAGAAGAAAAATTAGAGGAAAGTTCTAGAAAATCAGAAGAAAGTTCTAGAACATTAGAAGAAAAATTTGAGGAAAATTCTAGAAAAGCAGATGAAAGTTCTAGAACACTAAAAGAAGAATTAAAACAGGAAATGGCAGAAAGTTCCAGAACATTAAAAGAAGAACTAAAACAGGAGATGGTAGAAAGTTCTAGAAAAGCCGAAGAAAATTCTAGAACATTAGAAGAAAAATTAATAGAAAGTTCTAGAACATTAAAAGAGGAATTGACAGGAACATTGGAACAAAAATTAGAAGAAAATTCTAGAGCATTAGAACAAAAATTAATGGAAAATACTGAAGAAGGCCTCAAGAACTTAGAAGATAAGTATGACAAGAAGATCGCGGAACTGCAAGAAAAATTCACTAAAATTACATCGTCGTCAATTCCGAATTCTGGTGTGGCTGAGCCAAGTCTAATAGAAGGAAGAAAAGTAGTGAAAGCTGATACTACTTCAAAAATGCACATAAAAACACCGGAATTTGATGGGAAGTCTTCGTGGCCAAATTATTTAAAACAATTTGAAGCGGCCGCAAAAGCGAATAATTGGACATCCGAGGAGAAGGCTACTGCGTTGACTGTCTCGTTGCGCGGAGAAGCTATCGACATCCTGCAAACGCTGAAAGAAGACGAACAAGAAGACTACGACCAGCTAGTCAAGCGATTGGATATGCGGTATGGAAATGCGCATCTGGAGCAGGTGTACCAGACGCAACTGAGGAACCGGTATCAGAGTTCAAAGGAAAGCCTTCAAGAATTTGAAGTTGACGTAGCTCGTTTGGTTCATCTCGCACATCCTACGGCTCCTGACAGCGTTTTGGAGTGCTTGGCCACTCAATCATTTATCTACGGAGTTCGAGACAGCGAAACTCAACAAGCACTGCGATTGGCCCGTCCTAAAACTTTAATTGATGCGCTCTCATATGCATTGGAGCATGAAGCTGCCAAACAAGCTTCACGTAACCAATTGCGAGTGCGAAATATTGATGCTGAGAGTAATGAAACAACAGAAGATTTAGATGAGAGGTTACGGCGAATTGAAAATGAAATGTTTGCTGGCAGAAAGAAACTCCGCTGTTGGAACTGCGGTGAACTGGGCCATCCGCAGAGACTTTGCAGAAAAATACAAAAGAAGACGGAATCTGCAAAGGAAGAAAAGGAGTCGGAAAACTAAATCGGGTTGATGCGAAGGGGCAACTGTCGACCCGTAATCTAGTAGCTCCACAATCCATCAGTTATGTCGCATCTCTTCATCATAAAGCCAATAGCATCTATGTGGATGGCTCTATTAACGGAAAGCCAATGAAAATGCTACTGGATACGGGTGCGACAAAAACTATAATCAGACCCGACTTGATAAGGAAAACTGGCAAGACGCATCTTCAACCAACTAAGTGGCGATTACGCACAGCAACGGGAGAACAAGCTACCGCGTTAGGAGAAGTAGATGTCACCATCACTATCGGAAAAACCTCATTCAAACATCGTGCGCTGGTAGCTGAAGTTGAAGATGAATTAATACTTGGGATGGACGCAATGACAAAGCATGGTTTTAAACTTGACCTGAAGAAGGGGGTGATGATGGTCAATGAAGAAGAACTCGTATTAAATCCACGAGATGACAAGGCTGTGCGCGTACTTATGGCCGAAGACGTTACCCTCCCAGAACGAAGTGAAACTATCCTGGAGGCACATTTAGACGGTAGTTTCTGTGAGGGAAGTATCGTTATGCTGGAGCCCAAGAATGATGATGCCAAAACCGGCACTGGAGTTGTTGTCGGAAAATCACTGGTCAAAGCCAGCCAGGTAATACCTGTTCGGATAATGAACGTAAATTTTTATCCTGTTGTTCTGAAGAGAGGAACAATTGTAGGAGAATGCATGGCAGTATCCTCAATTATCCGAACTGTAAAGGCCAAAGGGAACACATCTCAGAAAGTTCCGGACACGTTAATCAATCAATTGACAACATCATTTGAAGAATTGACCGCCGACCAGAGAACGAAGGCAAAGAATCTAATTGGAAATTTTAAAGATGTGTTCCAATTTGATGAGAAGAACAAAGGGAGAACTAATGTAGTTCACCATAAAATAGACACCGGAGACGCAAGACCCATCCGTCAACCAGCAAGAAGACTACCACTGGCGAAACGTGAGGAAGCAGAACGAATAATCGAGGACATGAAGATGGAAGGTGTGATTGAACCTTCAAGCAGTCCATGGGCTTCACCAGTGGTGTTAGTGAAGAAGAAGGATGGCTCTACACGATTTTGCGTCGATTATCGTCAACTTAACAACGTGACGAAGAAGGATAGCTACCCGCTACCTCGAATAGACGACACATTAGACACCTTAGCTGGCTCAAAGATTTTCTCCACTTTGGACCTAAAGAGCGGATACTGGCAAGTGGATTTGGATCCAAAAGACAAAGAGAAGACAGCCTTCACCATTGGTACAGGACTTTGGCAATTCACCGTAATGCCGTTCGGGCTCTGCAATGCTCCTGCAACGTTTGAACGACTCATGGAAACAGTATTGGCTGGGCTATCTTGGAAAACCTGTTTAGTGTACCTCGACGATATTATTGTGGTTGGTAAGACATTCGAGGACCACATGAAGAATTTGGAAGAGGTTTTCCAGAGATTGAGGAAGGCTAACCTGAAACTTAGCCCGAAGAAGTGTCACCTGTTTCGAAGAGAAGTTCATTACCTGGGACACGTGGTTTCCGGTAAGGGTATTGCAGTCGACCAGGAGAAGATAAAGGCTGTGAGAGACTGGCCAGCACCTAGGGACAAACACGAACTCAGAAGTTTCCTTGGTTTGTGTACCTATTATCGGCGATATGTACCTGGATTTGCCAACATAGCCAAGCCACTGACAAGGCTTACTGAAGAAGGAAGAAGATTTATCTGGGAAATGGACTGTACAGTTGCATTTAAAGAACTAAAACATGCTTTGACAAGCGCACCCGTCTTGAGTTATCCTTTACCTGAAGGAGAATTCATTCTAGACACAGATGCCAGCAACGTTGGAATTGGTGGCGTTCTTTCCCAGATACAAAATGGGCATGAGAAAGTTATTGCCTACTTTAGTAAGACCTTGTCAAAACCAGAAAGGAATTACTGTGTGACTAGAAAAGAACTCTTGGCAGTCGTGAAATCCGTGGAACATTTCTACAAATATTTGTACGGAAGACGATTTCTGATTAGGACTGATCATGCTGCATTAAAATGGCTGCTACAATTCAAGAATCCTGAAGGTCAGGTGGCTAGATGGATTGAAAGACTACAGGAATACGATTTCAAAATCGATCATAGGGCGGGTACCAGCCATCGTAATGCCGACGCATTGTCCAGAAGGCCATGCCAAGATGAGTGCAAGCATTGTAGTCGACTGGAAGAGAAACATTTTACTGTCGCCAGGACAACAGTAGTCGACGATAATTGGCAGACCGATGGACTACGCGAAGACCAAGAGAATGACCCGACGTTGAAAATACTGCTGGAGTGGAAAGCAGAAGAGAGAAAACCAAGATGGGAAGAAGTTGCACCACACTCACAGAGTGTAAAATCATACTGGGCGCAATGGGACTCGATGATGATTGAAGATGGCCTGTTAAAGCGTTTGGTGGAAAATACCGATGGAACTGAGAAGAGAACTCAGTTGGTTATTCCTAAGAATAGAATTCCAGACGTGCTGAAAGAGATCCATGACGGATCTGGAGGTGGCCATTTTGGAGTCAACAAAACATTAGAAAGATTGCGCCAGCGATTTTACTGGGTTAACTGCAAGGAAGACGTTAAAGACTGGTGCAAGAAATGTGTAGTTTGCGCTGGAAGCAACGGCCCTCATAGACGACGGAAAGCCCCAATGCGTCAATACAACGTTGGCAGTCCATTTGAGCGCATTGCGATTGACGTGGCCGGACCATTTCCAGAAAGCGAAGACAGAAATAAATACATCGTGGTTGTCATGGACTACTTCACCAAATGGGTTGAGGCCTATCCATTACCCAACCAGGAAGCTACTACGGTCGCCGAAACCTTAGTCAAGGAGTGTATATGCCGATTCGGAGTTCCACGTGAACTTCACTCCGACCAGGGGAGAAATTTTGAGTCTGCCGCTTTCCAAAATATCTGTAAGATATTAGGGATTAATAAAACGAGGACAACTGCATTACATCCGCAGTCCGATGGCATGGTTGAACGCATGAACAGAACGATCAACCGATATTTGTCGAAGGTAGTCTCCAACCACCAAAGAGACTGGGACCGACATCTTCATCTGTTCTTAATGGCTTATCGTTCATCCGTGCACGAAACCACAGGGCAAAGTCCTGCGAACATCTTATTTGGGCGTGAGTTGCGCCTGCCATGTGACTTGGTGTTCGGCAGTAAACCTGGGGAAGATCTGGCCGGAGAAGACTACGTTACGGGCTTACGGAGAAGAATGAACGACATTCATGAACAAGTCCGCACAAACACTCAAGCTGCCAGCGACCGAATGAAGGACCAGTATGACATCAAGGCAGAAAAAGGTGGATACCAACCAGGGGATTTAGTGTGGCTTTACAATCCTCAAAGGCGCCGAGGTTTATCACCAAAGCTACAAAGAAATTGGGAAGGTCCATATGAGGTCGTTAAGAGAATAAACGACGTGATATACAGAATTAGAAAAACACCAACAGGGAAGCCAAGAGTAGTACACTTCAACCGGCTAGCCCCATTCGCTGGTGACAACAATGAAGACCATCATGGAGCAACGGTTCGTCGGATCATAGCTCAGGAACCAACTTTTGAAGACTTCATGGAACAGTATTCCTTTGGTCACAAGGCGCGGTATGGCGTGACGACGGAAGAACATAGAGATCTGTTCACCGTGTCCTCAGATTATTCCCTCGGCCACTGCGTATCGGAAGACTTAAAGATGTCACGCGGCATAGCGTCAGTCTTTAAGACAAAATTTGGACGACTACAAGAATTGGCCAACCAAGATCCATCCGTCGGGAAGACGCTACGACTGAGGGTTAACAATGCAGAACAGCAGCGGTATATCTACTACCTGGTCACAAAACCACGCTCGTACGAAAAGCCGTCATATCGCAATGTATGGAGCTCGCTGTGTGACCTGAAGGATCATCTGCTAGAGAATGACATTTTGAAACTAGCAGTACCGAAGTTAGGCTGTGGATTAGATGGCTTGGATTGGAGAGTGGTTAGGAACATGTTAGAGATCCT
The DNA here is from genome assembly GCA_951394225.1 of Harpalus rufipes. Taxonomy (NCBI): domain Eukaryota; kingdom Metazoa; phylum Arthropoda; class Insecta; order Coleoptera; family Carabidae; genus Harpalus; species Harpalus rufipes. Next base: position 11,900,460 of record OX596275.1, read on the forward strand.
CTTCCGCTATACCGGTATTGAAATTCTCGTCTGCAGCATTAACCCTAACAGACAGAAAGGAGAACCCCAGCGGACCATCGACTGTCACTTCTTCAAGACTTCAAAGTGTACCAAGGGCAATGCATGTAGATTTCGTCATCAAGAACTGTTCCGGGACGAAACAGTCTTAAGGAGGGGGCAATGTGACGTGCGCCCCCGAGAGAATAGTATACAACGCCACCACTGAACGAATATACGAGAACGATGACGCAATCCCTGGCGCCGCAGCGGCTGGACTCTTAATTGCGCCGTGACCTCGTCCCTTTGTGTGCCGGTCATTGTCGCTTGGAAGGCTTCTAGTGGCTTCTAGACTGTTACGCGCTGTATAAATATTGGCCGGGAGAAGGCGGAGTCTCAGTCGGATATATACAAGCAACCAGATATGAACTCGGTGATATAAATAAACAGTTTAACAGTTGTCAACATCAATAAATGTAGTTATAAATAAGTGTTGTGATATAAATGTTAGTTAAATAAATAATCGTAGTGTTTAAGCATTTAATAATATTCTTAGTGTTTATAATTATTAAATCATAGTGTTAGTTGTTTTATTATCTTTTAATATTTAATCTTTATTTAATTATCGTTTAATAAACGTATTCTTTTGGTTAATAATATTTGTCTGTTTTACACTTCACCCATATAAATAAATAAAAACGTTACAATATAAAATAATCTGTTATAATAAATTTTACAGCCGAACGAATGCCATGGGAAACTTTTGAAAATTTAAAATATTTGTAACTGACAGATAAATGTCAGTGTCAGAAATCCGAAGATTTTTTCTGGGAAGTACATACATTTTATTTCTTATTGTATTAATAGTTAAATATTTAAAATTATAGGTATATTACATATATCCTTCAAAAATACTGTCAATCCTGACAATGAATTGGAAACATTTCGAAAAATTAGAAAAGGACAAAATTTCTTCATAAAAAGAATTTAAAATTAAACAATCTAAATATAAGGAATAGATATAAGTAGAATTTTTGGTGTAGAGTGTAGGTATACAAGAAATGTTAAATACAATAGGGCGCGAGCAGTCATGTCACATTGTTGGCCTTGACAAACAGATATGGGAACCCGTGTCAGAATGATAGCTAGTAATTATAAATGTCAAATATCATAATTTCTCATCCTAAATTTTGTGATTTTCCAATTCCATGTGGTTTATTTTCCTCGACAAGTAAATTCCACACTCCTGGTGACAAATTAACTACGTGAATTTAGAAAATCTTGAAATTTTTAATGAAAAATTCTGACATTTGACATCTATGTACGTAATTACTAATTATCATTCTGAAACGGGCCCCCATATCTGCTTGTCAAGGCCAACAATGTAACATGACAGTTCGCACCCTATACTTATGTAACCAAAAAAGAAAGTGGCGAGAGGTATTGTGTTGGCCACAACAGATTTTTCTATTAAGACCGATTAATTGGTTTAGTATTTTATAAGCCATAGAAATAATATACAATTTTTATTAGTAAATTAATTTGTAGTTATTTAAGTATAATTAAGGGCAGTATTCATATTTCATATATTTTCTTTGTTTCATGAAATTTATATCTTATTAATAATTACATAAAAAATAAATTTAGTTCAAGTACCTACGAATCATTTCTTTTTATATTATTTTAAACATTTTACATATATTTAAAAAAAGGCTATTTTAATTTGTATTTAAATCAAGGTCATTTTTAATTTTTGAATGACAATTAAGTACACCGACATGCATTAATGGCCATCTTTCGAATAAGTACCAAATGAAACTTCACCAGTGATGCAAATGCCATGATTTATTTATTTGGATGAAGTGTAAAATTCAGAGAAATTTTATTAATTAAAATAAAAGTTTATTAAACAATAAATAATTAAGATAAAATAACTAACACTATGATTAAATAATTATAAAAACTAATTTAAGACTAAGAATGTTATTAAATAGGTACCTAAACAATAAGATTTTTAATTTATTTAAACAATATTAATTTCACTATTTATTTATATAACTATATTTATTTATGTTCACCACTCATCGACTAACTTCAGACTATTTATTTATATCACTAACTATTCATTTCACGATGCGTGTCTATATCAGAATGCCCGGATGTTTTCCTTGACGGGGTTTATATAGTCCGGCGTCGTTTTACTAGAATGTTCTCCATTTTTCTATACGCTAAAACACACCGGATATAAATTAATCAGCCGACCATACCTAATTAAACAAGTCTAGACCCGGTTCTTGCGACGATACGTCATCGCTCAGCGCGGCGGCCGTTCTAGAAACGTACGACCATGGCGTCGGGGCACTCACGCTACATAAATATTCTCCTTTTTTCCGATGTGTTTTATTACTTGCACTTGTTTTTATATACTTACCCTTTATTCATAAACTTATTTACAATTTAATTTAATCATAATCACATAAAAAACTTATTATTTAGATCCTCTTGAACTTAAATACTTGAATTATCTTTCATAACTCTATACATTAAAACTTAAAACCTTTCCTTTAATATAGTATGATTGCAAGTTACGAGACCATATTGAAAGTAATCTCCACATACATAACAGGTATTATTATCCATCTGAAAGTTAACACCTCGTTATGTTGGCTTTGATTTCTTTCTGAGGTTTACAATGAAAGTTGTAGGCAAAGCAAAAGCAAATAACACATTTCACACACCTGACGTGTAGTAAACAATCATGTGATAATCGTTATTTATAAACATGATTGAGGATAAAAGTAAATTTTATTTTTAAATATTCGTTATAATGGCTACTGCGAAAATACATAAATATAAATAAGTAGAGCATGACGTTTTACATTAGTGTATTGCATGTTGAAGGTCTGCCCAAAAATAATACCGTAACTTTAATTTTTACTAAATAACATTTTGAAAATGTATTTTTCCCTAAATATGCAGCAATACAGGTCACTAAATAAACAAAAAATAATAATTTACTAATTTTAATTTTTACAAATAACATACGAGCCCAACTCATATTAATTTTGCCGGTTTACATTTTTAACAAATAATAAAATCTACAAAAATGGTTAGAAACTTCTACAATTTTTTTTTTTTCGGCTACATTAAATATAAACTTAAAACTTTGGACCAAATGACTAGTGATAATAGTTCGACAGGCATATAGTAAGGGGTCATCTTCTAGTATAGATTTAACTTTTACCAAAACCCTTTACTTTTGGCACAATAAAATATAACTTTGTAAAAATCCAGTACGTGATGTGGCCAGCACATTACCTTCCGTCAATTCTGTGTATTATGTATAAATTCCATACACAAATTTTCTTGCAAAAGATTCTATATTTCCAGTTAATTTATTTCATAAACAAACTATGTAAATCGTTAGGGGTCGCTATTCTTGATTTTCTTCATCCACTCATTTCTATTTTGCTTGTCCTTTTCTCTCAAGTCATCGGTTTTCTTCTATCACTTTATCCTCTCATTCCTTATCCTATATTTTCTTGTCTTCCACTACATTCATCTGAACATCCTCATCTCTCTGCCACATTAATTTTCACATTGACACTACATCTGTCAATTAGAATTTATTTAATATAGTAGCCGTTTCCATAATTATAGCGTAGCTTGCTGATTTATGAAATTTATTTTCTTTGCTTTAACAGTATATCCATTGAATATGAAGTATAGAATGTAACCAATTCGTATAGATAATAGAATTTTCGCCTTCGAAAAAATCATCACACACATGCGCAATAAGGCACACACACACACACACACACACACACACACACACACACACACACACACACACAGACACATACACACATACAGACATCTTCGTAAAAATGGTAAAATCGCATAGGGATCCTAAAACGTGCTTATTCACTATCGTTATTACAAAAGATAAATTATCAATTTTTTAGTGGTTATTGCAAAGAATATATTATTACAAAACAAATGCTCATCAGTTAATTACCCATTAGACCACCTGTGTTCTCCATCTTCGTTCTAACAACTGTTGCATTATCTCTGTTATAAAGCATAAATCGTATCGCAAAGTTACAATTAGAGAAGCCAGAGTCAGTAGTGTATTTGCCATTTGTGTTTAAACAATCGTTAAATAAATCTCCATTGCTATAGGCTGAGGCTGTAATTGCCACCTGCGCAAATCGCAAATGAATTAATTGGCCATGAAACGTTTGTTTATTTATTTATCTACATAATGAGTAAAGTGAACCCGATGTCAAGGATATATCGCACCTGTCACCAGTACTGCAAAAATAGAAATTAATGGATTTATTACTGTTGATACGTATAATGGAACGAGAATTATATGCAAAATGCAAAGTATTCTTAATTGAGAAAAAAGCAAATTGTGATTTCTCTATGAAATAAATACGCAAAATAAATAACAATCTGAGTCAACTTTCAGGAAGCCATCGTCAGAAGTCGGCCAGCACAACAAGTAACCACAGACGCGTTTCGCACTTATTGGTGCTCATCAGTGTGGTGTAACCTGTGGTCTCTGTCCGGGCCACAGTGAGTGGACTCCTGGAGCAAAGACAATGACTCGTTGTGTTGGCGGTGATCTTATGATCATCTATAATGGTAAAAGGCCTGTAGAGGTATGTTAGTACCACCAGAGACCTCTAGCGAGAAATATTTTGACTACCGTCAAACTGCAAATTTTGTGTATTTGTTTCACAGAGAAATCACAATTTGCTTTTTGCAGTTTGCATGTATGTCGGTTATCAAAAAATTCGTAATTTTTTGTCTGTAATATGGACTACTATTTTTTTCTATAAATTATAGAATTATAGAATCTTTTGGCTATTAAAAACTGTTTCTCTATGTTATAGCCCTATGACCCGTTTTAAAATATACACCCTGTAAAAATGCAATAATTGAAATTCTGTTGAAATTTTAGAAGGATTTTTGAAAACAAAAATTACGAAACTTTTGATCTATAATCTTTTCTTATGTAAGTACATCTATATAGAAAATTGGAAAATTTTGATACTTGTACAAAAGAATATAGTATGAAGAATTAGTAGTATGGTAGTTGAATATGAATCAAATACTTATAAAGTATTGTTACAGTAAAAGAAGATTCAACACTTAATAAAGAACATGTAAAAATAAACGTTTAATAAAAAAAAATTGCAATCATTTACTTTACAGTTCATGTTAATATCAATTGATTTTGAGACATAACTTATTATTTATATTTTGTATAACTAAAACAGAATCTTAGAGAATTTTTTTATGAAATATTCCTATAACTAATTTATTTCTTTTTGTTTCAGGTAATAAGTCTCCAAAATGGGTCGGCCGTTAAATACCTGCTGCGCCTGCTTTTCACTGCGAACGGGTACCATCATCAGTGGTGTATCTGGAATAGTAAGTTCTCATTATATTGATTGCCCTTTTATTCTCAATTTCAATTATATTTTATTTCTAAAACTAATACAATATTTCATTTTTATCTAGATAAAAATACCAAAAATTGCTATTTGAAAATATTTCTAGACAGTTTAAATTCAGTTCTCCCATTAATTAAATTTACTATCGAAAAGAAACCAATAAACAATTACCATTTCTTGGACGTACTGGTTATTCGAAACAAAAATAAACTAGAGTTTGATATGTACAGAAAATCCACTAACAAGAGATTTATAACTGCAGACTCCAATCATTTCTGGCAACATAAATTAACATCGTTCAATTTTTAAGAAACCTATTAACAAAGTTTCCTTTAAGCAAAAAACGATTTAATTTTGAACTAAACTATATTAAATAAATAGCTAAGTATAACGGTTTCCCGATTAAAACTATCGATAAATTAGTTCATAAATTTAAACATCGCCAATCCGTTTCTAATTTTCATTAACACCATCTAATAATAATAATAATAATAATAAATACATAACACTATCGTACAATAACGCTTCTAAAAATTTAAACAAAATTTTTCAAAATCAAAATTTAACCGTAACTTACAAATCAAGCAATACCATTAAATCTCTATCCTAAAGATAAAATAGATACAAATAAAAAATCCGGTATTTATAAAATTAACTGTAATGGTTGTAATAAAGTTCATTCGGTTTATCATCCAAAAAGCGGTAATCCCGAAAAATCTAGCGTAGCTCAACATATGTTAATAATCACAAAATTAACAATTCCAATATTTAACTTTTAAAACATATTAATAATGAAAAATATTTAGATGCATACGAGAGCTTAATAATAAATAAATTTAAAAATAATTTGATGAATGCAAATCTCGGTCCCATACCAAACTCTAAACTATTCGATTTAATATAAACTTAAATTATATTTCTTATACGACGTTTAAATTTTAATATCATTGGACGCTATAATCTTAGTTTATAATTGGTATTCAATCACTTGTGACTCCCATCCCTATATAATCCCAGTTCTCTCCCTTGTTTTTTCAGAGCTGTTAAGATCTCTGGCATGATTTACATGTTGAGTAATCTTAGCTACTCTGCTTAAATTTGACGAGAACTTTGTTCTCGAAATACTTATATAGCTTATTTTATAATTTTAAGGTTAAAGGGTAATTGTATTAGTTTTAGTTATAATTTAACCTAAGACTCCTATTATTAATCATATATTTTATTTGTTCTAGTTGTTAGCCCTTTTTGGGATTATCATCATGTTCACAACTAGTGTCAAATTCCGGACGATTGTTATTGACACACTTCCAGACTGGGCAGGTGAGATGTTGATAATTTACTTGAAAAATTAATTTTATTACGAGGCCCACACTAGAATTATTAAGAATAAGAAAATAGGATAACCTGTGGTAAACAAAATTTGTACTATTATTTTAAACAGTTATTTATCTAGATGATTTATTATAATTTCAAAAAAGGTTTAACGTTTAAAGTGCTTATGAGTGCAAAATATACTATCACACCAGTTACTGAAAAGAAAATTCCCGATGTTAAGAAAATAATCGAATTCAATAAAGCCACTTATGTGGCAATAGAGAATCAATTGAAGATTGAATCTTCAGCTATAGAATCACTCTCGATTATCTGAATTTAAAAAAAGTTGTCAGTCGTTTTGTATCACATTATCTTTCTGATTATCAAAAAGCGTTCCCAAGAAACTTTAGCATTATTAAATAGGGGCGAAAACAAATTATTTTGGAAAATTATAACAGATGTTGAAGCTTATATTTCTTATTTCGACGTACTTCATAATATGGGGTAACACGAAATACTAACATTAACCAAGAAGCAGCGACCAATGAAAAAAGTAATGTTTGCAGTATTCTTTAGAAATACGACGCTGGTAAATGCAATTATTTGTCTGAAGTGTTCAGTAGAAGTAGACTTCCGGTGGCAAGAATAGGGTTTTCCAATGCAACGGTGTTTGAAGAAATAAGTATTACATATAAATTTTATTACAAAGTATAATATAAAATAAAAATATTGATAAATTATATATTTATAAATGAATTTTTAAATTGAAAAATACATGTTTAAAATGGTCACCAAATATGTTGTTGACGTTGAAAGGTGCGTAGCAAGTGGCCAACACAATACCTCCCGTTTAATTTAATTTTTATTTATGTAAATACTTAAAATTAAATTAAATTTAAATACTGGATTTAATCCCGACCAACGCCAAATATTTCGAATTTTAAATGGCACACAAATGACCCCTGCGGTGCACTCTCCACGCCAGCTATAAGTTCTCGTAAGGTGACACCTGGTAAATCCCCGCACCGTACAAATATGTCATCAGCGTTACTATAAAATCTGAGTAAAAAGCAGATTGGCACACCCAGCAATGGGTAATATCTCGTGATGATATATTTATTTTATTTATTTATATACTTACCTATATTCATTGCTGGCATTATGGCACAAAATTGACCCCTGTGGTGCACTCTGCACGCCAGCAATGAATATAGGTCAGTATATAAATAAATAAAATAAATATATCATCACGGCATATTACCCAGTACTGGGTCTGCCAATCTGCTTTGTCACCTCATGAGCACTTATTGCTGGCATGGAGATTACATCACAGGGTTCATTTTTGTACCATTTAAAATTGAAAATATTTGGCGTCGGTCGGGATCGAACGTGGTATTTAAATTTAATTTAATTTTAAATATTTACATGAATAAAAATTAAATTAAACGGGAGGTATTGTGATGGCCACATCCGATTTTTTTTAATTTACTATTTTTATGAGATAATATTTTATTTGTGTGTGTGAATATTGTCTGGATTTGCGATTTTATTTTGAGACTAATTGAGAATGTTTCTGTTTTGCTATTTTGTAATTGTTACTTAGTTGTGGATATTTATTTTGTATAACATATAGGTCCTTAAGATTATTACTGGATGATCGAATTTCATCAGTAACCCAAGGTTTTTTGAAGTTGTTTCGTTTGTATTAAAATAATACTTGAAAATATTATAAAAATTATTGAAGCAATTACTAACATTTGTACTACTTTGAATTGCTTCCCAATTTTCTTGAATTAAATCAGAACTAAACTTTTCAATGCTAGTAGGATGAAAATCTCTTACAATTTTTTTCGTGTGAAGAAGAGATTGATGCTGCAATTCATGAAGTTTTGAAAGCATTCCAAAAGAATATTGGTTGGGAACTTTTAAGAAGTGAAAAGAAAGAATGATGAACCATGTATATCTTATTCTTAATAATTATTGTAGCGTGTACCTCGTATGGCTATTAAACCAAATGTTCTTATATCAATCCCGGGTAAAAACCAACACTGAATAACCCTTCAGTTTCTCTTTACTTACAATTAATTTTCTAATTGCTAACATTTATACAATCCTGTTTACACCATCTGTCATGTACACATGTGCCTGTAAACTCTATATGTTGTACACCTACCTTTATCTTGTCTCATATGTTGTGAAGGTAAATACTCGCAACCTTGCCCGAGAATAGCAAACACTAACAGAATCAGAGTTGAACTCCCTGTTCTAATAACTTGACGACCTCGACAAATGTCATCACCATCAACTATTATAGGATTAGATATAAAATAGATGCTAATTATTCCTTTTTTGCAGTTAAAATTATCCTTGTAATCAACATGGCCATGACGATATTGATTTCTATTTTGCTGATCGTTGGAGCCATCAAGGTAAAGGATAGCATTTAATTATTTTAATCTATGCAACATATATTAACTATCTTAGATAAGAATGCGAAAATATACGTAAATTAATGAGTATCAGTGAAAAAAAAAGTTTAAATATTAATTAGTTCGCAAACTACAAATGATTGAGGCCGATTAATAATTAGGATGACGTATCTGGTCTTTACAATTTGATTGGTTCCCTGAATTTAAAAGCTAAATTAGCGCGCTTTTTTCCACCGTCTACCATGATACATCAATGGCGTCATCCACCGCCATAGTTTGTATCACAATATGTTCTAAAATTTATTAGGAAAAAAATGCATTCTATTTATTTTATTTATGCTTAATAATAATTTCTTCATGTATATAACGTATAAGTTTATATTTCAGTTTTCACGCACCAAATTTTTAACTTTAAAAATTCTTAGCTTACTTATTACATAAATACATCCTGTTCTTCCAGAAAATTAAAAAAAACTGGTATAGAACCGCATTAATAAAAATTCAAAATGATCTATTTATTAATAAAATTTAAAAAATAAATACAAAACTGTAGTAAACTTAGCAAAAATTATATCTACGATGAGCTTACAATAACATTTTTGGGCTAATAACGGATTATTATATCAAAATATCCTTTATATACTGTAGTAGTACCATAGGATCTATTACATACAGGGTGTTATATTTTAATGGACCCAGCAAATATCTCGCTTATTTATTAAGTTAGTAATTTCTTTCATTTAACATGATTTATACAGCAACATGTAAGCTACTTGATGACTGATGTACATTCATGATACCACTTCCGGTTTATTAGTAATTAATATGAACTTTGAAATTTCAAATGGAACATACTATATTTTTTTACAAATTTGAAAAGTACATCAAATTTGCTGTACAATCATGTAAAATAATCCATAATGTTACATTATTAAAAAGTAAAATGGCGGGCACTGTTTTATACACCTAGTCGAAAAGAGAATAATGAGCCATGACTGTGGCTTGAAATAAAACAATGAACTAAAACAATTGTAACTATTATTATTAAACAAAATAATATTTTTTTGTCATAATAATACAGAAAATAAGAATAAGGAACACTTAATAACAACAAAATGACTTTACAACAAATATTCAAAATGACTCCCAGCCTCTTCAATACATTTTTCGAAAATACACATCTAGCATAACAACTTTTTCTGAGTTAGGTAAATTCATTTTATAATTAATTAATAAGGTACTACAATAAAACTTGCTAATAATAAAGGTTAGAACAATTATTACTGAGTATTTACAGGTTGACATTTACCGTGTTACAATTGTTTTAGTTAATTGTTTTATTTCAAGCCATGGTCATGGCTCACTCTTCTCTTTTCGACTAGGTGTATAACAAAGTGCCCGTCATTTTACTTTTTAATAATGTAACATATGGATTATTTTACATGATTGTAAAACAAATTTGATTTACTTTTCAAATTTGTAAAAAAATATAGTATGTTCTATTTGAAATTTCAAAGTTGATATTAATTATTAATAAACCGGAAGTGGTATCATGAATGTACATCCGTCATCAAGTAGCTTACATGTTGCTGTATAACTCATGTTATTTGAAAGTAAATACTAACTTAATAAATAAGGGAGATATATGATCGGTCCATTAAAATATAACACCCTGTATACATGCGCAATGAATAAAGGAATTTTTTGATGTAATAATTTGCATTAGTCCAAAAATGTTACTAAGGAAATATTGCAGGCTCATGTTGATATGGAAAAGTGCAAACTATAAGTTTTAAAAATATGCATGATTCTAAACACGTTGCTAATATCATTAGGAGACGCGGATACCAATGTTTCTAAATTTGTTTGTTCGATCACTATATATTTGTCAGTTTTACTTCGATTTTTCGTTTTTCTCGAAAACAGTTGAAGATCGGGATGAATACTCAATGCCCGATTATTTAAAACCAGAATACTCAAAACCAGAATATGCTTGCATAGAATCATTCAAAGCCCGAATATTCAAAAACAGATTCGCGCATTACACGAAAGCGTATTTAACCTAACCAAACCCATCCAAACCTAACCTAACCTAAAGTGACCTCCACTTAGCCGCGTCCACGTATTCGGTTTTTGACTGATTCGGGCAAAGCGCTTTCTGGCGATGCGCGATCCTGTTTTTGAATGATTTGAATGATTCTGCTTATGCATTATCTGGCTTTGAATATTATGGTATTGAATATTCTGGCATTGATGACATTCCCGAAAATCGGACCCATGTTGACTCATTTTGGTCATTACTACATAACCCTTAAAATTTGTGACACAGGTTTAGAAATTCCTGTATATATTTTTAATGTCAAAATTTAATTTGTGAATTCATCCAGACTGAAAAGTTATTGAAACATCATGAGCAAAAAACAATACTCTACTCCAGAGGCGACTCGATATACTTCATACATTTTATTTTAAATTCTTTCGTTTCTTGTCTGGAGCATGGTCTTCATCATGTCACATCCGGCTAAATATATAGAACCAAGTAGCAATGGCATTGCCTGCAGTTTCAACGTCAGCAAGAATTTTGAATTTGAATTTTTCGTCATTTAAAATGTATATGGAATAATGAATTATTGGATTGCAGTCAAAAACAAAATTATTTAAAATTCGGCCTCTACCGGTGTCGGCATCTCTTATGCCTTCTTCACCTCCTGAAGAAGGCATAGGAGATGCCGAAACCGGTAGAGGCCGAAATTTAAATAAAATTTTTTTGACTGCAATCCAGTAATTCATTATTCCATACACCCATCCAGTCAAGAAGCTTCATCATCCATTTAAAATGTAAATTTAATGAGTAGAGAAAAGTAAATAAATAAATTATTCATTTAGTAATCACAATTATCTGTTTTTAAATTCTAAATATTAGTATTTCCTATATTTTTAATAATTAGGGTAATGAATATGATTATGTAGATTATAAATTGGGCTAAATTGGATCGAGGATAATTTAAATGAAGAAAGAAATTGTGAAAAATTCATGGACCTCGCTGGGATTTGAACCCAGGGCCTTCCTATATCCAGTAGGAATATGATAATACTTCAAATTTTTAGTTAATGTATTTGGTCAAACTAAAATTAAGCTATGAAATTGCAATAGATTATTAATTAATAATATTGAAAAATATATGACAGTAATCATTTATCTTCTTTCAGAGGTATATGTTCTGCATGCTTCCTTGGGTGATACTGGGGATCCTGTTAGCTATTGGTCTCCTAATATCCGTCATCTACACAGCCGTTGTCTTCTACATAGATGAAGATACATTCAATGGCACTTTGTGGCTAGTCTTTGGTATTATAGCAGTCTGTAAGTATTATAAACGTTAATTATTAAATCATATACTGTCATTAAAATTTCTCCTATTACACATTTTTAAAAACTAATAATAAAGTAATAAATTTATAAAGAAAACAGATAACATGTTATATTAAAAAAAATCGTATTGACGAATTATTGTTCAGTTTTAGTTAACTCTTTTCTTTTCAGTGGTGTACGTCTATATGTGGCTGGTGGTATACTCGTACTTCCTCATCATTAAAGAAGAGCACGACAGAGGAGCATATATGAAGGCTCCCTTTCGGAGAGGATAAATTTAGAAGCAATAGGAAATATCACACACGACTAGTCATTACAAATACTGAAAATATGGTTGTACATGTTGAAATTAATATAAACTAGAAACTAGATCTTCCATTAGGAAAATAATGTTATATGAAATCAGTAGTCATTATTATTTAAATATTTATGAAAAAAAGATTGGTGTGAATAATAAAAATTAATTGTAATTTTTGTATAGAAAATTTTAGGCTATTTTATTAATGTGTATTTTTTTATAAATATTAATATATTTTTATAATTGAGATTTTAATACATAAGTAACGGTAGATAGATATATTTTAAATTATGCAAAATCGTAACGTGGTGACGCCTGGAATATGTCATCATTACCGATACAAATATCTGAATAAATATACATATATAAAATAATCAAATTTACTGGTTTATAATTAAATGAGGATCTTTGAGAATTGAAATTTACTTTTTAAATTACCACTATTTTTTCTATCATATAGAGAAATATTGACAAATTGAATTCTGAATCCAACCAAAAACCAAGCAAATCAAATAGCAGTATGTAAGGGCAAGTACACATTTGAGCCGAACTCGAATGAGGCTTTTTCTTTTTAAGTATTTTAATTAATTCGATTTTCTCAAATGGATTGACGAACATGGAGAATACATGTCACAGTGACGAGGCATGCCTCATGCGTCTTCGTTCCACACTAAAAATTGTATCATCCGAGGCATGCAATACGGCCTCGCCCTGCTTCATTCTCGACCGTGCTCAAATGTGTACCCACTTTAAGTTATAAGACGGTAGAATTGAACCAGTAATGTCCACATGTGTTCAATAACAGTTATAAACATGTTGTTTCAGTGTATTGTAATTGTGTATCAAATTTATTTTGTATAAATTTAAATGAAAATAAACCGTTTGAATATATTTTACTCAATAATGAGTGGATATACACTTAAAAAAATATTTAACGAATAATAAATTCTATAAACTATATTTGTGATTGTGCAATCAATAAACGCTATTAAATTCTATTGTAAATTAAAGGTAAATTATTTCATTTTTGTTATTATATGGCCCGCTTCTACCACCTCTAGTAAAATTGTTTTTACTACCTTTACTCGTATTTAGAGTTAACTGGAAGTTAAAACTGTTGTTTGCATCGCGTCTAACCTTCAGTTTAATTATTAACTAAGGGTTAATAAACTGTCAGTTTAAGTAGAGATAATAGGACCGGGCCTTAAAGGTGTAATTAGTAAGTAATCTTAATACTATGAAGAAATAAAAATAAACAATACAATCCCGTGTCAAACATAATTGACAAACTGGCCCATCTTATATGTAATGTGTTTGGTTGAATATCAGAAATGAAAGCCAACAATGGAGACAAATCAACCAACTAAATTTGAGAGTTATCAGACCTAAAAGATTAAAATTTATTGAATTTATTATAAATAAAACAAATACTATTATTTCTAGGTAACTTGTTAACAAAACCTAATTCCATGTTTTATAAATCGTTGGGCGCGTTCGGTACCCCGGCAGCGTTGAGCACAGCTAAGCGCCGATGTTCACCGAATGCAATTGCTGGACCAATAGAATTCGTCCATTCATTGTGTTCGGCAAACTTCGTTGCTCAGCGATGAGTAATTCTGAACGCGGCGGCCATTGTTATTATCAAATCAAAATCAGAGTATTTGAGAAATCCTGACTACATAATTCATAAACACATAGGGGAAACCGGGATAATTGTGACCCCCTAAGCATTTTTCACTGTAATTCTTACAATTTAATAGAAAACTGTACAATGTACAAATGCGAGTGAACTACTCTAAATAATATTTAAATTACACTCGGCAAAGTTCACAAAATTTCAGTCTCTGAATCAACCTCTCGGTCATTTATCAGAAACTGGCCCACTCAACCAGATGGCTCTGCATGTGGTTAGTTATCTCTGCAGGCTTGATATCTTTGTGGGATGTTTTATCATCCGCCTGCTCAACTAGTCTCAGTGCCTCGAAAGAGGCGTCAGTACATCACACTGATGAGCTGCAAAAACAGTGAAACGCGTCTGTGGTTCTGGTTGAGTGGGCCAGTCTCTGATAAATGACCGAGAGGTTGATTCAGAGACTGAAATTTTGTTAACTTTTCCGAGTGTAATTTAAATATTATCTTACAATTTAATTTATTATTTTATTTAAAATTTAGTAGGGATAAAGATACAAGTACTGCTTGCAATAGATTTATTAAAAATATAATAAAATAAGAAACAATGCTGTTATATTTTTTTTAAATCATCCGTAGCCCCCTTTACTTCATATATCCGGAGTAATTGTGGCAGGGATTACCATTACCCCGTGCAGAAAAATTTATATACAATATAATCACATAGAAATACTTCTTTCTGTGTATTTGTACAAGCTTTATGCACCCACATTCCACATGTAATACAACGAAGCAATAGTTCGCGATTTTTGCCGAACTGACTTGAGATATTGAAAGATCGAAACACTTCTTATTTTTCTACCGCTCTTAATTATAATTTGCTTTATCAGTTCTTCTATTATAGTGTTTGGCATCTGTAAAAACTAAAAACGTTGAAGTACATAAAAACTAATTACCACCATCCTACCATTTCTAAATTATTCGAGCTGGGGTCGGCCACAAATACCCCATCTGACAGGCTCCCATAACCCTAAAAGAGCTGATATTAACTTATATGATTGCATAAAATCTATATACCTTGATAATAACGGGATATTTATATACAGTAAAAAAAATTTAAGATGCCCGATCAAGGTCATCTGTATCACGAACGAATTATCAAATTGGCATATATTTATTTATTTCGTTTGCAAAGGCTATAAGCGTGTGTGATAAAGATGGACGCTTGTCTTTCAAAAATTCATATTGTTTCGACTAAGTTAAGACATTCCACTCTAAAACGATGTCGTTGTTGATAATACTTTCGCTGTAACATAAGTTTATTATTAATTCAGATACATTTTCTTGATTCAAGCCGTACGAATAACGTTATTTTCAGTCAGTGTCAGTATCTTATTTTTCATATTTTTGGTTTTACATTTGCTAATAAACTTACCAGTTGACTTATTTTTGAATTTTGAAAGCTATAACTTATATTTTTATAATCATAAAATAAGAATAGTATCTTATGTACCCTCATAAAAACTGAGCAAACGGCACTACTGAATTTGTCAGAATGGGCGGAGCAAAAATCTGAATTCATACAATTCGTAGATGACCTTGGTCGAACATCTTTAAAAAAATACTGTAGATATTTTTTGATTTCCTCCGAAGATTTAAACAAATTGCAAATTATCGAAGTTGGCGTATTCTTATAACAAACATTTATCACTAAACAATGACCGCGGTGAATCAGTAAAGCTAAAAAAATCGTATAATGGTTCAAATTACTTATTCGTAGATGGTAGCATGGGTATTTCTTCCGGAATATTAACCCTCACTATGAAACTCACAATTACCTAGGTTTCCCCTACTCACAAACATCATTATAAAAATACTGATATCTGATCCTTTGGTTCATAAAACATGTTTATTTAAAAAAATATTAATATACAAATTCGATATCCTTAAACCCAGTGATCTCTATAATCTCTGTTGCAGAGATCACTACTTACTTATACCCTTCTTATCTAGTGTAAGTAGAGTAGGAGATAAAAACTGAACGTATAAAATAGCCTTTTTAAATGTACACTGATTTCGTTTATATAATTATATAACATTATTTTCCTAATAAGATGTAAATTAATTATAAGGAAATGTAAAAGAACTGCCGTAATATTGACCCAGCGATTATGATGTATAGATAAAAGACTAACTATTGAAATATTACTGCAGATAAGTGCCTACATCTTAATATCCTTATACGTACGACAATGTAAATTACATGTCATTTATATTATACATATACATAGGTAAGCTGAGATTAACTTTATTTTTATATATTCTCTTTGTTAATAATTTATAAATGTTATTAGCTTTCAAATGTCTACTTTAACATTACAATAAAATATTATTTATGAAAAATAAATGTATATAATTTAATATACCGACCGACTACGGTTTTGGCCGACCAACCGACTATTAACTATTCAACCATTTTACAAGCCGATTAGTCGGGCCAGACAATTTAATTTAATTTTTAAAAAATCCGGAAGAAGAGGATGAACTAAGAATTTTAGTATAAACGCAACTTAAAAAAATTAAGGAAACCGATTAATTTGCTAGTGTTAAGTAATGTATATATTAATGATATTTACAATTATTTCTAAATCAATCGTTATTTCTTTTACGAAATATAAAATTATTTGAAATTTTATTTTCGTACCATACGTTGGCACTATTGAGAATGACCATGATGTGTCAAATATTTTTATATTCCGTAAAAGGAATAAGGATTGACTTAGAAATAATTGTAAATTCATTAATATATACGTTTCTTTAATACTAGTACATATTTTTTTTTCTTTTTTAAAAAATAAATAACTAATAATTTCTACGGCACTCACGGCCTAGCTTTGTTGATTAGGATACGATTAGGTACCAGTCCCAGCCGCACTGTAGCCTCTTCCTCAGCCCGCAAGCGAGGGTACAGCTAAACAACAGAATAGCTCTTCCTCAACACCGCAGTGGAGGGCAACCAGTCCCAGCCGCACTGTAGACTCTTCCTCAGCCCCCAAGCGTGGGTATAGCTGAACCACAGTACAGCTCTTTCTCAACACCGCAGCGTGAGAGCAACTAGTCCCAGCCGCACTGTAGACTCTTTCTCAGCCCGCAAGCGAGGGTACAGCTAAACCGCAGAATAGCTCTTCCTCAACACAGCAGTGGAGGGCAACAACATATAGTAACAACACAACTCTAGCAGTCACCGTTACTCAAAAATAAATAATACATCCTCTATACCCCGATGTTGTCGCTTCAGCAGCGCTAGCACAACTGACCGATACCTAAATAAACAATCATTTAATATATACGATCATGTAATTCAATATAAAGCTGAAATTAAAAGATTAAAGAGGGAAGTAAATAAACATAATACTTGCATAACTCAAAATGCCGCTAACACGGTACTTGCAAAAGTACATACAATGTATGATAACTCTAATACTAGATTTCCAAAAAATATTTACTTATTCCTCTTCCTTACATCCATATGCAGACTTGATTAGTTTCTGGCCATAATTGGTCAACCGGACGTACCCTCATTTGAAGGTTTAACAGTTTTTCTTGAAAAAACTCTGTTAAATACAATTTTTTCACATTTAATATTTTTATAAATATTAAACAATATTTTATTTTCTAACTGAATTGATTACATTTCATACTCCTTTCATAAAGCAGCCAGCTATGCTACAACCATGGAAACAGCTACTATATTAAGAAAATTATAATTCAAAGATGTCAGTGTCAAGTACAATTGACATAGTATGTTTGTGTTATAATTTTACTGGAAAATCCTCTACTAGAAACTTTCTGTATCGAATTTGTACAAAATACATAGAACTGACGGAAGGTATAATGCGCTGGCCACATCAGATTTTTTTGAATGTGTTAATACTGTAAAATGATATTTGTGTAATGGCTCCCGAGATGAGATTTTCTTCTTGATATCAACTATTATAACTTTGAAACTGTGCTTCAGAGAATATAATCATGTCACATGTCAGTATAAATTATTGTTCAATTTTCTAAATGTAGGTACAGAAACATTAGCTTTAATCACTTTCAAAATATGAATAATGTATGGCCACCTGTGGAGTCTTGTTAATATAAAACTTTATATATTTATCAAAAAAATCGTTATGAGGATACGAAAATATGTATATCATTGATTCAGAATAAAAAAAAACATTTTTTTCTGTTCATTGCAATACTTACCAGAGTAATACCTAGCGACCAGACGACCAGAGTGATCTAGCGGCCACTTCTCTAACATAACCTATTGTGAACAAACCTTATCCATTGCATTACCATGACCAAACAGATATACCAGTGGTAATTATTATAGAAATTAAGGCATAAATGACAATAAAAAATACATTAAAAGAAAGAATAAATATAAATAATACATATAAAATTATCAGACGCAGGTAAGTGATGAATTTTTTAATTTTGATGATACTAACCTCATAAACTTTATAGCTTGTGGCAGTATAAAATAAACAATTGTATTTACTCCCTAAATATCTTAAGAGTGCCGCATCGAAATTATTATAAATAAATAGTGTGTGTTATAACAAATATACTCATATATATTTTGTAATAGCACCACTCGTAGAGAATTTGTAAAAAATAATAAAGTTTACATTCTCTATCCTATGTGCATATTTTTTTAGATATCTCCTATATAAAGCCGTGTGCCGCCTTGAAATTACTATAAATAAATAGCATGCATTATAACAAATTATCTAATATATATTTTCATATGGCACTAGTCGTAGGAAGGTGTGGAAAAAAATCATAAATATTGTGTGACCAACCCTTCATTTTTATGTAATCTTAGATATCTCATATATAAGTTCCCGTGCCGTCTTGAAATTATTATAAATAAATAGTATGTATTAGAACAAATTATCCAATATATATTTTAATATGGCAGCACCCGTAGGAGGGTGCGAAAAAAATCATAAAGATTGTGCAACTCGCCTAACATTTTTGTATAATCTTAGATACCTTCTATCTTTCGCGTGCCGCCTTGAAATTTTTATAAATAAATAGTATGTATTATAGCAACTTATTTAATATACATTTCAATATGGCACCACCGTAGGAGGGTACGAAAAAATTTCTAAAAATTGTGCGACTCGTCTTACATTTGGGTATAATCTTAGATATCTTCTATATAAGTCCGCGTGCCGCTTGAAATTATTATAAATAAATACTATGTATTATAGCAACTTATTTAATATACATTTCAATATGGCACCACTCATAGAGGGGTGTGAAAAAAAATCATAAAGATTGTGTGACTCGACTTATATTTTCGTATAATCTTAGATATCTTCTATATAAGTCCGCGTGCCGCCATGAAATTATTATAAATAAATAGTATGTATTATAAGAACTTATTTAATATACATTTCAATATGGCACGACCCGTAGAGGGGTGTGTAAAAAATTATGATTGTGTGACTCGCCTTACATTTTTGTATAATCTTAGTGTTTAAGTATTTAATAATATTCTTAGTCTTAAATTAGTGTTTATAATTATTTAATTATAGTGTTAGATATTTTTATTATCTTTATCTTAATTACTTATCGTTAATAAACTTTAATTTTAATTAATAATATTTCTCTGATTTTTATACTTCACCCAAATAAATAAACGTTACAATATTATAACGACCCTGGTATTGTAGTATCTACTTAAACGAATAACTATTGTATCTCGTGTAAAATGTTAAATAAGTTTCAGTATGCCTTGGAATGTAAAACAAATTACAATTTTTGAGTCTTTCAGTTTAACAATTACTTGTTAGAGTGATTAAATTATTGTTTTTATTTGCAAATCAAGGAAAGTTCACGTAGTGAAAGAATAACTTTCCGTGAGTACAAATACATAATATAATACCTTAATCACAACAACATTTTTTTTTACAACTGTCAAATTGAAAAACTCAAAAATTGTTATTTGTTTTAATTTCCATGGCATACTTAAAAACTGTTAAAATTCTTTAGCAGTTTCCACTATTGGGATATTTCATTAAGAATGCGAATCTGGTGGAAAAATTTGGAACTAAAAACAAGGGAGAAATTTTATTCCATTCCTATGTTTTTACATACGTACGCAGTTTATATAGTGCAAAATAAATAATAGAACTAATATTTACAATTAATTAAACTACTATTATCCAATATGTGCTGTAAAACTGTCCCTAAGAAAAAATAAAACTGTGTACATAACCTAACAACTACTAACTAAAGTATGAAAAATAATAATTAATCTACCGCTACAATTAATAAAACAGAATACAATGCAATATACTCTACCTAAAATAATAATAATAAACACTGAGAGAAAAGTTAAAAAACAAGAAGAATCAAAGAAAAACTATTGACAGCAATGATACGCTTATGGAAGTTACACAAATGTGCTCCCTTTTTGAAGGTTTGACGTTAGTACACAACGCCATCTCTAAGTAATGTAATATCCCAATACAATTTTTTTACCAATAATGCAGTTTTTAATTTCAAACAACTTATGGCAGAATTCGTTGAGAGGGAGAGGAGAGCAACAATATCATTTCATAGCAACTTTTTTCAAAATCTCAATCTATTTTTTGGAAAACATACTTCCAATTTTGAGATGAACAGAATGTAACAGTAATAAGTACGTTAAATAAGGAGTGACAGAATTCGTCAAGAGCAACTATGTAATACGAGGATGGATTGAAAACTTTCCGGAATTACGGAGAAGGCCTTAGATTTTGGAAAGCAATCTTATATTTTTCTTTTATTTAATTCTTTATATGAACTGTCAAGAAATTTCAATACAATCTGTCAGTCGGTCTAATCGTGACAAGCGTCTGTGTCAATCTACCTAGCGTTAAATCGGTAATGGATAAAAACGAAGTTCGTGCGGTGATCAAGATTTTTCATTTGAAAGGAGAGACGGCAACGAAGATCAAAACCAGGTTGGATGCTGGCCGTAGGAATGCTGCACCTTTCTTTTCCACTGTGCGTTTCGGAATTTAAAAGTGGCTGGACACACACCTGTGACGAACCACGTTCAGGTCGACCAAAATCACCTACCACACCGAAAATTGTGGATAAAGTCCACGATATGGTTCTGGAAGATCGCCAAATGAAAGTGCGTGAGATTACGGACGCCATAGAGATCTCTTATGAAAGTGTAGTTTATATTTTACACAATGTACTGGGCATGAGAAAAATGTACGTCAGGTTGGTGCCGCAATTGCTCAATTCGGAGCAAAAGCGCATTCGAGTCCGAACTTCTGCCGAAAATTTGGAGTTGTTTAAGAAAAATTCGGTCAATTTCAAACCATGGATGGAACATGGGTACACATTACACTCCAGAGACGAAAATTCAGTCGAAAGCGTGGATTGGACATGTTGAGTCGACCCCGATGAAAGCGAAGTTAATTCAATTGGCAGGAAAGGTGATGTCGTCGGTCTATTGGGGCACCAAAGGAATTGATTATTTTCGTAAAAGAAGAATTATGACTGGACAATACTACACCACACTTTTTGATCAGCTGAAAGCAGTAATTCAAGAAAAACGCCCGGGAATAAATTGAAAATTGAACGAACTAGGGTTTGAAATCGTCCCCTATCCACCGTATTCGACCGATTTGGTTCCCTCCTACCTATATTGTGTCAGTTTTGTTATTTATCAAACTGCGAAATATAAACAGTTATTTAGCAATAATAAACAAACTGAATAAATACTATATAAGTATAATAGATAAAATATTCCTCTTTTTATTGTCCAAAACGGTCCTAAAGCAATATGTTGCAATAATTGTGGGCAATCTTAGAAACAACGTCTTTACAATAGCAAAATGTAATAACAAGAATTAAAAACAACTACAAACACACCACGAAATACAAATAATCGACGCCAAAATCATCTATCACATGATTGACAGAATGACATTATATTCCAATAATTTAAATATTTGAAAATGACATTTGTTCCCACGGTTTCTTTTTCATTTTTTGCCGTCAGTTGAACGGAGATAGCGTATACCCCTCAGAAACACCGGCTATAATTAGATAGCGAATAAAAGTCTCATATATGCCATGTGTGTATGACAAAGATGCTAGATAAAAGTTTAGTAATTCTTGCATTTGAAATTGATGACGTGGGGATCAACTCGGAGATACAGAGCATAGAAGTATTACAAAAAGTTACTAAGGAATATTGTTGCTCTCGACGAATTGTGTCACCGGTTAAATTTAATGTACTTATTTCTGTTACACCTTTACCTTGCAATCTCAAAAATAATAAAGTTAAACAAACATATTTCAAATAAATAAATTAGTCATTGGCTACACGGCTTGACCCCGAAAGCCAGGAGTGTTATTAATAAAAAATCTTATGTGACCAACACAATACCTCCCGCCATTTACCTATGGGGTCTGGTTGCCGCGTGCCTGATGTCTGGTCGCGAATCTGGGGAATCCGATTCGATCCCGATCAACGTCAAATAATTCGAATTTTAAATGGCATAAAATTAACCCTTCCAGTAAACGCCCGCACAATACAAATATGTCATTATCATTACCGAAATGTGTATACAAATCAGATTAGCACAGCCAGCAATGGATAATATGCCGTGATAATATATTTATTTGTTTATTTAAATACATACCTGCATATTTACTAATGCTAGAAATTATGTGCTTTAAGTTCCTTTCCGTAAAACTATTGTTCTATTTACAATTTTCCTTTTAAAACGTTACTATTATTAATTTGAAATGATTATTTTTTTGACAATGACATTTGTCTGTCAGTTACATACCTTTGAGCTGAACTATGTAACCAGAACCACAGAGATGTGTTTAAAAAGCATAAGCTCCGAGATATAATTTTTATATTACTTCATAAATTTATCCATAAAATATATAGAAAAAGTATTAAAGCAAACCTGTAGAAAATGGAATAATCTTTCATTTTTATATTAACAAATTGCGAAAAAAATATATTTAAAGGTATTTTTTGAAGAAAAACTATCTTGAGCTTCAAGTAAACTGCCGTTTTCGGTTATCCGATTGCCACCAAAATCTAATGGATTCTTTCCATAGTGGAATAAGGTAGAAATACATGGTTTCAAAACTTTCTGAATGATAGTATTTGAGTTAGAGCATAAAGAGGATCCACACACACATACATACACACAGACATCATCGTGAAAATGTTAAAAATGGATTCTAGGGACCTTAAAACGTGGTCATTTACCAAAATCTCGATATGCGATTTTTAGCACGATCCCTATACCTCCCTTATCAAGGGTAGCGGGAGGTAAAAATAAAAATAAATAATCATAGCTTATAACAATTACCGGGAGTGACAATCTACTTTTTATTATAAATAATTTATTTTTATCTTTGGAAGCATTTACTAAACATCGTTCACGAGTATTCCAAGTTTCAAGCTCATGGAAATTTATTACAGCACAGTGAAACAGTTTTTGAAACTGTGTTACATAACAGGCAACCAGCGCTACACCGCGGTCAGTATGTCGCACTACAACAGGCGCTCTCTAATTTAGAAAACTCAAAATCCGTAATTTCTTATCAACAAATGTAAATAAATATACAATATGTATCTGAAAGATAACAAATACTTGGAATAATTGTTTTGAATCAGCTGTGTGCGATATATAGGTGCAAATATGAAGCCAAGTTCGTGAAACTGGATCAATATTGCGTTGTGAGAGGGCGGACTAAAGACCGCATTATCGAATAGAATTCATTCCAACATATGTCCACACGCGATAACGACAGTATTGTAAATATTCACCAAAAGAAAACTACTTCAAAGTGACTGTGTTAAGTGATATAGTTATTAAATCGGGAGACATCTAACCGGAAATGATTTATTAAGTGTATTACCGGGTAAATGTCAGTAGGACAGTTCAGTGCGAGTAAAATGTGCCACTAGATGAAGATGCCTTTGACAAATATCCTCCGCCGAGCTTCAAACTACATCTTGGGCTCTGAATGCGAAGAGGAACAAAAATTCAATGATCAATATACAGACAATGAAGTCTTATTTTGCAAAAACAATGTTTGCGTGCATCCTCCAACAATTGTCAGGCAAGATTTCGACATTTTGCATCACCCAGGATATTTGACAATTACAGCAAAAATATTTGTCGATCAGTACAATGACGTTAAACGGCCAACTTTGTTTTTGAACTGGATACCCAATTCTACCTTGAAAAAATGTCCCAGTGAACTACAAAATGCGAAGAACATAAATGGATTGTGCAATAAACACACAAGTATTGACAGTTTGATAAGTAATGAATATTTTGAACGGCCGAATTCTATCGAATTAAAATCTACAAATCCGTTTTTAAATTTTGAGGATAAACATGATGAATCTGTTAGTTCGGAAGAAAGCGATAAAATACCTACCGATATCATAAATATAAACGTAGAAATAGCTAATCCTGAAATAGAAATAATTTCTACTCCAGATAGTACCAAATCCGAAAATGAAAAATTCTGTTTCTCCCGCTCTGAATCTATAAACTCTACTGACAGTCAGCAACCTCAATGGATGTCAACTCCTGAATTTCTAGCTCTTCAGCATAATTTAATCTTCCCAGATAGTAACAATTCTTCTCCTGTTTTGAACGCCAAACACCCTCACAAATGTCGAAGGTTCAATGTAGATTTAAGTCAAATGCGATCGCTAAGATTATTCTTCAACGACGCGAACTGCACGTGTGGTCAACTCGTGGTAGCTTCCAGGGAGTCCCAGTACAAAATTTTGCACTTCCACCATGGAGGACTGGACCATCTGGCACAAGTTTTGCACCAATGGCATTCGTTACTGCACAATATTAAATACGCAAAAGGTAGGATTTCTTATCGCATAAATTGGTAATAGCTTGTGTATCGTATTGATTTTTATGGATGGATTAATTATTTATTACTTTATCAGTATTAGAGGAAACAATATATAAAGAGATAAAGCGAAAACATGATTTTTATTTACTGACAGATAAAAGTTTGTATTAGAAAATATGACTTTTAAACTATGACTAATTTACAGAACGTAAACTTTTTAAAATTAACACACAATATAATAAAATTTTGTCCGAGGGATTATTAGAATAAAATTGTGTTCACTATTTTTTCCATACATTAACATTTTTAAACAATTCTTTGTATTTTCCAGTAATGTAATGTCTACAATTTCAAATATCTTTCGCAAGTAATACCAGGATACAGTACAATTTAAAAATATTGATGCAAAACTCGATAAAAATATAGACTAATCTCACTCTCACTGTATTATACTTGCCGTCAAATAAATATGGACTACAGATTGCAGATTGCAACACTGTTGTCAATTCAGTACGGCAATGTTGAAAATGCTAAGTTATGAAGAAACGACAACACCGCGGGGAAGGAAAAAAGTTGAGCATCAATACATATTTATTTGACGGCGACTATGGTGAGTATTAGTGAGATTAGTCTATGATAAAACTGAAATTTTATCTTATTTTTGTAACTGCTTACCTCTGTTTTCTTTGAAATTTCAAATAATACATTTTATTTTTATAGGTAGTAGGTATTATCCTAGCTTTCTTCTCAGTTTATTACATACAGACACAGAGTGAACACGGGAATATAGGATATTTCACGGATAGGGGACACCTCGATTATTATCTTTATTATTGAGAATAGAAGAAAATCATTAAAATAAAAGTTGTAGTAGATCGTAGGGAACATTCATTTATTAAACAAAAAAAAATTTAAATCAGTTGTTTCCAATCTATAACATAAAATTATAAATTATTAAATAGAATGGTATATATATTTTTAGATTCATTCGATAGAGTATTTTTTTTCTAAATTCAACTATATTAGTATTTTATGTACCAAGGGCGTTACTATGATCATAATGCCAGGAGGGCGACGAGGATCTAGCCCGAGGGATAGATGTCGTCCGATGGGCATTATCATCTAGTAACGCTCGTGGTGCATACAAGATTTTATTTCTCACTAGAATATCTGAAACAAGTTTTAATTGATAATAATTTTGATTACAATAATGCTCAAATTTTGGCGTTGCTAAGGATGTTGATTAATTGTTTTATTTATTATTAACGTTTATTTTATTTTTTTGTGTTAACGATGATCGTGTACGGTGTATATAAACATATCCAAGACAACCGGGGCATAATGGATATGTAGCGACATCAAGCTATCATGCAACGACATCAAGCTATCATAACTAGCATAGCCCATTGTTACAATTGTTTTCCGAGGTTTCTTGGAAACAAAAAGAAAATAAATATTCATTCTTGTTATATCATTCGAACTGTCAACAACAAAATCTTTCTCGTCCCAAATAAATTTATTAATTCTATATATTATACACTTTAATTTACCCATTCTATTTTTTACAATTTGTAGTGGCAAATAATACTGCTACAGATAGGTTTATATACACCGTATCCTAGCAATAAACAGTGCATAATACTTTAGTGAGACATAAAATCATTTTATATCATAACAAAAATAATGAGAAAAAATCAATTGAAATTAATTATTTTTAGTAGGCTATGTATGAAAAACAAAAACTGCTATCTGCGAATTTAAATTATTTAGTGTATAATAATAATAAAATACTAAAAAGTTATTAATAAATATTTAAATTTCGTTTTAGTTTAAGCTCAATTGTTTTTCATACATAGCCTACTGAAAATAGCTATAAAAAAAAATATTTACATTTCAATTGTATTTTTGTCAATATTTTTGTTATGTAAGGATATAAAATTTAGAAAAAATACTCTATCGAATCAGCCTAAAAAAAATATACTATCCCATTTTAAAAAATAAAACAATATATTATAGATTGAGAACCACTGGTTTAATTTTTTTACTTCAGTGGGTGACTGTCCTCAATCTACTACAACTTTTATTTAAATGATTTTCTACTATTCCCAATAATAAAGAAAATAAACGAGGTGTCCTGTATCCCTGAAACACCCTGTATACGTGTCGTAAGCGTTTAACTTGGGGAAACAGTTTTTATTTTTAATACGATTTGTCTCTTAAAACATTACAGTTTTAGAGAATAAATTAAATTACGTCTTTAGTGAACGGGTAAACTTAATTTAAAAACATATTTAGTGATTTTAAGGTACTTTATTTCAAGACATGAGCCTCAATTAACTGTCAAATACTTGGATTTTGCTCTCTAAATCTCTATGCATAATGTTATACGGGACAAATAATATATGGCATGGCTTATTCTGTTCACCATGTATATCATTGTTGAGTGTTACTAAAGTTAAGAGGATGGCTACTCATGTACTAGAACTATTAACATTTAAAAAAAACAATATTAGACGAACATACTTTTGATATTAACCTACATTTTAAAACAATAATTATTGAAATCTATCAATACTGGACTTTGATTTTCACGGGAAAATCAAAATTCAGTAGCATTTCTCGTTTTCACACGCGTGATTTTATGTATGTATGTATCAAAGTCAAATATAGCAATGCAGATTCATACCAGAAATTATGTGCGTCTAATGTTGAATTTTTTAAATCGTTAACAGTTTATTGAATTTTCGCTTCATAAGAACAGGGGTAGTCATTCATCTTAAGTTGAATTTATAATTAATATTCATTTTTTGAATAAAAAATATTTCTGAAAGTTTAATTTATTTATTGAAACTAGTGACTATATTCAAAATTACAAGAAAAAATATTAAAAATTCCAAAAAAGCTCCACACTATTATTGGTGTAAAAATTAATTACTTACATGTACCCATATTTTCCGACAGTGCCGTATTTCTTATAGGAATTCTTGATAAGAAATTTTGCGACCAACAGTAAAAAAATTAATCGTAGAAATAGGCGATAGGGTCGAAGAAATATTTAATTAAACGAAGAATCCCTGCGAGGTCCATGAATTTTTCACAAATTCTTTCTTCGTTTAATTAAATATTTCTTCAACCCTATGGCCTATTTCTACGATTAAAAATATAGGAATTCTTAAAAAAAACTATATATGTAATTGCACTGAGATAATGTATATAAATTTTTTTTTTCGCGAATAATAATATTATGTATATTATTCACAAAGTTAAAGGCCCGTATTCCGAGCGCACTTTTATAATACAAGCGTTTTTATGGAGCGCGCTTTTACATTATATTCTTATGAGGAGTGTGCTCCATAAAAGCTCTTTTATTATAAAAGTGCGCTCGTAATACGGGCCATTGTCTTACTATATAATAAAAATGAATGTAATCATGAATTGTACTTTTAAAAAACAATGACAAAAATAAAGACTATTTTTATAGTTTGTACGACGGTACAAATTTACAGAAAGCTAATACTGAATCATAATTGTATACATGTGCAAATAAAAATAAATGTAGAAGAGTACAATCAAAGATTTGTAGCAAGCCATATAAAATCAATCTGATGTGGCCAGCGTATTACCTTCTGTCAACCTTGTGTATTATGTACAAATTCCATACATAAATTTTCTTGCAAAAAATCCTATATTTCCAGTAAAATTATTTCATAAACAAACTATGCAAATTCCACTTAACACTGACATCTTCTTCTTTAGTTTTTCCCATTCGTTAGGGGTCGCTATTTTTTATTTTCTTCTTTCACTTATTTCTGTTTTGCGTGTCGGCCTCATTCAGTTCATTTTCTTCCGCAATACAGTCCTTCCATCTTATCTTTAGTCTTCTTCTGTTTCTTCTACATTCTACTACTAAGCTATCATTGTTCTTCATATATATTCTTCATTTGTCCTCATGACATGTTCAAACCAATGTAATCGTCTGTCTTGCAACTATCTAGAAACTTCTATCACTCGAGCCATTTCCCTTATCCTTTAATTCCTTACTCTATCTTTCAGTGTTTTCCACAACATCTGTCTCAACATCTTCATCTCTGCCACATTAATTTTCTTTTCATTGTTACTGATATCTGTCACTTTGAATTATTTGAATATATTAGCAGTTTCTATGGTTAGCATAGCTGGCTAATTTATGAAATTTAATATCTTTATAATTCTTTAACTCTATATCTATTGAATATGAAGTATAAAATACAATCCAATCGTATAAATAATAATATATTCTTTAAAATTTATAACATTAAATGTCAATAAATGATATTTAACTGCTTTTTTTCAAGAAAAACTGTTAAAAGTTGCAAATGATGGTACTTCCGGTGGACCAATTATAATCAAAATCTAATCATGTCTGCAAATGGATCTAAACTCGAGGAATACGAAAATATTATAATTTTTGGAATTCCTTCGATAACTCCAATACTACAATTCCAAAAATTATAATTCTTTCATAATATTTCTCTTTCGTACGTCCAAATGAAGAGTTGATTAGATTTTTGGTTATGATTGGTTAACCGAAAGTACCCTAATTTGAAAGTTTTAACAGTTTTTCTTGAAAAAACGCTGTTAAATATCATTTTTTGACTTTATATGTTAATATTAATAAAAGAATATGTTATTCTCTATTCGATTTAATTATATTTTTTTCTTCATATTCAATGAATTTAGAGATAAAGAATTATAAAGAAATATCTTGCAACCTAATCCTGCTAAAAGCTGTATCATGGAAAATTTACATATCTTTGTGAAATGATTTTACTGGAAATACAAAAATGTAAAATAATTTAAGGTGGCAAAAACAAATCACAAGAAATAATACAACATATTATAGCCATAATCCAATTCAACAGATTATTATGTTATAAATATAATGCTATATGTGTTTTTATTTTCTATTTCTTATTTTAAGAAACATACTGTTCTTTTTAGTGGTTCAGTTCAGTACGAGGGAAGATCAGTTTCATTTCTCCCCTAAAAAGAAAACGCCCATTGAATAGTTTGCAAAAAAATCTGTTCCGGCCATCACAATACCTCTCGGACCATTTCCATTGTGGTAATAGAAGTATTGTGCATATGTAACATTTCTTGTACAGACAAAAAATTCTAATTACATCTAATCTTTATATTTACATATTTTCTATAATTTTAAAATCATTCTATGAGCAAGTTTTCTCCATTTCTTCTAAATGTTCGAGGTTTTTCCAATTCATTAACAGGATTTGCGTTATTTCTGAAGGGTTCATGTAATATACCTATAATTTTAAATAATTAATTAATAATACAATAACAAATATTATATACCGTTCCCAGAAAAAGCCTTCAGTACTATCTCTGAATTTTTGACACTGACATTACTGACATTTATCTGTCAATTACAGACATTTTAATTTCTCAGGTAGTTACCATGGAGATGTTTCGGCTGTGAGCAGGCTGTGAGATTTATTACAACAGATTATTTTATAGAGAATATAATTCCTTAGTCACGTGACATGTTTTCCGCCAATCAACATTCAGAATCTCCCTAGCTACGCGTTTATCACAGCGATGATAAAAAATCTGATGTGGCCAGCACAATACCTTCCGTCAATCCTGTGTATTATGTACAAATTCAAAATAATGTTACTGCACGCGCCCATACATAAATTGTCTTGCAAAAGATCCTATATTTCCAGTAAAGTT
Organism: Harpalus rufipes; assembly: GCA_951394225.1. NCBI lineage: Eukaryota > Metazoa > Arthropoda > Insecta > Coleoptera > Carabidae > Harpalus > Harpalus rufipes. The sequence goes on from OX596275.1 coordinate 11,931,615, forward strand.
ATTTCATTAACAAACTATGCAAATTGCACTTGACACTGACATTTTCTTCTTCTTCTTTAGTTTTTCCCATTCGTTAGGGGGTCGCCATTTTTTATTTTCTTCTGCCACTCATTTTTGTTTTGCGTGTCATTCCTCATTCAGTTCCTTTTCCCTCAAGTCTTCTACAATACAGTCTTTTCATCTTATATATGGTCTTCCTATGTTTCTTCCACCTTCTATTAATATATTCATCTCTCCTCATGACATGTTCAAACCAATGTAATCGTCTCTCATATATCTAGAAACTTCTAACACTAGAGTTACTTCCCTTATTCTTTCATTGATTTACATTTTATTGATACTGACATCTGTCAATTTGAATTACCTGAAAATATTAGCAGTTTCCATGGTTAAGTTAGCATAGCTGGCTGAATTATGAAATTTATGTGAAATTTATTATTTGTATTCTTCTTTAACTCTATATCTGTTGAATAACAAATATAAAATGCAATCAATCGTATAGATAATAATATATTCTTTAAGTTATAATAACATTTAACTGATTTTTTCAAGAAAAACTGTTAAAATCTTCAAATGAGGGTACTTCCGGCCGACCAATTATAACCAAAATCTAAACAGGTCTGCACGTCCACGAAAAAGCGGTCACATACACACACACACACACACACACACACACACACACACACACACACACACACACACACACACACATACGAACACACACACACACACACATACAGACATCATCGTAAAAATAGTAAAATCGTAAGACCCTAAAACGTGCTTATTCAATGAAAACTCACCACCGAATTTTTTGACCAAAGACAATACCTTCCTTACCTAGAGGTGACGGAAGGTAAAAACAAGGAAATTATCACCGTATTTATAGTCGTTACTAAGGGATTTGTTTTTTTTTTTATTTATGACATTGACAGTTAATTTTGAGTATAAAAATAAATAATAAGAATAATTCAAACTCCGAAATATTAAATAAAACTCGTAAGTACCATGTTTTAATACAATATGAATATGTATATCAAAAATTAGGTTAGGTTAGAGTGCAAAAATTCATTATATTCTCTCATTAAATATAAGCTCGTGATATGATTAATAATCGAAGATATTGCTCGTGAAACCGAAACATCACATGTCAACTCGTCCTTCGGACTCGTGAAATCTGCAGCTCGGTTTCACTCGAGAATATCATCGATGATAATCATATCACTTGTTATATTACGTATGATTATATATCTATATCTTTATATCTAAAGAAGGTATACAAAAAAAAAAATGTGTCGGATAGAGAATTTTGTTTTTTAATATTTGTAATAACATAAATATTCAAAAAATATTATTTAGAAGATTTTTGTTAAAATACTACTACTTCCGGTTGTCCAATTATTACCAGAATCTGTTCAACTCTTCCCATTACTGTTAGATTGAGAAGTCCGTAGTTACACAGGTCTTTAATCTTATGGAATTTGAGAAATCGTACCTCCAACAACCTAACACACATACATACACACACACATACATCATCGTAAAAATGTTATTATCGGATTCTAAGGAGCTTAAAACGGGCTTATTCACCAATATCTGGATATGCGATTTTTAGCATGATTCCAATACCTCTTTTAGCGAGAGGTAAAAAATTATGTGTGGAATTTGTACAAAATACGTAGAATTGACGGAATTTTATTGTGCTGACCAAATCAGATTTTTTCTTTTGTATTAATGCGGTTATTCTGCTTTTAATCAAATTTAACTGGAAAATAAATCAAATTATTCATATTACGTCAATTAACTCTCTCAAGCAATTAAAAGTTTCATTAGAAACTTTGTCACAATACTGATTGAAAATTTAATTTTCTTCATAGTATAAAAAAAACTGGCTTCGTTCCAAAACTTATCGAGGAAAATAAAATAAAAAGTTTACGATTATATCCATATATTTTACTTTTTGAAGCACCATGATTCATTTTGTAATTTGCACATATCAGCATGAGTAATAGTATTACTATCTACTAGCTATGAACTTTTATACAACTTTAATACATTCTAGTTTCTAGTACGCAGTAAATTATTTCCCAAAAAAAAACCGACAGCTAATTCGCGAAGAAAATACGGTATGATATAAATAATAAGGTATTATTAATATCCAGGACATTTTCCACTTATACGAGAGATTGGGGTTCAGCGGTATACAGGGTGTTCATTTTATTTTGTAAACTATTGCTATCTCGAGAACTATAAGAGCTATGAGGTCGGTTAAATTAACAAACAATTTCTATTTTACAAGACTATTTTAATGAGCATAAAAATATGCTAGATGATGTGCCATTAAATGTTGTAAAAGATTTATATTATCAACAAAACGGTGCACATGCCCACAATGCGCAAAGAGTAACGCAGTATTTAAATGAAATGTTTCCGAATCAGTGGATTGGTATTAACGGCCGTATTGCTTGGCCCGCCAAGTCGCCTTGTTGCAACAAGGAGTATATTATTTATTTTATTTCCTTCAATTTATCCATCATCCGTCGATATTCTTCTACTTATTACACATTTGGATACGAACTATACATCAATTTATAATAACTTTTATCTCCAGAAGAAAACCCATGTGGGGTCGAAACAATCGAGACTGAAGTAATAAATCTCAGAAATTTTTTTTTTTTCATAAAATACCATGTTTAAGATTACGATTGTTCACAAAATTAAATAATTAATAAAGTTTTGTCTTGTTTATTGTACTATCTACTAAAATTACCCTAAATACCATATAATAATGTATTTATTTGTTTTGAGATCCTCTAATCTATACAAATCTCATTACATTGCAGATGCACTTAAATAGTTTACAATTTTACAGAGACATTTTTAGTGCTCTCTGTTGGCACCCTCTTTACATGCAGAGTAGTTTATAGTGCCCTCTGCTGCCACTCGGACTCATCTGGGTGTGCCGGTTTTTTTCATTAAAAACTGACTCGTGTGGGATTTGATCGCTTTCCCACACGAGAAACCTTGTATAGTTTCTAGGGCTCGTCTGGACTTTGCAAGACTCACGTATCAGTCGTACAATATGTTTTACCAACTACTGGAATGAACAAATTGTGTTTAACAATGTATAAATAATTGTTATACACATAATTTACAACATTAAATAATTTATTGTACTATACATTTATTATTAATAATAACGCGTTTTATTTAAGCAAATAATAAATTAATTCCAATAACACAAAAGTTCCTGAATAATAATTGAATAAGCGTAAACAGTAAATTAAATAAAAATATATATATCATCACAGCGTATTACCCATGACTGGGTATGCCAATCTGCTTTGTACACAGATATGTATAATGATGGTGATACATTTGGACCGTATGAACGTTTATCATCAGACGTTACCTGACGAGCACTGATTGCTGGCGTTAAGAGTGTATCACAAGGGTCACTTTTGTGCGAATTAAAACTCGAAATAAGTCATATAAGCATCGAACGGAATCGCAACCCGGGTCCACAGATTCGCAACTAGATACTCAGGCACCCGGCCACGCCATGAGATCCCATTCGATAACTGAGAGAAACACATTCAGGCATTAAATTTAGTAATTTTCTACGAAAAATTATAATAAGTAGATTTAGCCACGGGGCTCATGAAGTTTTCTAGATTCTTTTATAGGGGGAGGGGGGGGGGTGTCGGTCACAGTTTCTGTTGTTTATAAAATTTTCTTTGCTATGGTGTTCCATTTCTTCCTATCTCCGGTTTTATTTTTCCAGTTGTTAATTCCCGCTCTTCTTAAATCCTCCTCTACTTCTGCTAGCCATGTTAATTTTGGTCTTCCTATTCATTTTTTACTCCCAGGGTTCCATTGCAGTATTGATTTTATTGGTTCTTGATCGTCAGCTCTCCATACGTGTCCGAGCCATTTTATTCTTTATTGCTTAATTTTTTTTTATTATGTCCTCTTCTTTTAGTTATTGCTCGATGTCATGGTTCATTCTTAATCTATATTCTGTATCAGGTATTTTCTTAGGTCCTAATATTGTTCTTATTATTTTCCTTTCCATTATTCTTAGTTTATCTTCGTCTTTCTTTGTGATTGTCATTGTTTCGGCGGCGTATAATGTTGTTGGTCTTATTATGGTGTTATATATTCTCATTCTTGTTGTTCTACTTAGGATTTCATTTCGTAGTAATTTTTTGTTGGCATGGAACGCCCTATTTGTAGCCGTTATTTTTCTTTTAGTTCTTCTTCTCTTTCGCCTCTACTAGTTAACCTAAGTATTTGAATTTATCTACTTGCTCAAACTCCAATTCTCCTAATTTAATTGCCTTGTCTTGTGCCTCTTTTCAATTATCATTATTTTTGTCTTTTTTTGGTTTATTTCTAATCCTATTTTCCGGATCCACGGATTCGCGACTAGACACTCAGGCACACGGCCACGCCATGAGACCCCATTAGATAACTGAGAAACACATTTTGGCATTAAATTTACACGGGGCTTATAGTACTTAGCAATCAATTTTCCTTGAGATCTATTTATCGATTAATATTCCGTGCGATTCAATTGTCCCTACGGGCAATGATCCTGTGACAAATTTTACTCGCGACCATTTTTCCGCGATCAATTTTCGTGCGATAAACCTTCTGGACACTGTAAAAACAGTCGGCTCTCAAACTCTATCCTTAAATGAAACTCTATAAATACATTATTTTGTATGTTATTATAATATTTATTATCTTATTTTAAATTTATCACGACTATGCGGTATGATATTTAACATACGTTGACTTATGAGGTAGATCTTATAAATAATTGCATATCGTGCCACGTTAACCCACTTTGCGAAATAGCGTGACTCTAATACATGTGTAATGATTTTAGTGTGGTACCCAGTTTGCTCGTGTATGTACCATGTACTCGTACATATACCCCTATAAATACATAATTAGACATAAAGCCCGCTTAACTGTTCGTTTTTTTATTGTACTATTGACCCGCTGCTTAAATAGAAATTTATATTTGAACCACGTTCTCTTTTCAAACGCGTGTGCAAAAAAGAAAGATAAATAAAAGAGGAAAACAATACGAAAACGGTAACTCAACAAAGACATTGTTTACAAGGTAGTTATTTATTATTTACTGACCTAACTCAACTTTTATTTATCGCAAGAATGTGACTTTCTTTTCTTTTCTACTACAGAGTTAAATGCCCGGAGGAGAAAATATCCTTTACCGAAATTTATATGAAGTAAACTAATGTACTGTAATTATATTATTGATATATTTGTGTAATATGGCATCAATTAACTTAAAGATAATAATCCGTATGCTGAAGTTGCTTTTACTAAAAGTGCCGTTTCATGCAATAATAATACAGAGTATCTGGTCGCGAATCTGGGGACCCGTGTTCGATCCCAACCGACGCCATAATTTACATGGAATTTTAATGACACTAAATTGACCCCTGTGGTGCACTCTCCACGCCAGCATTGAGTGCCCGTGAGGTGACGCCTGATAAGCGCCCGCACGGTACAAATATTTCATCATTGCCGATATCTGTGTACAAAGCAGATTGGCACACCCAGCAATGGGTAATATGCTAATGATTTATTTATTTATTTATAAAAAAAATGGGTGAAGGTCACGTGATAATTTTATATGCCATTCACGATAGCGAGAATAGTATATTATTCAATGAGCATGTAATGAATGTTATTACTCATGAGAATGAGGTTTGCATCATGAGCCGGAAGGCGAGTGATGTAAATCATTCGAGTGAGTAATAGCCATTACATGCGAATAGAATAATATACTTTATCCACCACTGTCAAATAATAACATACTGTACTATTATAAAATCAGAAATAACCTGACAAATTTTAGAAAATTGTTTGTTTAAAACATAAACATAGTTAGCGTTGATCGCTAGGTATTTATTATAACAAAATTATGAAGTGATTTGACTTTTAGCAGAAAATTTTAAACCGACTATTCAGCTACATTTTAAGCTTAAGAAGAAAATAAAACTATAAAAAATGAGAAAACTAGTAAAAAAATTGGTTTTTTGTGTGGAAAAAATTACTTATTAAAAGTAATTTGTTTGTACTCTTTGAAAGGTAAGATTTGATATGACATAACGATTGAATAAAATTATTCCATCGAACTGTCATTATTAATCATTTAGCAACAGTAACTAAGGTCATTAATTGATAAAAAAACGGTTGAAGTATATTATTAGACAGTCGTGGATAAAAAATTTAACTAACTCGCGAACAGAGACTAGCCGTTCTATTGGTCGGATGGGTATAATTTTTCAGCCAAACCAACTTGTTGGAATGGACTGGAGCACGGTATGTAAATACTGCAAGTTTACCAACTTATTTGTTTTAGCTACGAAATTGTTATCAACCAGAAGTCTCAGCCTATGCGAATAGAAGTGTTCTCGACACATAATTATACATTATTAAAATATTAAATATTTAACATTGTTTATTTTTTATCTTAATTAAGTTACTTTCATGAATTGTTATTCTAGTTATTTTTTTTAAGTAAATATAAGATTTTTATACAGTCGCTCTATTTGTGTCGCACCTCACATCTGCATTCAAATACATAAATACTTATTAAATTTAGTACGATACTTTTGAATTACGTATTTAACGTCCATATGGTTTTATGAATATGTCACCTTTACTTATAACAAAAATTTGAAAATATATTGAATATTTAAAATATAAGGTAGTATTTTTATTGGTTCCTACGGAGTTGCTCCATGTCGGATACTATATTATGAATCTAAAATTTTGCATTCTTTTTCATTTAATTTGAACGAGATACTAATACGAACAAGACAGTTGATGTCGCGACAATGATAGAAAACAACTACCTTTTAACAGAACAGTTACCTGTATGTACAAAATTTGTTAGAAATGTCATCAGTCCCTCGTACGTCACAAACCATGTGATACCTTTGTAGCGCCAAAATAAATTATAAGAAAATTCATGTTAGAAAAAATAAATTTTGATTTTTTTTAGAGTGTTCGATTATTGTTTAGCATAATCCACAATGTTATAAGTTTTTTATCTCAATTTTTACTACATTACCCATTCATTTGTCGTGGTTCGAGGTTCATTCTGCATTGCTTCTCATGATATGACGTCGGGTGAATATATTAAGTTTTATTTGATAAGAGTGACTCATAAAACGAGGGCAATGATATACCTATTAGTCTACCCACATATATTACTATTCACTGTGTGGCTACATATTTAAACAATGATAAGATTTCTTTGCATAAGTAGCGTACAAAAATAACTTTGAAACATGAGAAAGAAATATTTTTTAATACGATTATATCGTCATTTGATTATTGCATTAGGTAATATACTTAATGCATTCTTAGGGCCAGTATTTTCACTTGCGAATAAAGCTGTAGATAAATTTAACCTACGGATAAATATTTTTGCTGTCTTTTCACTTGCAAATAAATTTATTCGAAAGAATAACATCTGTTATTCGCGGAATAAGTTATTCGCTAGTTGGGTAGCAAATAAAGGGTTTATTCGTATGTACATTACATTTCTACATAGTGCAGATTTATTAACAAGTAGATATATTAAATATTTTTTCCGTCGACCGTTTATCAATAGGCTATCTTAATGTATAGAAAATCATTCATTAATGACCCCTATTAATGTATGATTTTTATTAATAAACGATTTATTGGATGCGTTCACCACATGGAACACAGCATATATTGCTAACGCTAAGTTGTAGCAAAAAGGTAGACAGAATTAAAAATCATGCTTTTGACACTTACTAGCTAGGTATATATTCACGTAGCATACCTTTAAAATGAATTTGAAAGAATAAAATTCCTCAAATAACATAAAAAACCGCCTGTGTCGTCTAGGATTAAGTAAACTGAACGCACCCACTGAAAACAATTGATGACAAAAATTATTGATTTTCTGACGTAAAATTTGACGTTCGGTCAACCATTACTAACCTAAAAAAATTTGTAATGAAATAAAATTAGATTTTCCATTTAAGTAAGATACGGTCAACGAAAAAATATTGTAACTAACACGTGTGTTAATTGGCGATTAATGATCTCAACAATTAACGCATTCGCTACGCTCACGCGTTAAAATGTCTCGATCATTAATCGCCCTCATTAACACACTTGATAGTTAAATAACTATTAATGATTCTGATTATTGTTTGAACTATGAATGAATAAATAATGCGAGAAATCGAAAACGCACGATCAAATAACGACCTAACCACACACATCAAGGTAATTTTTGACAAATTCCGATTATGAAAACAATTTTTTCTTACTTTATTATTACAAATTGGGGTTCGTATTTGATCTCAAACAGTGCATACATAGGTAAATCCCTCCTTGGGTAAATCATTATAAAGACCCTGACATTTGATGCTAGTAAAATATTTTCGGATTTTGAATACTTTTATACAATATTCATTTACCTCGAACTGAAAGGAATATACAAAAATTATAAGGACAATTTTACAATATATGTACATATATTTCGTTTACCGCGTATGATTACTGCAATAGATGACTTGTTAAACTACACTCTCCCGGGGCTAAAATGCAGAAGCATATAGATGACATTAAGGATGTCAAACAAAATTTTGACAAGTACAGATTCAAAAGAAGTTGACACATTTCATCTTTGTCTGCTTAACGTGGCTACGCAAAACTCCATCCTTTTCCACTGACACAATTTCACTCTGCAAGTTACCAATTTACGAATGTTAAAATTATTCGACAGATAGTTATTTGTTTTTTGTTTTTGTCAAATGTGTGAAAAGACTCAATAGAGTTATTCGTTGAATAAATATGTAGAATAAATTTATTTAACGAATACTTATTCGAAACTTTATTCGGAAGTGAAAACACCGGGCCTTACTTTATTATAAGCCAATAAGAATACAGTACTTTGAAGGAATATATTTTTGTGTTTTAATATTATGTACTTTCAAACATAGGCGCCTACTATGAGGGGGTGCAAAGGAGGCGGTTGCCCCCCTCCCCGCATTTACTGCGATCTCATTAATTTAAAAATGTTTCAATCATTGCATTTGCATCACTGGTCAATTTCCATTTGGAATGGATGGCCATTAAATCCACAATTTTAAAATTTAAAATAAATGCAATCCATGTAACAACTTGTATAACAACGATCGTTTCTATGCTACTTCGCTTAAAAACTTATTTACGTTTTTGCGGAGTGAGGTTGAGTTTTTAGTTCGATGCAATATGGAGATGTTTTGTAGAGAATATAATTTGAAGTTTCTAAAATTTGCAATAAATGTCTCATTCTCAATGAAAATGGTCCATTACGAAAAATACCGGATATAACACGGAACGGGGAAATAATTTTTCCTTGCGTCAGAGTCGCTTATATACTTTAGACAAAAATGTAATTATTGAATTGAATGTAGAATTTAATTCTCTGTGCATTTATTTTTGAAGCATTATTACAAGTCCTAGGCCACATTTGCACATAGATAAACTGTTTTCCCAAATTAAACGTCTATGGCTCGCTTTTTATGTTTCGCCCTGTAAGTAGATCAAAATTAAAATATACTAGAATATATGGCGAAGAGTATAACTCGCACAATATTTTTAATTTATTTTGTTATATAGCAGGTTAATGAATACGTATTACAAATTTACAGGGTATGTAGGGGATGCAAAAAATAGACTAACTTTTACTAATAAATTCATATCTGGAAGCGCACCGTTTCCGAACTACAGGCTCTTAAAAGAGTAAATATCTACCTTAATTTTAGTTGGCTATGACTTTTTTATTATTGCGTTTATTTTAACTTTTAACATAGAATTGCAGACGCATTGTGAATGAGCATACTGTTCGCGATTACGCTAACATGATATTAATGTACGGCAGCACAAATTCAAACAAATCGTGGCATTTTTTTAACAAATGTATCAAAATATACTCTGAAGGTGCAATGCTTGCATTGAAGTTGGTGGTCCTCATTTTGCGCAATTATTATAATATGTATTAGAAAAATAAATAAAATTATTTAAAGAATTTAAAATAAATAAATATAAAAAATATCAACACGGCATATTACCCATTGCTGGGTGTTCCAATCTACTTTGTACAAAAACAAACAAAATAATAGGTCACAGTCAACTAAAATTAAGGTAGAAATTACTCTTAAGAGCCTGTAGCTCGAAAACAGTACGTTTCCGGATAAATTTGTAACACGTATTCATTAACATCCTGTATAAATGAAATTTATAACTAAAAATTGCTCACCTTTTGTAGGCTTTGAAGACAACCTCCCCTACCGACATTTCATGGTATGCCGACCCGAAGTTTCGGACCTAGAGCTGCACCCTGAGGAAGGTCAAGTATCCAAACTGACGGAGGAGATGTTCCGAAGCCTCTTCAACGAAAAAGGGCAGCTAGAGGACGACTTGACGCTCCGTAAGGCCATCTTCTTCGCCGGCATTGACAGAGGTCTTCGTAAAGAGGTCTGGCCCTTCTTGTTGCATTGTTACCCCTACCAGAGCACCTACGAGGAGAGGATTCAGATTGCTGAGATACGAAGACAAGTAAGAAGATAATTTTTTTCCAACAACTACTTAGAAAATGGCACATCTACTGGATAAAAATTTCTTTAATCACTGGTGACTTAAAGTAAATATATATCCATAGCAATCAACAAAATTTGGTAATTATAAAAATTAAACATAAATGACAAATGGTGAATGTCATTTAACTTTAGTTAAAGAAGACCTTAAAGGTATATATTGAAAAAATGTATGCCACTCACTCGAGAGTAATGACATTTTATTTTTTCGCGGATATTAATAACTCAGCTACACTTTCCACCAGAAGCGGACTGGAATTTTTATCGGGCCTCAATCTAGACTGAACAGGAACACGAATTTTAAGTACATAGTGTATTGAGTAGTGATGTTTATAAATTTCATTTATGAGTAAGGGTTTCACTTATCCTTAGGAAAGGATGAGTGGAGAATAGTCAAGGAAATGTCTATGAATTCAACCCTATATCTTAATTAAAAAATCTGATGTGGCCAGCACATTATCTTCAGTTGTTCCTGTGTATTATGTATAAATAATAATAATACACAATTTTTCTTTCAAAGGATTCTATATTTCCAGTAAAATTATTTCATAAACAAACTATGCAAATTGCACTTGATACTATCTTCTTCTTTAGCTTTTCCCATTCGTTAGGGGTCGCTATTTTTTATTTTTTCTTCCACCCATTTCTGTTTTACGTGTCGTCCTCATTTAGTTCCTTTTCTCTTAAGTCTTCCGCAATACAGTCCTTCCATCTTATCTTTGGTCTTCCTCTGTTTCGTCTACCTTCTACCTGTGCTTCTACTACTAAGTTATCTTCCAATATATTCATCTCTCCTCAAGGCATGTTCAAACAAATGTAATCATCTCTCTTGTATCTTTCTAGAAACTTTTATCACTTGAGCCATTTCCCTTCTCCTTTATTTCCTTACCCTATCTTTCCGTGTCTTCCCCAACATCTATCTCAATATCCTCATCTCTGCCATATTCATTTTCTTTTCATTAACATTGACATTTGTCAGTTAATATTTTCTTAATATAGTAGCTGTTTCCATGGTTATAGTATAGCTGGCTGATTTATAAAATTTAATTTCTTTATAATTCTTTAACTCTATATTCATTGAATATGAAATATAAAATGCAATCAATTCGTATAGATAAGAATATTCTTTAATATTTATAATAACATTAAATGTCAAAAATAATATTTAACAACGTTTTTTCAAGAAACCAATTATAACCAAAATCTAATCAAGTCAGCATATGGATGTAAGGAAGAGGAATACGTAAAAATTGTAATTTTTGAAATTCTAGTATTGGAGATATCGCGGCCGAAATTATAGTCACACACATATACGCACGCACATACACATAGGCAGTGGTGTAGCCAGAAAAAAATTACAGGGGGGGTTTTAGGATAATTAATTTTAAATAAATGTGAGGTTAAACAGGCTTAATAACAACAATCAACAAAAACAATATTTTTATAAATATATTTTTTATTAGTAGGCATTTTTTTAAATCAATAGGTAAATAACAACAATGCTAAATTATGCAGTGAATTTCAAACCACTCATCTAAATATGTTTATACAAACCGCAGTATAAACACAAGAAAAGTTGTAGTTGTAACATTAATAAATTAAATTAACGTAGGTATTCTATTTAAGAACAAGAACATAGCGCATGAGATTCACTGTTAGCTGTCGGTAAATTTTGGTAAAGCTCGGCATTTTCACGAGGACATTGCGCGAAAGGGCATCTGTGGTTGGTGTGAGTCAGTTGAGATGGTTTGGGCATGTGGAGAGAATGGCGAGTGAATGGCTTGTTAAGCGTATATACGAGGTGTGTTCAAAAACTATCGCGAATTTTGAATTTTCGCGGGTTACGTATATTCGAATTTCGATCTTTTTGTGGCTTTATGTTGGTACTCATGTCTCTCACTTATGTCGACAAGCTCGGCCATTTTGAATGTTCACTTACTTGTTGACAGCTGCTTTGCTTGCACGTGTTTTGGATCGTCTTCGATTTTTACCTATTGTGCTTATTCGTTAAAAACTGACTATGAATTTTTTGACCAAGACAATATCTTGCTTATCTAAAGGCGACGGAACGTAGAAAAAAATAATTCATTTAAAATTTGTCATTGTCATGAAATGTTTTTATCAAAGAAGTTATTTCATTTCTACTCGTAGAAATGAAATAACTTCTTTGATAAAAACATTTTATGACAATGACAAATTTTAAATGAATTATTTTTTTCTACGTTTCGTCGCCTTTAGATAAGCAAGATATTGTCTTGGTCAAAAAATTCATAGTCAGTTTTTAACGAATAAGCACAATAGGTAAAAATCGAAGACGATCCAAAACACGTGCAAGCAAAGCAGCTGTCAACAAGTAAGTGAACATTCAAAATGGCCGAGCTTGTCGACATAAGTGAGAGACATGAGTACCAACATAAAGCCACAAAAAGATCGAAATTCGAATATACGTAACCCGCGAAAATTCAAAATTCGCGATAGTTTTTGAACACACCTCGTATCTTGGTGAAGTTGAGGGTTTTCGATTGCGTGGCCGACCGGTGTGTAAGTGGATGGATGTGGTTGGTAGAAAAGAAGAGCATGTATGAATGCGATTATGAGTGTGGCCGGGGCGAAAGAAGTGTGCTTAGACAGGAATGTGTGGCGAAGGATGATTGTTGCGTAACTATTATTGTGATCCGAATGCGGTATTTCGCTACCGAAAATCAGTTACTTTAATATGTTTAAGAGTAAGGATTTGTTGTATGATGTTGATGTTGTTCTTATTGTTTTCGGGTTTATGCGAACCCAGTAAGTGGGACACGCGTGATTTTGTCTATGTATGTATGAAAATTATTTATTTTTTGCTTCAGATCATATTATATATGAACAACAAACAAGTATATTTTTAAATTAGTGTTAAAAGCGGCCTACCATGGTCTCACAGGGGGTTCTAACCCCTAACCCCCCCTATGGCTACGCCACTGCACATAGGTACAGACATTATTGTAAAAATAGTAAAATTGTATTGTACGGACCCTAAAACGTGCTTATTCATTGAAAACTCACGAATTTTTTGTCAAAGACAATACCTTCCTTACCTAGAGGTGACGGAAGGTAAAAATTCTTTTGATTAGAAAAGAATTTTGTTTTTTGGAATAATAATTATTTGAATGTTTATTATTCAAGATTTATTGTTTAATTCACGCAGTAATAATACTTAATAATGAATTTCTCGATACTATGCATTATCAACTTTACCGTAAAATATATGACAATTTTTATTATTTATTCATGTCAGTAATTTATGAACTCTTCTTTCATTACATAATAACATCTAATTATCCTTGCATTTATGCAACGCAGGTTGCTAGAATATTACTATTTTATCAAATGACTTTCATCATGAATTTAGATTAAAAATGCCTCGGTGGATATTGGGTAATAAAAATTTCATATATATTGCGTGAAGATATTTATTGATTTACTCGATTTATTGATTTTACCAATAATATAAACCGTACTTTATCTCAAACTAATCTCTAATAAAAACGATACTTCGTTTCGTATGATAAAAGAACAAAAAATGTTTTACTAAATACGAGTATAGTTTTATTTTTATAAAACATGTAAATATATATACCTACTTTTATTTTATGTATTATTTATATTATTTATTTTTCAAATTTATTTATTATTAAAAATGAAATAAAATTATGTGAAAAATTTTGATTAATATTTCTCATTAAAGGAATACGAAGAAATAACTAGAAGAAGACTAGAACTTAACGGCTCGCAAGTGACAGCATTTCGCCGTCGTGTACAAAGTGTGGTAGAAAAAGATGTGGTGCGGACAGATAGAGCTAACCCTTATTTTGCTGGAGATGAAAATCCTCACTTAGATATCATGAAGAATATTTTGCTCAACTATGCAGTATATAATCCAGGCTTAGGGTAAGATTAACAATAGCATTATTGTAAGATAGTGAATATTAACGAAAATTATTTGGAAGTGTAATATTAATTTCAAATAATAAACAAACAATTTACAATAAAAACAGCAACATAAAACAACGGCTAAAAAATTCTAATGCTGTAATGCTTAAAACATTTTGAAAATGACAGAGACATCTATCCGTCGATATATTTCTTATTTCTGATGGGTATAACTATTGAGTAAAGATCTTTACTTAATGGTATAACTAGGTAATTTTTATTTTGATGCATTTAATAGAAAAGACCATATTTTCTTGATAAAGAAAACAGTAAAGTGCAAAAAAAGCAACACCTCCTATAAAAAAATGACCAAACTTTATTCATTTAGTTGATTTATACTTCATTTCACATAAGAAAATAGTAGATGGTACTTGAGACTCGACCGTTTTTACATGCATGAAAAAATAATTGAAATTCGTGAAACCAAACTTTGTCAATAATAAATATTTTTATCTGTAAAAATATACAAAGTCTAAATACTAAATTTACAACAAAACATGATTAAACATAACTTAATTCTGTAGAAATTATTTGATAACTTACAACTGAGAGATGATAATTTTTCATTTTGTGAACTTGGTTTGCATTCTAAACAATCAAAGGGCAGAATTTATATCCCTGATCCCTATACCGTGTTCCACTTTACCAATTCAGTTTTGTAGAGAATATGGCACAGTTTTTAACTCTCTGATTGGCTAAAATTGGAGCCAAGTTTACGCAATGTAATTTCAGACTAGTGTCAGTGTATAACATTATGTGACATCTCGTGTCATTTTTATGTGCAATATCATCTTTATCCTGTTTGCAAAGCAGGTAGATATTTTATATTTCACACTTACTGACTACAATGTAAAAAAGTTTCAATGGCATTATGATATCTTTTTAATATTTTAATAAAATGTCAGATATCAAAATAGTTAAAAGCTAATATGAAACACTGTAACAGATGAATTTTCTTTCCGTAGAAAAGTTTTTTTTTTGAACTGTACTACTCACACTAACATATACACAAGTATCGTATTTCAATGTACTCACACTACAGTATGAATGTTAGAAAATAACTGTGGCAACGTCGCACCTAGACATTTATTGGTACATTCGGGTATAAAAGTAATAAAATATTTTGAGATATATTATTAATTCTAAACTACAAATGGAAACTGCAAAACAAATTAATATATTTCTTTCTTAAAATTACAAAAATAATACTATACTGTTTAAAGTTTTCATGCTTTTCACGTAAAATACCAATTTAAAAAATATTTCCTTCGAATGTACGTCTGAAATTCCTTTAACCAAGGATCACCTCTTATTCGCTAATACCAAGCGGGCGTTGTTAACTTAATTGATATTCCATCTGGAACGCTTGTACATGGTTGTCAAGTATAATTCTACCTATTTATCGTATCTTCATATTATAATTTTCTAAAGGCAATAAAATTAAATATGCATGGTAAATAATTTTCAAATTTTTACAGAAAATCCGTTAATTAGTTTTCTATAACATACTAATTTTTCGATTAAATGTCGGTATGGATATAAAAGTTATAATTTAAAATGTTGTGTTTATTTTGCCATTTCCTATTCTTCACGTGTTAAAAAGGCCAAATTTAATTGCAAATATCTCAGGTACCGCGTGGTAAATTGTTTTAAAACTTGGAGAGCAGGTAGATTATATTTCAGTTGAGATGTACTTAAAATTTCAATTAATTCTGGGTAAAATGGTTTCACGATATAACTACCTTAAGTGGAACGAACGCTCGTTTCTTACGTGAAATGAAGTATAATACACATTAATAAGTTTATTAATGTAAACACTAAAAAATGTTTATTTACTCGTTGCCATGTTAATAACACATGAATCTTACATACCTTCTTTGAGTCGCCTCGGTGGCCGAGCGTGTTAAGGCAGCGTGTTTAGACAGCGCTCAAAGCGACCATTACCGCTCGGATCCTGGGGTCGTGGGTTCGATTCCCACCAGGGGCTTGGATGTTTGTGACTGTCCTTTCATCATCTCATCTCCATCAACGCAACGAAAACAGGTATAAAAAATATAATGACAAATTGACTCATCCCCATAATTGTAATAACTTTGTAATAAGTTTATATACAATAAAGATTATTATTATTATTATTATTATTATTATTATTACATAGCTTCTTTGATTAAATATGTACAGAGTGATGGAAAATGGCTGAAGCGTGCCGCTCTCTACGATTTTGACCATTTGGCATTTGCCGCTAACTTATTATGACAGTATTACTATTTTCATGGGCGTACCTTTCGAATTTTGCAGTTGTTATAAGCTTAATCCCAAAATCGTCTTCTTTGTGTCCATTCGAACGATAATATGGTTGAGAAGAAATTTGTTACGCTCTTCATTAAAAGTCATAATGAAATGAAAGATTTTTCTCAAAGGAATGCGAAACAAATATCAAATGAATCAACGTACGGCAATGATATTAACCAAATGCCATGCACCTGCTATCATCTGTCATATGTGAAATATAGTTTTGATGAATTATAGAAAATTGAAATATAATTTTAACATTATTTTGGAACAAAAGTGGTCACGTGACATTCAGCCATTTTCAATCACTGTATATTTACATATCACGTTTTACGTACCTTTAATATCTGCTCTTCCTCATAGATACACCCAGGGAATGAGCGACTTACTGGCCCCAGTACTATGCGAAATGGGCGACGAAGTGGCCACCTTTTGGTGCTTCGTGGGACTAATGCAACGCGCCGTCTTTGTAGCCACCCCTACAGATAGAGACATGGACATATCACTTTGCTATCTTCGCGAACTCGTGCGTCTGATGGTACCCAGATTTCATGAGCACTTACAGAAGTACCCAGATGCCTCGGAGTTACTTTTCTGCCACCGGTGGATCTTGTTGTGAGTTGAAAATGGCGACAAATTGAAGAGAGGTAATTGGTGGATTGTTTCAGATGTTTTAAGAGGGAGTTCACTGAAGCAGTTGCGTTAAGGATGTGGGAAGCGTGTTGGGCGAATTATTTGACGGATTATTTTCATCTCTTCTTATGTCTGGCGATTATATGTGTGTACGCGGATGATGTGATAGCACAGGACCTGCGAGCGGATGAAATGTTGCTTCATTTTAGTTCTTTAGGTAAGTTGTACAAATGGACTTACTATACAGTATCTTATTTTTGATGTTAAGTCTCTCGGGTAATATTAATAATAGGGCAAAACATGACTTTGGAATGGATAAACACAGGAATAATTTTCTATCATTTTTTTGTTTTTGAGCTACAAGAAAAAGTGTTTATATTATTTTGTTTCAAACATGCATAAAACACGAATTATTAATTTACTGGGATGAAAAAAAATATATTAAAAAACAAATGAGAAAATTATCTATAGATCAACATTGGGTTATTATGAAATTATGATTCTATTTGTACATCTATGTACTAACGGCCGAATTCACCATTCCTTAATCATGAGTTGATCCAC
The DNA here is from genome assembly GCA_951394225.1 of Harpalus rufipes. Lineage (NCBI taxonomy): Eukaryota > Metazoa > Arthropoda > Insecta > Coleoptera > Carabidae > Harpalus > Harpalus rufipes. The sequence continues at coordinate 11,949,746 of OX596275.1, forward strand.
AAGTCAACGCTGATTCTGAATCAATCCAATTCACTATTAAAAATCAAATTAATCTACTAATCATAATCAATGATCACATCTTTGAATCCTAATTTTGACATTTATAGCTATGTCAGAATTCTGGCTGTTGTACTCATTTGTATCATTGTCTCATGCTTCTTTATCCTTATTTAAAACCGCATTGGTTTTATTATTTTCAAATATACTGTTATATCCTTCATTTTCACTATATTTAAAAATACTTCATTATTGGAATCAGTGTATTAGGATATTTCATTAAGAATGCGAACCTGGTGGCAAAATTTATAACTAAAAACAAGAGAGCAATTTTATTTCATTCGTTTGTTTTTACATACGCGTGTAGTTTATGTAGTGGAAAGTAGAAAATATAACTAATATTTACAATTAATTAAAGTACTATTATCTAATATTTATTGTAAAACTGTCCCTAAGAAAAAACAAAACTGTGAAGATAACCTAACAACTACTAACTAAAGTACTTAAAATGAAAAATAATTAATCTACCGCTACAATTAATAAAACAGGGCATAAGACAATATACTCTACCTAAAATAATAATAATAAACACTGAGAGAAAAGTCAAAAAGAATCAAAGAAGAGCTACTGACAGCAATGATACGCTTATGGAAGTTAAAGTGCTTCCTTGTCGAAGGTTTGACGTTGGTATACAACGCCATCTCTACATAGTGAAATATCCCAATACAGGAAAATTATAAGATATATTTCATAAATAAATTAAAAACTTACATATTAATACTTTTTAACGGAAAGTACAATCACCACGAATAAAAATTACATGACAGTTACATTAACTGTCAAAAACCAAAACAAAAAACTTCTGTTAATCATGATTCCTTGATTCAGAAATCAAGTTGGTGAATTAGAACAACGTTAATCTACGGATCAGCTTGATTCCTTAATCAGCTGATTATTAAGCAGTGGATTTAATAATAATTTTTATTATATTGTTTGTTTCACGGAGAAATTAGCAATTTACTTTCTGCAGTTTGCACTTGTAGAATCAATGGATTAAATGGTGAATTCGGCCATAAGTTAATAAAAATTATTCGTAACTAATTATTATGCTTTCTAACGTATATAAATTGAATTAGTAAAACGATATCATTCGAAATAAACAAATGTTATCTATAATTGATTCTTTAATTTGTTTCACAATTTTATATTTTTTTATTCTAATAAATTTTTGAATGTTGTTTTATTAATGTTTAAAACAAAATCATTGAAAAGCATATAAAATTTAAAAAAAGATTATACTATTTTCAATATAGGTTCCCCTCGAAAATAATTAAATTACGCTATGTTTATTCAACGTCAAAAACTGCATTTTAAGTTATCTAAATATTTTTTTATTTTTCTCTCATAATAAGTGAGATATGAAGTATTTTCAAAGTAAATGAAAATTAAGTTTCGACCGATAGAAAATTCCTGTAGCGAAAGGTTTTGCTTTTTCGTTAATACTACCTAAGATATTTTGAAGAACATTATTAGAATAGTATTAGAAGAACCGCGCAAACAAATCCCTACCCCTATTAAATTCCTCGCTCTATTAATTTTATTATCTCTTTGTCTTTCTCAGCTATGTACATGGACGGCCAAGTGATAACCCGTAAAGCGCGCGGTCTTTTGCACCAATTCCGCCAGCTTAGAGAACTGCCGTGCACTTTGGCTGGGCTCTGCCGTCGTTGTGGGCCCGGGATGTGGGACAGCTCGCACAGTCCGCGTCTCTTCTGCGCTGGGCACGAAGCCCAGGTGCATTGCCCGAACTCTATCACACAGGAGGCCTGGTAATATACCTAAACCTTACCTCAGAGTGCACCTAACCACAGCAATAACGTGGTGTTGTTCGCAGCCTACTGTTTAGGGTAAAGAAATGAGATGGAAATGGTACAATAAACAGGAATAAATAATGGGATACTGTCATGTCGGAACCTAAATTTGATACGTTATAGAATTAATATAACGGGTGTTGCTCGAAATCCGTTAAATAGATAAACATTGAACAGGAAAAGCAGTTTTTCCTTGCACGTTGCTTCTTTAATTATTTTTTAAAAAAATCTTCAAATAAAAGATGTAGAGTATAAAATTCTGTTTTTTTTTTTTAAATATTTTGTACATATGCTAACCATGGAAGTAAAACTAAAAGACGAACAAATGTGTGATGCACTATTAAATTATAATTTTTCATATTTAAACATTTACTGAACATACGAAATAAATATTGTTTACTAATTTATAAGCAGAATTTTACGCTCTACAACTTTTATTTGGTATATTTTTCCTAAAACAATTTGATAAGCAACACGCAAGGGAAGACTGTTACATTGCCAATGTAATGGATTTCGAGAGTCACCCACACCCGATATACATCGATTCAGTTAACAGTGGAGTAGAGCTTGTGCCATGACAAGGGAAAACTCTGCGCAGCGCAGTTAAAGGTGTACTATCCAACCTTAAAATGTTAGCTACAGAATGTATGTGCAACTCATACTAGAAACTGGCCAATTCCCCATGTTATGCTGTGTTGTGCTATGCTATGTCTGTAACTCTGAATCAGTACACGTTTTACCGTATGTTCATTTTCTATGTTTTTCTGTGCTATTCTATGTTATGTTTACTACGCAATCTCTGAATCCAGCTTTATGTCTAACCACTTCGTAACACCCCTTTTTTTCGAGTTGGACTCGACTGGACAAATATTGGTCTCTACACATTTCCCTTCACTATTGAAACAATCTCTAGTACGTTGAATATTATAATTTACGACAAATATGACACGTGGATAATTATAAGTTATTATCGATTATTGGAAAGAAGTATTGCAGCTATTATCGATTATATTTGACAGTTGATACTTGACTTTTTTCTATTGAAAAATCACTTTACGCTCCGACCAATCAGAGATAAGAAATCGCTTCCCTATTTAAACCTATAATTCTTTTTCTTCTTTTAAACGAAATAAAAGTATGTATTAACGAAGCTTAATGTAATCCTGTAATATTGGAATTATACAGGGTGTTAAAAAAGGGTAAAAAAAATTGAGGGTATATACATTTCCATGTGCTGATTTTTTCCAAAATTCCTAAAATTATTTCTTATTTTTCATTTAATTCTTTTTTACGGTGCCACTGCCGACATGAAATTTGTATTAAAAATTATGAGTTGTCTGCCACATAACAAACGTTGAATAGGAAATAATTACGAATTAATTTATTTCCTATTCAACGTCTGTTACGGGATTACATAATTCATTGTTTTTAATAAAAATTTCATGTCGGCAGTGCGCAGTAAAAAAGAATTAAATGACAAGTAAGAAACAATTTTCCGAATTTTCGAAAAATTCTTTTTGATTAAGAATCAGCACATCGAAATATACATATACTTTTTTAACACCCTGTATAAAACATTTACTATCATAACAGTAATCATAGTTTACATACAAATTTTAATTATACAGGTGACACTGAAAAATATTACTCAATATTATCTCAACTGTTTTCACAGCCTACCTGATATGGCTTAGTAGGTTAATTATTCATAATTTTTTCTTGCGTTCTCGTAATTTATTTTTCAATTAAAATACACTCCAACCATATCGTTGAATTCGCAATTTTAGGTTAATTCCAAATATATAAAAATATATAGCGTGTCCCATTTGCAATACGCAATTTCACTTCCGGTTGAACCAGAAGCGCTATCACCATGCCATATACCATGATTTGTGAGCCTACTTTACAAATATATCAAGAAAATTAAAAAATAATTATAAATAAATAAAATACGATATTTTGAGTGGCCTGTTTTTCAGTATCACTCTATATACCGGTATATAAGTTATCTTAAACTTCGATATAGAAATATGAAGGATGAAGCTATTTATTGCCAATTTCACGAATCTAAATTAAATATCACTTAAGTCTAAGACAACAATTGTGAAATTGGTAATTTATTGATTGATATTGAATATGAGTATCCCATTATTTATTTCTTTCATTGTACACAAACCCCAAACTATTATTAAATAATATTTGAAGATGTACTGCTCATATTTTCGAGAATCATATCTTTTTCATTAATTTTGTTTATATACAAATTGTCATTTTAATTTATTATTGTCCTAATAAATATATAAGGGATCAAAATATTACATTTTATTTGCTACTTTATGCTAATATGATGAAATAAGTTTCATACTTATTTGTTTTCTAACTAAATTCTAAATTCTCAAGCCTTGAAATTGATGTACTAGTTGATAAAAGTATAAGTCTCAAAATAATTAATGGCCGTTTGCACCACTTCTGGTTAACGCTAACCTTTGGTTAAAGTACTGGTTATCTCTCAAAGTGCGTTGCACCGATCAGTAACTAGTAGTTAATTCGGCAAACTACTGGTTTATTTTAACTACCAGAATATGTTCGGTTTAAACGATAACTTGAAGATAACCTTTAATTTTCAAAATTATTTGACACTTGTGACAGCTCCACGGACATTTATAATTTGTAATTTAAAATGAGTAATAAATTTAACAATGGTTTTGACGATGATGATGAATTACTGGAACTGGATATGTTATACCGAATACCAAGAAAACGAATATATGAAAGAGCTAACCCTTTTTATGAATTGGACGATCATGAATTTTTTACAAGATTTCGCTTATCAAACCATACAGTAATGAATATCGAGGAGCAGGATTTCAAGGACGAAGAAATGTAATTAATAATTTCTTTGCATATTTAGTATAATTTTAGAATATTATGATCCTGTTTTTCGAATGAAAAGTTTCTGAGCTGTAGCTCTTTTTTCAAATTATTAAAATATTAGTTGTTCTGTAGAGCGATATACATCTAATGACAAGTCATTATTTTAAGAATCAAATCAAATAAATGCCAATTTATTAATAACCTGCTACAGATACAGCATTTAAATCTTTTTCTACATTTTGCCAAGCTGTTTCCTATCTTTCCAAGTGGCATGATTGGTTTTTTTATTGCAAATAATTGCTTAGTAAACCATTTTTTCGTCATTTGAGCAGTTTGGCTGTCGTGACCTTTTATCTGCCATCTAAATACTTAAATAAATTGAATACTTCAAAATGTATGTTATCTTTCAACTTGTTCTTGACTTACTATGCACTCTGTATATTAGCTTTACAAAACGCTTTACACTTTCGCAAAAAATAGCAGATATGAATAAATGATAGCAAAATGTCAATAAGGAACAAAAAAATATATGAAATGACAAATTTTAAAATATAAATTTAAAAATGTCACACAAATGTCATAATATTGCCGGGTGTTTCTTAGTCATAAAACGAATAGTCCGAAAATCTGAAAGTTATCTTAACTATGACCTAATTTAATGCTGTGCAATGCATTTATTATTTAACTAGTAGTTAAACTAATCTCCAGGTTAACTAAGTAATACATTTAACCAGAACCTGTGCAAATGGCCATAAATGTTGTTAGCTAGTCTTTGCTCAAACATATTTTTCATGCACATAGCTAAATAATATATTTTAATACTGTTTACAATCAAAATATATCAACTTCTTCCTAAAAACAGTGAACAACACCAAAATAAATTTAGGTGCACTCCGAATCACATCATTCCGTTATTTAACCATTGTCAAAGTTTACAGAAAAACACCAAACAAGATACACATGAACAATGAACATAAACACTACATACCTACTACATTTACCTTAAGAACGTATTCCAGTTTACGTAATATAACAAAGTTGAAACCTTTTACCCCTATTGTTATTCTCATGGATTGTAAAGATGTTACCGCAATGTGTGAACAATAACTGTATGCAAAAACAAAGTGATTCGCTTTGCACAAAATGATGAATATATCACGTAGTTGTAGGTTAGTGATCGGCTTTGTTTTTGTATATTGCTGCCTGTTGGTTAGTTAGAAAAATAAAAGTATTAAAGTTACTAAATATTGTATATTAAATGTAATAAAGCTTCAACATTCTAAAACGTACCACTGTGTTTTATTAATGACATAGTTTTACGATATTTTACCCATATTGAATCTGCAAATTGCTTTACACAAATTCTTCATGAAGTATGTGTCTTTAATCAAATTTAGGGTACAGAATGTCTCATTTTCGATACTTTTTAAGGTATCTTGGGTAATATTGATGATATAGCATAATTATATGATTAAAAGGTCATTTTTTTGAGACAAATTAGACACCATAGGAATTTTCAAGATATGACAAACATGATATTTTTTAAACGGAAACTTTTGCCTATTTTATAAGCATTTCAAAAATGTCTGCATTCTTTTGTTTTAAATTTTAATTTTGAATTATAAATTTATTAGGGCCAGATCATCATTTGTTTCTGGTTTATTTCTAATATTTTTTTATTTACTTTTATTTATTTATTTAATTTAATTCAGCCGTGTGCCTGAGTGTCTGGTCGCGAATCTGGGGACCCGGGTTCGATCCCGACCGACGCCAAAAATTACATCGAATTTTAATGGCACAAAATTGACCCCTGTGGTGCACTCTCCATGCCAGCTATGAGTGCCCGTGCGGTGACGCCTGGTAAGCGCCCACACGGCACAAATATTCCATCATTACCGATATCTGTATACAAAGCAGATTGGCACACCCAGTAATGGGTAATATGCCGTGATGAAATATTTTTTTTTTGTATAAATAGTTTAACCGGAAAATAATTTTGAGAACTTTGTTAATAGACATACAGGCTGGTGACCGGCACAGCCGAACATAGGACTATAGGTCGTGCCAAGTAGAAATGACCTGCGCGTAAAACGCATTTACGCATTCTCCGCCCTTCTTACTTAATGGGCCAATCGCATGCACTGTACTTAAGCGGGCTTGTTTCAGTGGCGTCCGAATAATATTATTAAAGATTTAAATTTATTGTGTATAGTGAAGTTGACTAGAAAACATGGTACTAAATAGTAAAAGTAGGTTGTTAGTGTACAAGGTAATCAAATTTATGGAGAATATTAAATGATCTTCATTTATTTTTAGGTATTTTGTACATATTTTAGTTTTTAAGCTTAATTTAAATATTCTAAATAGTATTGTTGTCTAATTATTTCTACGCCACTGACACAACACAGTGTTTACATCCATTGTCAGTTGAACGCTTGTGTCTTCATCGGTTTTGCTTTTATGTCATTACAGTACTTACACGAGCGGGCAGTCCCTAGAATTCTTTTTAGGTAAGCGGCGCACGGAAAAGGTGCTTGTATAACTATGAAATGGATAGTGAGAGACTACTCCGCTCTAAAGATAGTGGTACACAGTATATGCGCAAGAAATGATTGACAGGTCATTTCTATTTGGCACGACCTATAACATGTAAAATCAGACTTTTCAGATTTCCTGCTTCGCAATAAAAGTTGTAGAGCACAAAATTCTGCATATAAATCAATAAGCAAAATTCATTTTGTATGCCTTGTTGTAACGGCAGAAATTAGGAATAAAAATGTCGAAAATCACCTCAAAAATAATAATAGCCATGAAAAAAATAAACAACAAATGTCTAACGGTTTGTCATGTTAGGATAATTTATTTTTATTAGGTATTATTTCTACTTTCTGTTCCAGTTAATAATTATCTGTTAATTTAAATTTATATTTGTTCACTTGAACAGAAATTACAAATAATAATAAAAATAAATTAACCTAGCTTGGAAGATTAATTGTTAACATTTGTTTCAATTCCATGGCTATAGCTATTTTTGGGGTGATTTTCGACATTTTCATATCTAATTTCTGCCATTTAATTTTATTTATTGATTCAGATACAGACTTTTATACCGAACTTTTATTTGAAGCTTTTTCATCTGAAGTAATTAGGGACACAGGAAATTAAGAAAGTCTGATGTTACATGTTAAAATCCTACGTTCGGCTGTACCGGTTACCATCCTGTAGAATCAAAAGAAATAAATGATCTGTAATTTTCAATTTTTTCCCCCAATAAATTAATAATTTCATGTTTAAAACAAAAGAAGATAGATATGTTATGTTATAAATAATTGAATAGCTTATAAAAAAAATCTGATGTGGCCAGCACAATACCTTCCGTCAATCCTGTGTATTATGTACAAATTCCATACATAAATTTTCTTACCAGAAGATTATAAATTTCCAGTAATATTATTTCATGCAAATGGCACTTGACACTGACATTTTCTTCTTCTTTAGCTTTTCCCATTCGTTAGGGGTCGCTTTTTTTTATTTTTTTCTTCCACTAATTTTTGTTTTGTATGTCGTCCTCATTCAGTTCCTTTTCTCTCCTTTCATATTATATTTGGTCTTGCTATGTATCTTCCACCTTCTGTTATAAGCTATTCATTCTTCCAATATACTCATCTCTCCTCATGACATGTTCAAACCAATGTAATCGTCTCTTTCTAGAAACGCCCAACACTAGAGTTATTTCCCTTATTATCAATTACTTTTTATTGATATTGACATCTGTCAATTTGAATTACCTGAATATATTAGCAGTTTCCATGGTTAAGTTAGCACAGCTGGCTGATTTATGAAATATTATAATTATTACAATCTTTATAATTCTTTAAATCTATATCTGTTGAATATGAAATATAAAATGCAATCAAATCGTATAGAGAATAATACATTCTTTAAGTTATAATAAAATTTAACTGAGTTTTTCAAGAAAAACTGTTAAAATCTTCAAATGAGGATACTTCCGGTTGACCAATTATAACCAAAATCTAAACAAGTCTGCATATGGTTGTAAGGAAGAGGAATACGCAAGAATTGTAAGTTTTGGAATTCTAGTATTGGAGATATCGTTGACGAAAAAGCGGTCACACACACACACATACAGACATCATCGTAAAAATAGTAAAATCGTATTGTAAAGACCCTAAAACGTGCTTATTCAATGAAAACTCACTACCGAATTTTTTGACCAAAGACAATACCTTCCTTACCTATAGGTGACGGAAGGTAAAAAACAGGCGATGAGGTATTTTCAAAATAAATTAAATTCAATTTTTAGTCTAGCTCAAAAACGAAAGACGATGAAAACTTCCTGTGGTGCCAAAAATTGATTTTGGAATGTGCAAACGGATTTGATTTATAAAAAAAACATCAAAATTGACACCTGTACTCTCCCCATGACTGAATGTTACTGAAAAAAAGCGGTCTGAACCGATGAATTTCGCCTAGAAAACACGTTCTCAAGCGAGTTGACAGTAACGTTAATTTTATATGAGCGGGTAATTAATTAAAAAAACCATAAATTTACTATGGCCCTTAAATATTTTTATAAAAAGCTATATAAGAAACATGTACTGTTAACATGAATGTAAAACATGGCAAAGACAAGAAAATAAATAAAGCCTTTGAATATATAATACATATAAGAACGGCAACGCATATGGCCTAGCAAAATACTATATCTGTCTCTTTTTATTCACAAAATTATTATAGATAGCTAGTGACTCCTACCACAAAACTATGAACTACGGTAAATCGTGGTGACAGCATTGCCAAATAGTATTTGTTAGAGGTATTCAATAATCAATAATTCAAAAATATTGTTTCATAATAACTAGATAATATATTTTGAATCTTCAATGTACATGTATACTTGTTTTACAGTAGCAAACTTAAAAATCTTTTTAAAATCTTATCTTGTTCTAGCTACGTGGCAACACTGTGCAACATCCACCTATTATGTATTTTTTTAACTAAGAAATAATTCGTATACGGAGGAATAGATGGCACCTTCTCTCGAAATATTTAATCTAAATACATTACGTTGCCGTTCTTGTATTGTATTATATATTCAAAGATAAAGCTTAATGATGAATGAATAAAGTTTAGTCGTTGCTATGTAGAAAAGTAGTGTTGCAAAGTAAAAGAATACCACTTTGTTTTACTGTTTTTATCGAGATGTCGTTATTTTCCATTGAGTATTCGCGAATAATATTAGTGATAGAAGCGCTGCTATACTTCAAAGATGTAGGACGTAAGATGTAATTCGTACCGTCTGTCGCACTCGCACAAGTTAATATGTATATATGCTCTTTTCAAATTAGGGTTTTACCTGGGATTTTACGTTTATTGTAAGATTCACAGAGATTCTCTTTGAATAAGTGGTAAGTTAGCACATTAGATTTTTATGTTATATATTTTTTATTTGGCATGATAATGTTTTTAAAATTATTTATATATAATCATAACCATGTTCTCGGGACAAAATCATTACTTATCGTCGAAGGAATTATTTAAATGCAACAAATTCTTCACGGAATTTTTTAGAGGGAGAACATCATCAACTATCACATAACACTCTCCAACACAGTACGAAATATAATAGTTTAACTTACTGCCAAAATATTGACGCACATTAATTTTACTCGCGAATACGAAAAAATAAAATATCATAGTTAAAATTTGAACACAGGACTTTCTAATTTACTACAAATAAAGAGTGTTACAACAAATTTAAACCAAAAAATCCGATTTAAACATGACAACATGCAATACACTTACAATATATTAATTTCTACACCACAAATACGTACACAATTAACAATTTATTATTAATTTATTTCTTATCCCATCTATCCAACAATATACAACAATAACATAAGAGTATACAAAATAATGGAATGTTTTACAAAGTATATCTTAATATGTATCAAAAATATATTCAATTGCACAAATATCACGTTAATAAGTTCATCAAATTTTGTACCTTACATTAATTTTTCATTCTTAAAATATTCGAGTATAAGGCACGTCCATAAATATAAAAACATTTTATTTGAGCCTCTTGTCATAATAGTTCGTGATAAATACGTATTAATGTGGAAGTTTTACAAAGATTTAAATTGTTTACATTTAATATACAACAAAATCTATATTGGATACAGTAAAACTATTACTCCTTAATATATTTATCAACATTGCAATTTTTAACTATGTATAAATTAACTTAAAAAATGAAAACCGATTTTTGCTCTTAAGACGAACTATAATAACGAGGGGCTCGTGGTTTAGTACGACACTCACTTACCAATACCGTTCATTGTTTCTTGGCCACTATTAGGAACGAATTTCTCTACGATTGGTTGGATTTGCTTCCAAATATCTGCGAGCTAAACATTTCACAAATAATAACAACAATAATATCAATAACAATAAAATGTATCTTACTTCAGTGTGTGAGCGAATTTGGACAGAAATCATGTTGTTCAGTATGGATGCTAATACTTCTAAATGAAGGTGTACCAATTGTGTTTCCATATGTACGCAATATAAACTAAAGCCAGTACGCATTTCCATGTTGCTGATTACGTTTTCTTGGGCCAGCATCCGAGATTCGAGTTGCTCTACGCTTTCAGCCTATCATAAATAAATATTTCCTCGAATAAATATGCATAATGGAGTACTAGTGCGTGTTTCAATGTGAGGCAGTGAATATTGAGCATGAAAAGATGAATCTTGGCTTTAATTGGCAATATTGCATCGAAATGTATTTTTTTTTATAAAATCATGAAATCCGTCTCATTTAATAAATATAATAATATAAAATAACATGAAATATGCGACTTTTCATTCATAAATTTGCTAATAAACTTTCGCGGCTGTAAAATTCGTAACGTCACGGCTTGTTACTCACACAAAGACATTCCTCTCACACGCACACAACGGTCCACGTGATATCCGTTTGCTGCTGTATACAAACTAACCTAAAATTGCGACAGGTGACAGCAGAGTTAAGAATAAAGGTATGTAAATAAAACATTTATTAAAATAAATACCAAAAGTTGTGTGAAATATGTTTTTCGTTAACAATATGTTGCTGTCACAAAATCAAACTGAGAATTGATAACCCAAACAATCATAGTTCCGAACACAACCGGTAGAGGACTACTGCCGCATCCGACAAGCCGTGACGTATAGCCGTGACGTCAGCGTCCAAATATTTGATATTTAAGACAACTTTTAAAAAATCATGTCTCTGATTGTAAAGACTTATAAGGTGTAAAACATACCATTTAATTTGACCTATACTTTCAAGAAAAAAATAAATTAGAAAATGTGAAATGACCCCATTATATTACTGTCAAAATTTCGAATTGCATTTTTTTTGTTTAAGTCTAGCTAAAAATTTAAGCCTTGTTGGTGCAACTGGGCACAAGAGTTAATAAGATGTTAGTTAATAACCGTTTAGTAATATACAGCAATAATATTTTGTAGTAAATACTCAAATATGTATAACCTTCATACGTTTCATAAAAAAAATCTGATGTGGCCAACACAAAACCACCTCCCATCATTTAATTTTTATTAATATAAATACACACCTACATATTTACTTATGCTGGAAATTGTATAAGTTCCTTCCCATATAACTATAGTTCTATTTACTATTTTCTTTTTAAAACGTTACTATTATTATTTGAAATGCTTAATTTGTTGACAGTGACATATACCTGTCAATTACATGCATTTGAGATCTAAACTGTGTAACCATGGAATTGTAGTTAAAGCGTAGGCTCCGGAATTAAAATTATAAATAGTTTTATAAATTTGTCCATAAAATATATAGAAGTATTAATGCAAACCTGTAGAAAATTTAATAATCTTTAATTTTTATAACATAAATCCCGAAAAAATAACATTTATAACTGTTTCTTCAAAGAAAAACTATTTTGAGCTTGTAGTAAAGTGTCATTTCCGGCTATCTGATTTATACTAAAATGTAATGGCTTTTTTCCATATTAGAATAAAGAAGAAATACAAGGTTTCGAAATTTTCTGAACGATAGTATTTGAGTTAGAGCATAAAGAAGATCCACACATATACACGGTCAGTGTAATTGTTGATTTTTGTTTTTTTATCTCGTCAAAACTTTTATTAGAATATGTCTCTCGATATATGGGAGTAAGCAGATACGTGACTCGAGAGACTTCGAAATACTCTTTTTGTTAAATAAGTTTACAATAATATTTTCTATTAATAACATGTAAAATTGTTTAAAATTTTGGTTGTGATTAATCCACAATTACTGAGTAAAGGTTAAGGTTGCAATAGATTTCGCATGGAAATTTAAAACAAGACAAAATAAATACAAATCGCTACTGTCGGGTCAAAAGGTCATAAATCGATTTTATCAATTACTGCGTTCGAATTAAATTTGGTACCTTAAAACAACTAGACTATTTCGACCGTATTTACGCATGCCCATAAACTTTCAAGACTTAGAGCCTTGTTCTCAGACAAAATTATACACAATGGGATTCCAAATTTAATCCAAACGCAATATGTAATTGAAAAAATCTACTTGTGACCTTCTGTCCCGGCAGTAGCGAAATAATAAAGTATTTAAGTATTAACGTAATCTAATATTATGTACATTTTTTAGTTTCATGTATTTTATTGCCTGAAAATTGTAAAACAATAACTTTTTGCAATTTAAAAGCAAAATAGGTCAAAACAAAATATTCTTGTCAAAGTGATAAGCGCAATCATCGTAGCTGATTAGAAGTATTTCAAGGTCACTCCGAGTCACTGCGGCCTTGAAATTAGCTAATTTGTGTGCTCTTGTCACCACAATTTTATTTTGTTATTTTGCTCTTTTACTAATTTTTATATCCAACTTAGGGTTGCCATATATCTCTTCTTAAGAGAAAATGTCCTAAGTTCTTTTTCCTCTATTTTTTTTAATATAAATCCTCTTTTGGCCTCTTTTTTCAACTTTTTTTTCGTAATATTTAGATTGGTGCATTTAATTTTGTTCTCTATTAACCACGAAATACGAACGTCACCCTGTCGCTGTCTATAAAGGTAGAATATGTGGTTATAAGTTATAATGCTTCTCCCAGGCAGATAAATCTGAAATTCTTTTTTCTATTTCTAGCCAAAATTCCAATGTCAATATCGAAAAAAAAAATCTAGCCCAGCTACACTAACAATGCTTAAATTTTTATCAATCCATAAATAAAATGCAAATAGAAATTTTAACGGCAATGCATAATAATTCATTTGAAATTTCCTTTTGATGCAATATTATCAATTTCAAAAACGCTTTTAAGTTACGTTGATGCAACCGGTCATAAGAGTACACATACTTCAAAATATTCTTTTTATAAGCTATATACAACAAGAAATTTATTCATATTTCTATTATTAAATGTAAAATTATTATTTGATTGCTCGCTATTAATGAGTGCGACTATAATAGATTTTGAAGGAAAATTTAAGTTTCGGGATAGGATGAAAAGAAAAGCTTGTAGGATGCGTAGGATGATTGCTGCATAAATTTCGGGTTCGTGCCAACTCACTTTATGAGATACGGCGTGATTGTATATACATATATTTTACATTAATTCGAAGTAAAAACTATTTTTACTTACGTCTGTGCCTCGCATGACGCCCTGAATTTTTCGTTTCTTCAAACTGAGCATTTTGGCAAGTGCTTGTTGATGATCATTGGCTAATCCACGTTCTAGTCTTTCACAAAGATCCCTATGTGATACCAGAACATCGAGGAGTAATGCCAAACGATCACAAACTGTCAATTCTTCTAAAGTAGAGTGCCGTATTGCTTGAGTAGATAGAGAGTTGAATTCACTGCAAGGAATAGAGAAAATATTTGATAGATTTTTTCTTTTCCAGATAATTTTAAACTCAAAATTTAAAAAGCGACCAACTATTATTATAAATATAAAAACTAAATGGAAAGAGGAAAATACTGGAAATCATTCAAATAATAAGTTTATATTCGGCCTATACCGGTTTCGCCACCTCATTATCCAAGCTAACTTGTTCGAAGAAAGAATACACAGCACTTTATACAGCAGTAGCCATGTTAGAAAGAGAAGATTATTTGACGTATGGCTGTGTAATTTATGTTATGTACGTAAATAGTGACATTACTGTTTAATACACTACAAATAATAATGAAGTATGTCGCAGAGATACAGATATCTAAATACACTGCCCTCTGTGCTAATGTTTATCCAATAACGTTGACGTAAAAATCAAATTATTATTCCATGATTTATGTCGTCTATGTTTTTGTGTTTTGCAAAAACATAGGCGAAGAACATAAATCTTTGAGAAATGCATTAATTAAAAAGGAAACTATTTTTCTAATATATTACATTTATTTTTTCAGTTAAAATGTATTTATAAATATTTCATGTTGCACGCCTATGCATACGAAATGCAATGAAGTATTTGCAAGTAATATTATATCAGACGGCTTATAAATGACCTTGAATAGTCTTCGTTCGTGAACCAAATTATACCTTCTTCAGGAGCTACAACAATCATTACCTTTTTTTTATGAAAAGATAAAGGATAAATTTGTGAAAACGGATACAATGGGTCGTCAAAAATCAAGAAAATAAATAAATAACATAAATGTATCTTAACGGCATATTACCCATTGCTGGGTATGCCAATCTGCTTTGTACACAGATGTCAGTAACGAAGATGACATATTTGTACCGTGCGGGCGTTTATAAATAAATAAATACATTAAAATACTCGTATAGTCGTCAGATGAATTAATAATTTTTAATAACTGAAATAACAATAGTACCCTTTTACTAAATTATGTTTTATTATTTACTTTTATTTTAATGTATTTATTTATTTATTTTCTTAATTTTTGACACATCACACTGATAAGTGTTAATTTTAATTTATTATATATTAGAATGTTAATTTTTTGATTACAAACTATAAATATTTAATTAAATGAAAGTAGTGTATATTCAAAATTACAAAAAAATGAATGGTTCCGTGAAAAGAAATTCCTTACAATATTCATGTGAAAATTAATATTTTGAAAGATGGCACAATCTGGCAAACATAGTAAGAAAAATTGGTATTTCATTAAACGGTGTTAAAACAATTATTAGTTGTACCCATGTTTTTGGACCGTAAGCACTGTATTTGTAAAACAAAATTATTACATGGTAAATATTTATATTAATAATCAAGAAAACGTGTTTTTATTTTATAATGGGTGCAAGGTTATTTTACCAATCAAAATAATAATGCCAAATAACAAATTACTGCGCAAAACATAAATTTCGCTTTAATTTCATTTAAT
Source organism: Harpalus rufipes (assembly GCA_951394225.1). NCBI lineage: Eukaryota > Metazoa > Arthropoda > Insecta > Coleoptera > Carabidae > Harpalus > Harpalus rufipes. The sequence continues at coordinate 11,965,895 of OX596275.1, forward strand.
ATCATTCATATGGGAATGGGATATATGATGCTATAACAACACATCCGTTGTATTTTAGATATCATATCAAAAATGAATTATACGTAAAAAACTCAATATGTATCATGAATGAGGAATTACCAGATTTATCTCAAATTAAACGAAAAAATAACATGTTTCACATGTGATTCTGATTTGAATATGTGTCATATTTTGTGAGTAATACAAATATTAGATAAATAAAACCAAATACAAATAGAATGCATAAAAACATGTCATTGCTTTTAATAATAAGATATTATTTTTGTATGTAAAACAGAACTTTCATTTAAATACTGTAAATAATTCCTAACAATTAAAAATAATAATAATACATTTAGAAGTGCGTCAACTGCCAAAACATCGTGCTTTTAAGATTTGAGTCTATGGGCTAAAACAAATCGCTGTTATTGATTCGCACATGTGACGTCACATTAGATTTAATGCCGTTTTCCTGGAATTCTATTAACGTTTAACATTAAAAAAAAAAAAATACAGATAAATTATTTTTAACCCCATTGATGGATTAAAATAATTGAATTAATTTCAGAAGAATGGGTATCACTTTTGATCACTCACAAAAATAAAATCTAATAAGAAAAGAAAAATTTCCTCTTACTTGGCAACCATCCCAAAACCTTTCTTCATCTCCCTCCAAGTATCAAACCGGGGATGGTTGGTTTGGTCGCTACCCAAAGTTTTAAGCTGATTCCCAAGCTCTTGCATATCTCGGGCATACGCTTGAGTTCTTTCTACATCTGCATCAGAGAGCTGTTTCAGTCGACCAACAATATGGACTAACGCACGAACATGTTCGCGACTTGATGCAAATTCGGAGCCAGTTTCCAAGGGCACTAGGTCCTAAAAAAGAAGAAGAATTGTTTTCTGGACAAAATTAATTAGAATGAGGTCCTTCAGCTAAGCATAATTGTCACATTGGAATATGGGTCATTTATATTTAAATTAGGCCTATAAACTATATGATAGGGCCTACCACTATCAAACCTTCTGCTATAAGCCTTTTAGAAATTCGGACTCTATTTTTAAGTAAATGAAAAAATAATGTAATAATGAAAGTAAATCAAATGACACTTGTTTGAATTTATGTAACCACTCCAGATATACCATTTGCTTTTATATGACAATCAATGATATGGCGAATGATATAGGATGCCAATAGCAATCAAAACTTGGACCATAATATACATAGTTTTTTTTATTAATTATTTTATTAAATTGTTTATTTCCAATTATTGACCACGAAAGTTATTTTAAACATATTTATTTCGGGTGTAACACAAAAAGCAGGCCATAGTCGTTTAATATGGGAATAATGCTTCAAATAAATGTTATAGAAAATTAAATTATGCACATAATTCATTAATCACATTTTATACTACATATTTCGTAATCGCTATACTTTTATATGTGTTTAAATCAATTTGACTCAAATTATTAGCGAAATCCATTGTTTGAAAACAAAATAAGCTTAACATCTAAATCAAGTAATATTTTAAAAAAATATTACAGCGTAACGTATTCGTTAAGTAATGGCCCTATTCTGAACAAAACTGTAAATCTGTAAATAATGAAAAAAAATACAACGAATCCTGCCACGCTTATGTATAATATTATATTAATCAAAAAAATAGATACGTTTTTGTGAGTTTTTCACAAACTTACAGATCTGTAAGACTTACATATTTGTTCAGAATTGGGTTATAAGACTTTTTAGAACTATAAATCGCTGTCAATTTAGATCAAAGTTCATAAAAAAGGTAGTGGAGGACACCAAGGGGGTATTATACCAATTTTTTTTCTGGAAGAACAAGATGAACTAAGAATGGGGTCATTTCACATTTTCTTTTTTTCTTGAATGAATAGGTCAAATTAAATATGTAGGTGTATGTTTTACACCTTACAAGTCTTTAGAATCAGAGATATGATTTTTTTAAAGTTGTCTTTAATTTCAAATATTTGGACGGTGACGTCACGGCTTGGCGGATGCGGCAATAGCTCTCAACCGGTTGTGTTTGGAATTATGATTGTTTGGGTTATCACTTGTCAGTTTGATTTTGTGACAGCAACATATTGTTAACGAAACATGTTTCATACAACTTTTGGTATTTATTTGAATAAATATTTTATTTACATACCTTTACTCTTAAGTCTGCTGTCACTTGTTACAATTTTAGGTTAGTTTGTTTACAACAGCAAACGGAAACCACGTAGACCGTTGTATGTGAGAGGAATTACTTTGTGTGAGTAACAAGACGTGACGTCACGAATTTTACAGCCACGAATGTTTATTAGCAAATTTATGAATGAAAAGTCGCATATTTCATGTTATTTTATATTACTATATTTATTAAATGCGACGGATTTCACGATTTTATATAAAAAAAACGATTTCTTTTTTTTAATATTACCCCATTTTACTGCAAATGCGACTTAAAATTTTTACATAATAAGCGATATAAATTTTTAAATATAAACTTAGTTATATTCATGAAGAAATTATTATTAAGCATAAATAACATGAATAAAATGTACTTTTTCCCTAATAAATTAATTGAAACAGTTTAATTGGTACACTATTGCTGTCTCGAGAAATATAGGAGTTACAAAGTTGGTTAAATTAGCAAACATTTTACAATTGTTTGCTCATTTAACCGGCTTCGTAGCTCCTATACTTCTCGAAATAGCAATAGTGTACCACTTGAAACGAATACCTGTATAAGAGGGTGATTCAGAACAGTAACAGAAAATTAACATCATTTCAGAAAAGATCAGAATTTAGTTCCTCCTCTTACCTTCGCCGTGGCAGCCAACTCCGATGTGGTGAACTCATCCGGGGCCCTGCGAAAGAGCTCCCGAATTCGGTACTGCACATCAGGGCCCCTTTGATCAGTAAGAAAATATGCTACAAGGGCGTCGTGGCAGATTACAGGATGTCTAGCTACCAAAGTTAACCAACGGTGTAACGCACGACGACGAGATTCTAAAAAATGTGAGTCTGACACTATCTTTTTTGGGGGAAGACGTGGAATCATTCTAAAATAAACACAACATAGAACAAAAAATAGAAAACAGAACAAAACGAACACAACAAAAATAATAATAAAAAAATTAACAAATATTAAAAATAAAGTTTATTTGATATCTGTTTACTTCTTAGAATCGTATTTAAATTTATTATTATTAGTATCATTCATTTGATAAGCTAATAATAAATAAATACAAATAAAAATGCATAAATATCATCATAACTTTTTAGATATAACTTTAGACAGATTTCATAATGATGACATACGAGGGTCACGCCGAAAATAATAAAATAAAAAATCCGGTGTAGTTGGGTTACGAAAGATGACTATTTACAAGGTCATTTATAAGCCGTCTGATGTAATATTATTTGCAGATAAATTCACTGCATTTCGTATGCAAAGGCGTGGAACGTGAAATATTTATGGATACATTTTAACTGAAAAAAATAAATAATGCTATTCTTATAGATTTATATTTTTCACCTATGTTTTTACAAAACACAAAAACATGAATTTGACATAAGCCATGCAATAATAATTCGATTTAAGAGTCAACGTCACTGGGTAAACATTAACACAGAGGACAGTGTAACAATAATTAGATATCTGTAACTTTATGACGTACGTCATTATTATTTGTAGTGTGTTAGAAAGTAATGTCACCATTTACGTATATCTGTCGCACAACATAAATTATATAGAAATTCGTTAAATAATCTTTCTCTTTTTAATATGAAATGTTACTAAGCTACTGCTGTATAAAGTGCTGTGTATTCTTTCTTCGAACAAGTGGCCTTCAGTGGTCATCTTTCGTGAACCAAACTATATTTGAAATTTATGCGAAAGTTAAGTTAGTTAGAGCTTGGTTATTTTTTTAAATTATCGCTGTAACTGAAAATATGTAATTAACCAGAAAGCATTTTCCTCAGTAAAAATATTAGATGGTAGAAGGTTTTCGTCTGAAGAAGATATTGATATTGGAATAGAACAATTCATGATTAATTTAAATTCCAAAATAGTTACATATTTGGATTACTAGTCTAGAAACTGCACTTTTGTGGGTGTGAGAAAGACGGCTTTTAAATATGAGCAACTCGCAAAGCAGTTTCTAGACGTGTGATACACAAGATATTTTTGTGCCGACTTCTCTATGAAATACTAGGGATTTTTATAAGTTTGTAACATCGGAAGATTTGAATAATTTCAAATGTTCAAATGATATGTATTTTTTAAACATAATCTGAAAAATCAGCAAATATCGGTTTTGCATTGCAAATTCAAATATAATTATGTATTTACATTTAGCTTAAAATGTTATTATTTAAGATACAATTAACAATTTAGTATTAAAAGTTGTAAACATTTTGCTAATTCTTGTGTTGAAAATACTTATAAGTTGACATTCACCAGAATAATACCAACTTATGGCCATAAGAGTCCCTATATTTTTGTCAGCCTAAACCTGTACAAACGTGTTTCTGGACAATTTAGAGTTAATGAATTAGTAATTTACGTAACAAGCTTTGAAAGTGATACTTTACTGGGTGAACAAGCATATTCCAGGGCGAGCCGTAGACGAGCTTTGAAAACTTATAATCCCAGTAAAGACACTTTCAGGTCATGTTGGGGGCAATATTTTTTTCGCGGTCCTGAAAAAAAGAAATAAAAACTAGAAGCATGCATAATTTTATTTCGAGGAAATAAATAAATAAACAACCGATCGCCATGGAAACATTCATGTTGGATTAATGCGATTTTTTTTATTAATTTTGCAAATTTTTAAATTTATTTCGTGGCTTTATATGAAACAGAAATGTAACGTGTTTGGTATCAAAAAATTCGTAATTATTTTTTCTATATATTAAAGTTGAAACTTTTGGCAGCTAAGTAACTGTTTTTCTATGTTATAGCTCTATGACTCGTTTTAAAAACTACACCCTGTATAAAACAACGAATACATGGTTAATACAATATTATTTGTAGAGATTATAGTGACAGCGATTCGTCTATGGAACATACTTTGAATATATTAAACTAAAATTCTAAAATATATGACATCTGTGTTTTATTGTCTGGCGTAACCCTCGTATAGTTTTCAGTTTCACGAATTTAATGTTCTTATTTAATGTGTTAATTTAATTTTATGATTGTATTTTCTATTATATTAAAATTTATAAATATAGAAATGATGAGTATTTACATCTAAGTATATTTATAAAACTGGTTTTGATAAATAATTTATATCATACAACAATAAATCATTAGCATTTACGTCTCAAAAACATACGTAAAAAGTAAGTAAAAGAATGAATATACAAGTGGATATTTTTTGACTCACCTATATGGAAATCTAGCAACCAGAAGTTCATACAAGGCGACAAAATCATTGTAACGTCTTGTAACGGTTGACATAAATCGTTTCGATGTCACCGAATACTCTGAATGCTTAAGAAAGATCCCTTTCTTTTCAGGAACTAAATCTATTGTAATTGTATCTAACTGAACTATATCCGAATAAGTTAAACCTAAGCATGCTGGATTATTCTTTAAAGTAAGTCTGGCTTGAACTGCTTTAACAGATTTCAAGTCGCCTAAATCTGGTATAGGATATTCTAAAAATAAATTGAAGAATTCCTAACCCATCAAAACTTATGAAAACGATGAAATTTGACTTACCTCTTCCATTGAAGTTATCAAAAAGTTTATCTGAAGGATTTTTGCCTTGTTGTGACCATGCTAGTAAAGCAAGCGTTTTATAAAAATTAGTTCTTGTGATTAACCCTTGTGGAGGTCCAGTCATGTCCCAAATGATCCGTAAGATTGGTCCAGAAAGCTTAGATTGGGACAAAAGGGCCTGATATACATCCCTATGCACTGTTTCACCATTTGGATTACAAATTTCATACACTTCACGATAATAAGATGGTATTGAACCTATATATCACATTTGTTATCACTGTGCCACATGTTATAATTTAAAAATCCATTCACCAACCTGAGTCAAAGTCAGTTGTCATTCTTCATATAGAGATTCTGACAATTTGCCACTTGCAAATTCCAATAAGAATCTATTTCATAACTGAACTTTTCCGGTATTTTTATGAGCGCACATCTAAAATTTCCAAGATAAACACAGCATCAGTACCAGTGTGTAACCGGATAAATATAATTTGTTGATTAACTAGTGAATATCATCACGAGCCTCGTTACGTGAATCATAACCTGACAACTTGCACTGGCAGCAGCAGAATTACGACTGCGACTGCAGCTATGTAGCTTGCCTCGCTGGCATGGCTGGCATGTTTAGCTGTCATATAGCATCCACAATCTAGTTTTACCTTCAAATAGACCTTCAAAGTGATGTTCAATACGTTTTATAAATGAAAATAACGTCAGCTTTTATTAAAATCCAATTAATTGCATGCCATTATCAATGCTACTTTCAGAAATATGTAATTTATTACTGCACACTACTATTTGCATTGTTTAAAAACACTTTCACTACTTATAAATTCATATTCAAAGAATTTAATTATAAAATTGCCCACTAAATCACTAAACTTTTCTATGTTGTTTTGTTTACCTTTTTAGCGATTATATTTGGAAACTGGTTTTATTTATCGGGAAATACCAATTCAACAATTACGTAATTTTAGAAAAAGAAATTCTTGTAATATTTACTGTACGCATACACGTAGAAATAATTTTTACCGTGGGAAATAATTGCTCCGAATAATTGCTCCATTTAATCCGTATTTATTAGACATTAAAGTGCAACTAAATGTATAATGTATTACTTGTAAAATATTCTTACTTATCGTTTTGAAAAAGTCCTTGAAATATCAATTTTCTGGTGGCAAAGTAAAACATTCCATTTTCCATGAATTCGCCGGGCCAATCTTGTCTTCTTGGTCGTTTTTGAGTATCAAAATTCACTGGTTTAAATACTCCAATACCTTCTTGTTTCCAACGTAGCTTAAAAGAACTAGACACCACTATTAATATTAATTTAAACCAGGGACCTGAAGCTGAACCCGAACCTGAACGGAAAATCCGATTTTTTTATGAACCCAAACCAAACCTTTATTTTTCAAGTTCGATAAACCTGTATCGAATTTAAACCGTTTTAAATTTAGATACGGTTTCGATCGGTTAAATATACATGGTGGTGACCGGCACAACCGAACACAGGAACTTTAACATGTCAAATCAGACTTTCCTAATTTCCTGCTTTCCTCATTATTTTAGGTAACAAAACTTTAAATAAAAGTTGTAGGGCATAATATTCTGCATCTAAATCAATAAACAAAATAAATTTTGTGTTTTGGTAACGGCAGAAATTAGTTATGAAAATGACGAAAATCACCCCAAAAAATATCTATAGCCATGGAATTGAAACAAAAAAATAACAAATGTTAACGATTTATCTGTCAAGCTAGGTCAATTTAATACCCTAACATGACAGATAAACCGTTTGACATTTGTTATTTATTTTGTCTCAATTCCATGGCTATTGCTGTTTTTCAAGTGATTTTTAACATTTTCATACCTAATTTCTACCGTTACAAGCATACAAAATTAACTTTGTTTATTGAGTCAGATGCAGAATTTTATGCCCTACAACTTTTATTTGAAGTTTTGTTACTTAAAATAACTAGGGAAGCAGGAAATTAGGAAAGTCTTATTTTGCAAGTCCTATGTTCGGCTGTTCGAATTTCGGTTCAGAGCGGTAAATAATTACTAACACAAAATATGGTGATATTAATTTTAAAATCATATTAATAATTTAATTTGAAGTTACAATTTTTAATTATATATTTAACAGGTCTGAACCGAATCTGAATTTAAAACGGTTTAAATTGGGTTCAGGTTTATTGACCTTGATAAATAAAGGTTCGGTTCGGGTTTAGGTTCATCAAAAATTTCTGTTAATTCGAATTTCGGTTCAGGTTCGGATTCAGTTTCAGGGCCCTATTTTAAACTACTTCAAAAATACCTACTGTGTAACAGAAAATGCACAATCCTTGCCACTATAAATAGCATCAAATGCTTCCCACAAAAATTCTTTTTTAAGAAATGGCGATGTGCACTGAATTAACGCAACAATATCAATTTCTGGATGATATTTTATAAATTCTTGCACAGCGAAGATAGATGTAGCATCATCGGTAGCAGTTTCAGGAGATCGCCAATGTATTTTAACACCAACTGGAACAAAAAATGAAATCTACGCTACTGGAATGTTAGTACTGATGTACTGAGTTCCGTGCGTAAGGAAATGAAAACAAATGAACTCGGATCTCAAATGTGCGCAAAATATTACGTAAGATTTGCACAAAAATTTTCCTTTCACTTATTGTTGAATGTACATTACTATTATGCAAAGAATAGGATGCATTGTTATATATAAAGTTGTAATAATTACTTAGAATGATAAAATTGTTATTTACTTTACTTAAGATGATTAGAAAAAATGTTCTATCTAATCATTTCAAGATATATAATAACCATAATTTTACAATAATAACAAATAATTGGTAGCAATTAATTATAAGAACAATTATTGTAACAGTATGACATTGTTATTACATTTTATACAAATAAAAATTATAAATACCATACCATTATCTTTTACTAAAGGTTGGGTATGATAATATTTACAAATTCTAGAAATTTCTAGGTCAATTTTAATTGCTACATAAATTGCTAACAGTTGGCACGACTGAAAAATCGTCAACAACCTGGTTCGATATTCCAGCTGTTTCTCACTTCCTATTTTCTAACCATGAAAGAACTTATAGATAACGTTAAACTTATATCAGAGGTGTATAAATATAATGCGTTATACAACACAAAAAATAAACATTACTTCGATTCTGATATTAAAAATGAGATATGGAGTCATATTGCTATTACCCTAAATTGTAAACGTAAGTATCTGCAAATTATTGCTACATAAATTGCTGTATAATGTGAATTTACAGCCGATGGTTGTAAAGCAAGATGGAAGAATCTGCGAACATGTTTCGTAAATGATGTTAAAAAAAGCGAAAGGTACACAGGAGAAGGAAAGAAATGTAAGAAATATCAATATTATGAGAAGATGAGGTTTTTGTTGCCATATCTAAAAAAGACCGGGCAAGTATAACATATTTATAATTTATTACTTATCAAGAATAAGATCTTTCTTATTGGATTTAACTCAGACGTGTTTACACCCAAAAATTAATCTCATTTTTGATAATGTTTATTGATAATAAATATTCTGTTTTATAATTTTTACTTTAGTGTTCTTTTGGTAGTATTTTCAAATAAACGAACCAATTCTTTTAAAAATTGGTTATTGGCAATTGCTAAGAAAAAAATTCTTTTCATTATTGGTCTTTGTTGTAGTTTTGAAAACAATTTTTCCTGGTGGAAATATAGACTAAAAGTATTTTATTTTTTCAAAAAAAGTGAGCTGTCGCGGAACACCTGGCAGATGTGAAACATCGAAATTTATTTTTATTGAAGTATTTATTGCTCGAAACAACACTCTGCTTTCTCAAATTCGCTTCGATACACCGGTATACATATAAGTAAAGCGTTGAGCGTGTAGTATGGAGATGGAGGAAACGACGCCAATATATCAATGTACACAAGTAAAAATGACAAGTGTGAAGCGCCGAGTTAAGGCGGGGATAGCCGACGAGTTACGAAGTTGCCGAATGGCACAAACCGCACAAACATCGTATCATAGAAGTCATTCTTACCCCCGTATTAGATATTTTACATAAAAGAAATGATGTGGCCAACACATTACCTTCTGTCAATTCTATGTGTTTTATATAAATTCCTTATTATAATCAGAAATTCATATGTATGTAAAAAAGAGGAATACGAAAAGAAATTCCATTTCCGGAATAGGGTATTTGACAAATTTTGGGAAAGTGTTTTAAATTGTACATATGCACTTAATTATATATGCAAAATTATTATTTTCATTTTTTTTAATCGTTAATACTCTTAAAATCGGGTTTAATAATTTTTGTTTTAAATTTCCCGCTAAAACGCTCTTGTTGCTCATGATGCTCCTGTGACGTCACGGTCTAGTACAGTGTAGTAAATACGTCGTAAATATAAGCAGTTCATCGGTTTTTATCTGTTTTTTTCATTCAAAAATGAATTCTAAAACTTATAAGTGGTGTATAGTACCTCAATGTACTAATACTTCTGTCAAAACAGTTGACAAGTTATTTATTCATGTGCCTAAAAGAATTAAAGATCGAAAGAAGTGGCTTCAACTCGCCCGAAGAGATCCAGCGATCTTGTCTACCACAACTTCACTATATTTTTGCGAAGATCACTTTGATGTAAGTTCAAATGGTTTATATTTATTTTACTAGCAGTAGAAATGTTATAAATCTTTTGTGTCTACAATTTATAAAGATGAAAGTAACATTTTGAGGTTATGTTGATAAAATTGAAAATATATATATATATATTTACGGTGTTTCCTATGGAATAAAATTAATTTTTATTTTATTTTAGTTGCCAAATGATATGGAAAATGATATGGAGTACCATATAATGGGTTCAGTAAACCAGATTAGAATGAAACCAGGAGTTTTACCTACTAAATTTGAATGTCAACCTGACCGAAGAAAGCGAATGTTTATTGAAACCACAAGATCTCTTGCTATCAAAAGACAAAGAATGACATGTTGTAAACATATTTAAGTAGATATTTTATACTATTTTTTTATTATTAAAATACCTTATCAATACTCACATGGCAGTTTTAACATTCCTAAATTCTGCGGAACAGAAATCATTGTTAGTTGCAAAAAAGTTTGCAACCGTAAATGAATCTATCCTTGGTAAGTTAGAACTATTCGCTTTTATGTATCCAGCTTCCATTTCTAAGGTTCTACTTTCACAACAACTAGTAAAGACAATTTTTTAAAAAAATTCTCAATAAAATAGCCAACTAACGTGCAACGTGCAACTAACACAGTAACAGAAGCAGTCCGACTCGCACTAACTATATCGTGACGTCACTCGCAGCTTATTGGTGTTCCGAGTGTTTTTGATCACGTGATTAAATGTCTAAATTCAGTGAATTTATTTTATTAATATTACTACTATTTTCACACAAATAATTTAAAAAGTGTGTTTTTCAGTATTAGTGCAACTAAAACTAATAATTAAAAATCGATATATGTATATTTTTTACTAGTGTCAAATACCCTATTGTAGTATTGGAATAAGTTATCGGATCTCAGACACATACATACATACAGACATTATCGTAAAACTAATAAATTCTATTAGACTTCGCAATCCGTTATTACTAGTTATAACTATTTCTTTAGTAAAATCTAGAATATTAAAATAAAAATACAAATTTTGTTCAAATTTCAAGTTAAAACTAGTTTTGCAGATTTTTTTCAGTAAAAACTAGAATTAATTGAATTAATACAGTTGAAATTAAACGAGAAAATCGAACATAACCTTTATGTTGAACGCCTTGCTTTGCAATAATAGCAACTTTTACAATTTATTAAATATGTTTGAGAATGAAACCAAATTAACGGTAAAAGAATCACACTACATTATTTTAACGACAGAGCAATACTCAAAATTATTTCATGAAATAAAAGATGCTTAAGCCGCCGTAAAGACAACAATGCTATACAGACAAAAAACGTTTCAACATTATTGACATAGGTGGAGTACAAAAAATTGTGGCAAATTCTTACGTTGATCAGATTTTGTATTATTTGTCAATTGATGATATATATAATGTTATTGAAGACGGACATGGCGGGCGTGATAAACTTCGAAAAGAAATAAGTAAAAGATATGAAAATCAATATTTATTTGTCCATGTGTGAAGTTTGTATAAGCAAAAGAGAAAAAAGAAAACATAGTTTTATATCACAAGTAGTGTAAGTATTAATTATAATCCTACTACAATTAAAAAAGTTTAGTAAAAACTAATTTCAACTGTATTAATTTCAAAGGGAGATAACTTACGAAGGATAATACAAGGTGGCATTGTAGAAATTCCATATTTTATTTGAAAAATTAAGGTATTTAAGGAAGTATAGTTACATTGTCAGTCAACGTAGAAAAATTAATATACTGGTTTACAGAATTCATTACTTCATATACCTTTGCAAAAACGTATGTTTTAAATAAAATAAAGTATAATACATCTTTTATATATTATTTATTACAGTTGATTATTTATATCTCGTACCATTAGATTGTAAACAAGTATTGCTACATTTTTTTCCTATATATATTTATTCTATATTCACCAAGTTTGAGTTGTTTTGTTGTTTTATAACTTAAGTTAATTTTAGTAAATAAACTTATTTTAAATTATTCTAGAGCATTATCTCCTGAAGGTGCTAAACAATTACCGGATGACACCAAACCTACAACTGGAATATATTATGACGATTCACGAAACTCTTCAGAAAATGAAAAATTTATAGAAATTCCGACTGAATATATTGATGAAGAACAAAATGAGTTAGACCAGGACCCTATTTGTGTAGATGAACAGAATGTAGTAGAAACTGAACAAGTCAGAAGTAGCAGTAAGTATTAATTATTTGAATAATGCAAAATATATAATTTATTTTATTTTAGGATTCCAAATAAGTGATTATTATCAAAATAATAGGGAAGACGAATCACTAAAATTGTTCTTTTTGTCTATGTATAACACTGTTAAAAATTTACCTACACATATGCAAATTGCTTCCAAAAAAGAAATTTTTAATATAGTTACAGGATATGAAGAAAAATTGTTAGAAGAGGCCAGTTCTTCTAAACGTAATACAATATAATTGTTTTATTGCAATAATAATTTCTAATATTATTTATATTTTATACTAGAACTGTATTAGATTTTTATTAAAACAATATTTAAGTTTGTCAAAATAAATATTATTTAATTTGTAAAAAGATGTGATTTTTATAATAAATATATTTCATAATATTGCCCGAGGACCTATAAAGTTGCCAGGCAACAACTATTCGAACGTATCAATTCGAGGGTCATTGACAAATATCAAATAACACAACAAATTCGATAAATCACATTTTTTGAAAACCGCCACTCGCAAAATTTTCGTATTCCTTCTCCTATATGTCTTTTGACTTGTATTGAACTAACTTACCCTGTGCAGCCTGAAATTCATTCGATATTTCTTTGGAATAATCGATATCTGTCATTTTCATTTGACACAACTAAATTAAAATTGTATATAACACCTACAAATTACGTGGAAACCACAGCATATTAAAAATTCACAACGATAACGAATTTACAAATATATCTATTGAATCATTGAATTTCGAGAACCAAAATAAAATAAAACGTATGTACTACGTGCATAATCAAGATTATAGCACGTAGAAAAATTATAAAAATATTAGGGTTAACGAATAATAATACTTTCTAAAATTACAGATCTATTTTTTTAAATAATGGAGGATCCCATAAAAGAACATAAGTAGTTGAAAAATAAAATATCGTGATGTAAATGTATTTTTTTGCAAGGAATAATATAAATTACCCAAAATAAGTATACATTCTGCTAAAAAAAGCTATATTAATGTCTATAATTTTGGTAACATAAAACATTGTGCGTGATATTTAAACCTGCGCCAAATTTATGTCTTTAACTTCTTGTTCAAATAAAATGACAGTTATTCAATTTGGAAAATTATAAATTATGTGATATTTAATAAGAAAATAAATAGTTTTCAAAAATATAAAAATGTAATGCTTGTGCGCCACGAGCTTTACCTTGGAAAATGTATTATTTATAATACATATAATTGAAAAGGTAAGTACCTACATAGTATGTAATTTTATTGCAATATTATTTGTAATTCGAAAAATATTCAATAAAAACATCGATAGTACAATATAATATTTTAAATAAAAATGTTCTATTCCGTATACAGTGATATAATTATGTTTTTATTGCAACAATTATGAACAGCAAAGGTTACTTCGATATATAAATAATTGACAATTTTAAATGCGATAACGATCCGAAAAATAATTCGCGTCTTGTAAAAGAATTGCAAATGTAAATCAAAAATAAGCTGAATCATCCGCCACAGTCATCGAACTTAAATCCATTTATGCAAGTTGCGAGGAATTATGGAAAGAAACAATATATGCCATTATAACAAAAAATAAATTAAGAGAAGAATGACACAAAACAGTGCCATCGGCGACCAAAATTGGTAGATTCAAGAGCTCGTTGATTAGATGCCGTTATAAGAGCCAAAGGAAACACGATAATAGTTACTTACGCTACGCGAGGAAAAATGCACTTTTTACTCTAGTTCGTTGCAAACATTTTTTTTCTATTTCGGTGTCTTTATAGCTTTTACGCTATTTTAAGAAGTGTCAGATATCACTATTTAATAACAATAATAAATAATATCGAATGTATCAAAATATGTTTTAAAAGCAGAACATAGTTTGTATTCAAACAAATATTTTTTAAAAAATCGATCTTCAAACATACGTGCAAAATTAAATGTTGAAATTTGAATTTGACATTTTTTAAAACAGTGTTTTAGTTAAAACCGTGATCGTAGTACGGGCCTATGAGTCTATAAACTCATTTAAACACGTCGTTAAGAAGATCTATAAATGCACTGTTTTTGGCGCTTTTCGTTTTCTAGAGATGGTATAAAGTCGTATTCTTTCGCTGTCAAAATCAGTCGGAAAAAATGAATTTCAATTTTCTATATTACATTTTTTATTCTCATTTAAATTTCTTTTAGAACCTTAAATGTAACCTCTTATCCTGATTGACTTATAAAGTATGACAGTTCTTCCGTCGCTTCCGCCATTTTTTAATCTTAAGTGATATGATCTAGAATTCAAGTTCTTGTTGGAGTAGATGGCACTGATCTGGATCACTTGATCTTGGGGAGGGGATACTGATCAGAATTCGAAAGAACATGCAATTTACTGATCCATGTAACATGGATCTGATATCCAATGCAGCGAAAGAATACGGCTTGTATGCTTCTAAAATTGACAATTGAATGACATATAACCTCACATTGATTTCACTCAATAAAATTTACAATGAATTTGCTTCTGTGAAGTTAAAATTTTTAGCGGGAAGTGCTGACAACATAATTGATAAAAAAACACTAGTGTTGGGACTAGGTCGTTTCGCTTGAAGATCGCATGACGTAAGCCGTGTTCCTTCGGGCTGTGATTGTGATTTTGTGAATACTGATTAGTTTAATCGTGATCCTTTTGAATCATGATTTAAAAATTATATCAAGAAAACAACTTGAATAATATAAACACCATCTAGCGTCAAATATCATATGCAAACCAATGCAAACTAATTTATTTTATTTTATAAATAATCTACTGTCGAGTATTATAGCCAGCACTTTAAAAATGGATCATATAGAAGTAAAACAAATGTTCTTGGTAACATATGAAGTATGTTTACTTAAAACAAATCTTTTATTTAACATATTTTCTTTGTTTTCAAAAGTATGGTGGGTCATTACATGCTTTTGTAGGAAAATCATATTTCCTTTTATGCAACATACCCCACATTGATAAATTTCTACGCTCGAAAATCTATTGTCGTTAGTGATTTTTAAATTTGCTGTGAAATGAATCTGTGTAATCACTCAAAAAGGATGATTCAGAAGGGAAAGGGGAACGTTGTCAAGTGATCACAAAATGAGAAAGTGGGGATAACGAATAAGAAACGAAAAAACATACTTCTTCTTAATCATGGTCATTTTGATGATTTAGATTGTGAATCACAGCCCGAAGGAACGCGGCTGTAATAGCCGTGTTCCTACGGGTTATGATTCGCAATCTAAATAATCCAAGTGATCATGATTAAGAAGAAGCATGTTTTTTCGTTTCCTATTTGTTATCCCCACTTTCTCATTTTGTGATCACTAGACAACCTCCCCCTTTCCTTTTTGAATCGCCCTTTTTGAGTGACCACGTGGATTCATTTCAGAGTAAATTTAAAAATGGCTGACGACAAAAGCTTTTTGAGCGTAGGAATTTATCAATGTGGGGTTTGTTGCAGGGCATCAAACCCGCCAAAAACTGTGTTTGCATTTTTTTTTTAATTAATTAAATTATAAAATTACTCCAATAGGAAAAAATAGTATAAAAACATGTTTCATAAGACTTGTTATCGCACTCGTCCGTTAACAGATTGCTTTATGAAACTTGTTTTTTAATGTATTATTTTACGTCTACAATAAAGGCGTGAAGAAAAGTGCCATAGTGTTTCATATTTTTTACCTCTGCGTTAAAAGGAGGATTTTTTTTTCGATTTTATTGTGTAAAAAAATAATTAAATATATTGGTTTATTACTGTTATCTTTCCTTAAATAGATTTATCGTACGTATACTTTTTTGTATCACTGTAATTTTCTAGGTAAAATATGAGGAACAGAGAAGCTCTGATTTTAGCTTATTAAAATTGTTATATAAATATATTTTGGGTTCGTAATAACCCACTATGTGGTTAGTATAATAGTGTGTTTATGTAATAATTACTTACAGTTTTCCGCTTCTTTTCCAATTAATTCATGATCTGTTGATACCCAAATAGAATCAAACTGTTTTACTTTACAAACTACTTCTAATGATCTACTTAGTAATGATTTTCCTCCTACTTTTGCTAAATTTTTAAGAGGAATGCCCTTAGAACCTCCTCTTGCCAAAATTACAGCAGCAATATGTCTTTTACCAAATGGATTCCTAAATAACAGATACACATCACAATAATAAACAACGAAACAAAAAATAATGTTTATACCACTTCACGGTAGAGCATTGTTGACAAACTATTACTGAAAACGAAGTTAGTGACAGCAAGAGAAGAAATAGATGCATAGTACTATAATTTATTCACTAGTAGATATAAGTGTAAGATGTGTCGAGAGGCAATTATTTAATAAATAAATTATTAGGACTAAAGGGGTTCTTGCTATATACTATGTTCGGGATAGTTGTATGTTACGTTATAATTTAATATCTTTTGTATATTAAATTTTAATTGTATAAAAAAAATCTACTAAGCAATTAGTTTGTTTTAGTTCGAAAACAAAATATTTTTTATTATGTATAATTTTTTAATGAAATACGCTTGCAATAAAGTGACTAATATGGCATACGTAAATATTACAAATACTTTCCAACAAAAAATAAGAAATTTCTGGTGAAAAATCAAATATTTTAGGGGTAAACAAATTTAAAACACAGTAACCCTTATACCACTCCAAAAAGAAAAAAATAAGTATTTTTAATAAATAAAAGTTAAAATTGGTTCCATTTAATAAAAAGTATATTTGTGTTATATTATGAAAATTTACTGACATAGTGAAACTTTTCTTAGAATGGCATACCAATGTGATCACGTGATTGCACAGTATGAATAGAGAAATTATATATGTTTTTATCAACGTGTTTGTCTTGATTATTTTATTCGTACGCAGCGTTTGTTGCGTATACCGTAACTTGAGCTATATGAATAATTTCTATAATTACATGTGTGACAATGAAGAATAGAGCGGTAAAAATTATCAACACGGTGTAAAGAATTATTTTGAATGCTTCTGCATATTTTGTGGAAGAGGAACGTATTGCAGCGCGTTTCCATCCGACGCGCCCGAATACGACTGCTGCCGCTGGTAGAATGTTCTCGAGCGATGACATAATCCTCGGCGGGGTAAACACACCTGTCTAGACTTGTCTAATTACTTAGGGTCATCTTATCTTTTGTATTCGATGTTATTATCGCGTCAGAGAGGACAGCCGTACACATTCTGTTATATAGAAGCAATGAACAGTTGATATTAATAAACAGTCTACGAATTGTGAACATAAATAAATACAGTTATATAAATATAGTGAAATAAATATTGTTTAAATAAATAATCTTAGTGCTTAAGTATTTAATACTATTTTTAGTCTATATTTATTTAATCATAGTGTTAATTACTTTTATTATCTTTATCTTTATTTATCGTTTAGGTTTAATAAACTTTTATTTTAATTAATAATATTTCTCTGATTTTGTATTATATTTTGAGATTAGCACATGACAGTTCTCAGTTCTTTATTTCCTATGTACTTATTTCTGAATATTACTACATTTTAAAGAGTTTGTACTGCTTTGGATGTGTCATATGTGACGGTAAATAATATCAAAAACGAATTTAAACGAGGATCTATTCTATTTCGTCAGGAAAAAAAATTGTGATTCATCAAAAATCAATGCGAAACATTGACAGTTTTACTGTCTGAGTCTGCAATTCGACGTACCTACTATTTATATCATTTACATGTATAGGGCGAAAGCAGTCATGTGACTTTGTTGGCCTTGGAAAGCAGATTCAGGATAATGCAAGTTTCACGCCGCATTTTAGGCGCGAAAATGGTGCTTTCGCCCAGGTTTAAAAAAAAATGTGTATCAATGAAAAATAATATTCTTAATTTATTCCTAGTACGATTTATTGTTATATCTTGTATAATTGTAAAATAAAGTATGTATATCGTATATTGAATGTATATATTAAATAAATTTACTGTTACTAATTTGAATCTGTACAATTTGTGGGATCTTTTAATTTTTCCATTTCCTTTATACGAGTAGCAATTTGTTGCCCGATTAATATTCTATGTTTGTGACCTTCTCCCAATCTTTCCATATCTTCTAACCACTCTTGTCTTTCCTGAATTTCTCTCTTCACTGTAAAAAGAAAATTATTAATAAAGTAACATAAAAAGCTGCAGATTACTATAAAAAAAATACTTTCATGCAGATATATACAAATATTAATCGATTTTTAAATATAATTATTTAAAAAAAATGTAGTTTCTCACTTATTACATCTATAATAGCAAATTTTTTGAATGTAGGTAACTACAATATACCTATTAAATTATATATCGCTAAAAGGCACACAAGAATAAAATGTCCGGAACATGTTTCACTCTTCAAGCGTAAACACGACCCCTTATGCGCATGCGTCAACTGCATTCGATTCGTTATTCGCCTACCAGATGTGCGCGCCTGCGCTTGTAGACACGTGTCCGAGCGCTAGACTAGGTTAGTTTACAGTAATTTTGCCGACACTTTCCATTTATACGAGAGATAAGTGTTCAGCTGTATATAGTTTAATAGGTATATTGTAACTGCTAATTAGTGAAATAATATACTCGGGCCAAAAGTTCCTTGTTTTGTGGACCGATAATATTAGCAACGGTGTCAGCAATGGACTTTTTTTTACATTTTTATTGCACCGTGACGTAATTTTTCAATACACCACGTAGTGAAATTTTTATGAACTAGAGATGAGTAGGCACCATGTTGTGAAGTAAAATGATTAAAAGGACAAGCATTTATTTTTGATAAGAAATTATTTAAACAACACAAAAACTGAAATTATTTTGACTTTGACTGTAAAGAAATTATTAATAAAGACAAAACAATTTATTTAAAAATAATAACAATAGTTTTATTCTTGTTTGTAACTTTCTTAATAACAAATTGGCAACTACGCAATTATCTGTCACTTTATGTGGTGTTTATTTCGCGTCTTTAGAACATATAACCACGTTTCTGATTCCCATTTACCCGTCCTCTCGTCTTGAAATATGTATCATCACAAACGCTTTGTGTGAATTTATTTAATATAGTTACATTCTTATTTCCGCCATTTCAAATTTTGTTTCAAATATATCTGGCCTTCTCTATGCGCAAACAAACTACTGCGCACTACGTATATGTCATTTTTTCTCTATCTCTCTCTTTACATGTAAAAGGTCCATTATTCAGTTTCTGTTCGAAAAGTTTGCTTTTTTCGATCATAGGATAGTTATGCAATTTGCATGGTTGCACGGTTGTAGAAAATATTATTATTATTACCGAAATCGAAACATTAGTTAGATTAAAAATAAAAATCATTAAATACATTAATTAATTATTTTATAAAAATTAAAATATAAATTAATTTTTCCATCCAACTCCACTTACGTTGATCAAACCTATTCATGTCCTCCTCCTCACTCCTCTTCTTTTTCTCTTTTGGAATATCCTTAATCTCTTTTCCAAAAGCCATGAAGTCCTGAAGATGTTTCTTGGCATAATCCCTATCCACACCTTTCTGTCTAGGTACATATTTATCAGGGTGATATGCTCCAGATTCCATGATTGAAGATAGCTTTCTTCTCGCCCCAGCATTGGGTTTGATTACGATTTCAGGAGGAAGACGACGGGTTTTGGGTTCGGGTCGAGAAAGAGGCGGTAAGGGATCACCAGAACGAAGAGAGTAGTTGATTTTGTTGCGCTGAAGCATGGTCAGTTTGCTTTCTTGCATCAGATCTAGAAGATGATTTTACGACTAAAGTTTGTTCTGTATGTTGTAATATTATTGACTATGGTGAAAATGATTAGGCAGAAGAAATTATTATTTATTTATTTTTTTAAAAAGAAAAAACATATACTAGTATTAAAGAAACGTATATAAATATATATTAATGAATTTACAATTATTTCTAATCCTTTTACGGAATATAAAATTATTTGACACAACATAGTCATTCTCAGTGGTGCCAACGTATGGTACGAAAATAAATAACAATTATTTCAAATAATTTTATATTCCATAATAGGAATAACGAATGACTTACAAATAATTATAAATATCATTAATATATACTTTACTTAATACTAGTATTTTTTTTTCTTCTTTTAAAAATAAATAATACCCAAAAATTTCCACAAGTTATATTTCATTTTATAAGGTTTTTTTCAGGTTGATGACGTGAGTCTTCTGCCTAATCATTTTCACTATACTTTGTCGTATATTAATATTTAGTAGATTATTTACGAAATATTAAATTAACTAATTATAATACAAATTTTAAAATAGGTCAAAATGACCTCTGTGCTTCTTCATCCACAAAAGCATTGAGAATATATTATGTGATACCTAGTAGGAATTCAATACAAATATAAGGTGTTTCAAAAGTGACGTACGTATTTTTAGGATTTCATACAGGAAGCTAAAAAAAATCTATAACTAAAAGTAGAAATTTTTGATTGTCCTTCGTTATCTAGTTGTTAAAAAAACCAATGTGAACATTTTAACTATTAAAAACGAATAATATTTAATAATTATGGATTGATGCTCAACTTTTTCACTTCTCACCACCTGTCCCTTGCCCTGCGGTGTTGACGCTATGACGCTTCTTCATAACTTAACATTTCTAAGACGGCCACTGAATTGACAACAGTGTATAAATCTTCAGTCCATACTTATTTGACAAAAACTATAGTTGTATAATATAAATCAAATAGCAATTAGGTATCTATGGCGACGTTCATATATTCATGCTGCTGTGGTGTTAATATACAAATAATTATTTACATAATCAGTTACGAAACAAATGATACTGTTTGATGAACATAGCGGCTGCGTTCGGTTTTACGCTCTGAGTTCTTTATTATTCTCCATTTTATTCTTGCGCAAATTAATAAGTGTCAAAATGGTAGTTAAACGCTCCATCCGTTCGGTTATTCAAGCTACAGATTGGAAATTGCAGATGAATCTGTCACGTGATCAGATTGATCAGAGTGCTCGACAGATTTAAATACCGAACGCACCCAGTATTTGCAAAAACGAGCGAAACAAGTTTTGCAAATTACGTGAATCAAACAATATCACATTTTCATAACGTATTATATAGAATACTTTATCTAATTCCGCTAAAATATAATTTATAAATTCACAAAATTGTAGGTTTTTCTTGACAGCTCAATATACAGATTTCAAAATCAATTTACCAGTGCGTTGCCGTGAAAATAAATAAATTTATTTTTTTAATTTAATGCTTATATCAGTGCATGCGTTATATTATTGAAAATGAGTTCTGAAACCGATATAGTCTTCCTTCTTATATAGAGGAATTAAATGTGGGTCAATAATTCATATATTGATTAAAGAAATCAATATTGATATATTCTGATTTCTTTCATTATCAGTTTGTCAGTTGTATAATCTTTACGTAACTCAGTTATGTAAAGATTTTTACAAAACTCATTTCGTATTAAATATGCAAAAAGTAACATTTCATTACGTCATACAGTTAGGTAAAATTACATTTTTCAAAACAGATTTAGATAAAATATGTTATATGTTCGGGTAACATGTATCTATGATAAATCGTACAAATGTTTGCCTTCAAGTAGGAGACAACCTAGCACCTAGCTGAAAATTTCTTGTGATAACAGATGTCGAAATTATCTTGTTTTCTAATATTATCAGTTTTGCCGTTTTTAATAAAGTTTATGTTTAATATTTGTTTTTCGTAATAACTTGATAACGAAGGACAATATTTTTTTTTCACTTTTAATTTACTTTTTGTTTTATCCCATCAATCAAATTCCAAAAGCATGGGTGACACTTTTGAGACAGCTGTATTGTCAATATTACGAATAAAAGTATATAAGTTGATACACCCATCGATTGATAATAAGCAGTAATGATTTTTTTTTATTTATTCTTTTAATTATTTTTTTTTGCTAAATTTGCCGTAAATGCCCCTAGATATCTGTAAACTTGAATAGAATTTTTCAAATAGATGAGTAAATCGAGATACACTATTTAGTACGTACTATCTATTCAACATCAACATTGAAGGATCTTCAATGGAATATTGATCATTAAATATATACACTACACATTCATTTATAGGCGAACTTTATTACTCTTTTTTGAAAGATTCTGTTCAACTTGTGGTTTACGGATTGTACTCCCGTAATATAACTTTAACGATTATGACTTGGCTGTTATGGTTCTGTCCTAACTATTCGAACTTAATTTGTCCCACATTAATGTTGTACAATTTACAAATATTAATAAATAAATGCACTTTTATACTTAAATTAACCAAAACAATTATTATTTATTTAGATTTTTTAATATTTTGCTTATTCTACTCTGACCTATCGGTAAGAAAATCTTCCGCTGTGAGTGAGTTGTGAAGTGTAAAGTCAATTTATTGGGCTATATGACCAACATTTTTATAAATAAATTAATAAATATATCATCACGGCATATTAGCCATTACTGGCTGTGCCAATCTGCTTTTGTACGCAGATATCGGTAAGTATGAAATATTTGTACCGTGCGGGCGCTTACCAGGCGTCATCTCACGGGCACCCAATGCTAGCGTGGAGAGTGCACCACAGGGGTCAATTTTGTGCCATTAATATTCGAAATAATTTTTGGCATCGGTTGAGATCGAACCCGGGTCCTCAGATTCGCGACCAGACACTCATATAATTATTAAAGTTAAATATAACATACATATCTACAGGTGTTCATTTTTAATTGGCTACCATTGCGATCTCGAGAACTATGAGAGATATGAAGTTGGTTAAATTAGCAAAAATCTATTTTATATGGGTATTCCAATGATGTACTGAAAAAGACATTTCAACAAGTGGTTCTCAATATATATTATATTATTAAGTTTTTAAAATATCTAATTACGCTATTTTATTCTACGCAAAAAACGATACGAAATTTGTCTAAACAACTTTTTTCTAACTACGAGTATCATAATAAATAAGATATGAGATATTTTCGAAATTAGCGAAAATGCCTAGATCAGAAACAAAAGAAGATTGAAAATTCCTATTACGACTGTTCAACTTTTCTCGAAAAGTTGACCCTGGAATATGTAAACGGTTTTGCTCTATCGTTAATATTACCCGAGATATCTTAAAAAAAAAAACATCGAAAATGAGACACCTGTACATGTCTGCAGCGCGAGAATTCTTATGACACAAAATGTAAATTTCGAACATATCTACCTTTTCGTCGTGTGTGAATTGATCCATGTTTATTAAAAATGATATGAAGAGGACAATTTCTCATTTAACAGAAGCAGCAATAAACAAAATATTCATTCATGCCACTCAATATCATATTGTGAAGGAATTAATTTAAAACTTTATTAATTTTTTTTTCGAAAATTTTGTTATGTAAGAGTATGAAAATTGTATATAGTTGGATTCAGAATAAAGAGCTCTATTGAATGAGAAAATATAAAGTATATGTTTCCATTTAAAATAAAAAAAGTTTATATCTATATTTTGAGAACCACTGGGTTCATCATTGGAAGACCCATGTAAAATAAAGTTCTTAGCTAATTTAACCAACTTCGTAATTCTTATAGTTCTCGAGATTGCAATGGCAGCCACTGAAAAATGAACATTCTGTAATTTTTTTAAAAAATTGTTAAATAATAAAAAAAAATTGAGAAAGACATAAAATATGCAAAGTAATAAACAGCGAGAGCGAAAGGTTCAAAATTTTCATTTTTGTACATCGCTTCGCGGGTGACCTGGCAATACCTCAGCCTCATATCTGCATGTTCATTGAAAATAAGTTATTAGTAGATTTGGATTTTATGTCGCTGCTGTCATTGTAATTTAAAAGTTTCTTGTACTAACAATAACTCTTACCTTTCATTTTAAACTACAATGAATTGTTAAAAGATATGAATTTTGCGTGTCTGCAAATTCTAATTTAAAAGCTCCCGTAAAATTTAGCTAAGATCACTTGGGAGGTATTGATATGCAGGGTGCCGGGTGATTCAGAATAAGTGTAACAAACTTTAACAGATTATTTCTGAGGTCAGTTTGAGCAAAAAGTGTTATATGAAGGTATGTCCGGAAACTTTTCGTTATAGCGTTACAGATCTTCGAAAGTACACCTCACCAGACACATTTTTATTAATAATTCTGGTACAAGTTGCATTAAAAATTTTGAACCTTAGTATGAGGAAACTACTTATTTAGATGTATATTTATATTTTTGTTTCCGTATCTCAACCAGAGGCGTCTCATATGGGGAAGTCAAGAATGTTTTTATCGTTATTTTTTACCTATTAGCATTTTTAATTTGTTTATTAATAAAATATGTACAATGCAAAAATACATAAAAAAGTACTCTTGCTAAAAGGTAAAAAACGTAGTAGTTTTTGAGATATTTCAATTTTTAGAAAAAATCAAGTTTCCAAAAAAAATAAGGTAACAATTCAGTCTTTGACATCTACGTCGATATTCTCTAGACGCACGACACGTTACAATATCCATGAATAAACACCATATCTGCATATTTACCTACACTATCATTTTCAATTTTATTTTAATTAACATACCAATAGTGAAAATAATGTAATTAACAATAGTTACAGATTTTGTTCTGCTTTTTTTATATTTTGTTCTATTTCCTTGGTTGCTATAGGTCACATACCCCATTCACTCTTGAGACAAGCTATAAATCAAAACGAGTGGATTTTGGAAATTGTTCTGATCTAAATCTAAGAAAACATAAAAAATCCAGTTTTGTTCACGAAGTTAACTAATATAAATTTCATAGTAACAAAAATGGAATTTTTTATTAATTTTGATATCAGGTTATTTCGAAAATAATCCAATATTCTGGATATCCACATTATATATCTACTACCAAAACAACAATTTTTCGTAATAAACAAATTACCGGCAAAATAATAATGAAAATGTAGAAATAGACAACATTCATCATAAAAGCTTAATATGGAAAAAGCCATGAGGTGATGCTTAGAAAACGCCCACACAGTACGAATATATCATCATTACCAATATCTGTGTACAAAGTAGATTGGCACACCCAGCAATGGGTAGTATGTCGTGATGATACATTTACTTATTTTTTTTTTATTTTAGAAGTTAAAGTATTAAAATATGGAATTAACTGGGAAACCGAGTTCGATCCCGACCGATGCCAAATATTTCAAATTTTAAATGGCACAAAATTGACCACTGTGGTACACTCTCCACGCCAGCTATGAATGCCCGTGAGGTGACGCCTGGTAAACGCCCGCACGGTACAAATATGTCATCATCATTACCGACATCTGTGTACAAAGCAGATTGGCACATCAAGCACATCGTTATGTAAGGGTATAAACATTTTATATCGTTGTATTCAGAAAAAAATGCTGAATCGTATAGGCGAATAAAAAAGTAGGTTCTTATTTAAAATTAAAAAGTTGAATTCTGTATTTTGAGAAGCACTGGTTGAAAATAATTTTTGTAATGCACATTTTAATAGTCTTATAATATAGAAATTGTTTGCTAATTTAACCGACTTCGTATCTCTTACGGTTCTCGTGATAGCAATAGTGAAACACTTAAATTGAACACCTGTATATATATTACATAATAATATTATTGGAGATGTAAACAAGTAGTAACAATATCTCGGACTTGCAGTCAATAATAAAATTTGTTCATGCCGACATTTCGAAATGTAGCCCTGAAAAAGACTATAGTATTCTTCAGGGCTAGAATTGTTGAGTTGAAAAAAAAATCACATGTGGATAACGGAAAAAATACATCAATCTATGTGATTTTTTTTTTCAACTCAACAATTCTAGCCTGAAGAAGACTATGGTATAGTCGAAACGTCGGAATGAATAAATTTTATTATTGACTGCAAGTCCGAGATATTATTACTACCTATTTCTATTTCCATCCCAAAACACAGTCGAACATCGTTTTTGAATTCTATTAATATTATTGATTATTGTGACAATTTCTTAACTACAAGTAATATATTTATTCCTTAAAATAACTGCACTAAGCTTAAATAGTTTATTTGTATATGAAATATAAAATAAATAGGTACAATAAAATTAAATAAATGCTGAAAAAATTTTTTTAAAATAAACTTTCCTCCGAATTTTCTTTAAATGTTACAAATTATATAAGAATTACATATTTTTTTTTGTCAATTTTATTTTCTTTTTAACACATAGGTACTAGAAATATAGTAAGAAACTATGAGTATTAATAAATTAATAAATAGAATTGAAATGATACCTTTTTTTAGTTTTAGTTCTGTTTATTTATATAAAAACCGACGTCGGTTTTAAGGTTGTATTATTTTAATTGAAATATGAGTTCTGAAAGATTTTTTAATAATTTAATAAATAGAACATTGTAATTTGCAAATTTTATATGTTTTGGATATAAAACATTCAAAATATTGAATAAGAAATTTGTTTTACAAATGAAAACACCTAAATTCAATAAAAATTAGCTGATTTTTTGTTAAATTAATAAATAGGGAATAATAATTTTCAAAATTTGAATATAATGATATAGATACAAAACAGGAAACTTTCAAAATATTTAAAAAGTATTACTTAAACTTTATTTATACGAAATATAAACATATAACTAAACTGTACATTAATATATCTTTCCAATACATATTAGCGCTATTCTTATCACCATTATAATCAATAATTATTCTTACTCCTCACCTTGCAAAAACTTTTTGGTTTCTGGGCTGTATGTCACTTTGGGAGGGTTGTAAATCCCTCCCTGGGCAACTCTACTGCTGGGCCACTGCTCCATTTTACCAGGATGTCCACGGACTAGTCTCCTGCCAGTTCTTCGACCACGTTGCGGGACTTTAAGTGTCAGAAGCGCATTATTTACTTCAAACGCCAAGTGTCAACGGTTGCCAAGCAACGGGGTAATTAGTTGCTGTGTATTGCAGTTGTTTATGGGAGGAAAGGAATTGAGGAATCGCGTGATGGTGTGGTGATATACTTTGAAACGTTGATAAATAGGGGTAATAAGTATTGAACTATAAATAATGACCATGGTTGCGTGAAGAATTTTCTTTCGGTTTTTTTAAGAATAGTGAAAATATAATAGAAAATATTTTGAAAATGATTAAATTTTGTTTTGCAACTCAAAAAATCTACATACAATAACGATTAATATACATAGAAGATATATAGGTATTGATACCTGCATGCCATTTTACCTCTCGCTAAGAGAGGTATTGGATTCATGCTAAAAATCGCATATCCGTATTTTATTCAATAAGCACGTTTTAAGGTCCCTTGAATACGATTTTAACATTTTTATGATGATGATGTGTGTGTGTGTGTTAGGATGTTGAAGGTACGATTTCTCAAATTCTATACAACTCAAGACCTGCTTAACTACGGATTCCTCAATTTAACATTAATGGGAAGAATTGAATTGGTTTTGGTAACAATTGGACAACCGGAAGTGGTAGTTTTAAAAATAAAACTTTTAAATATTATTTTTTGAAAATTTATGTTAGTACAATAATAAAGATCTTTAAATTCTCAATCTGATACATATAAAAAAATATTATATCTTCTATAGATTTAGAGATATGTTATAGAATAATCTGTTGTAATAAATCTCGTTGCCCAAACAACTTCATGGAAACCAGTTGAGATATTTAAATGTTTATAATTGACATAAATGAAAAATGTCAGTTTCAAGAATCAACATTTTTATTAACATTAAGAAAGCTTTTTCCGAAAAGTAAGTACATTTAAAATTTCTTATTGTATTATTAAATATTTAAAATTATAGATATATTAATATTACATATATCCGCTAATACCGTCAGTGAATATAAAGATTTTTGAATATATTAGAAGAGTATAAAAAAATACTCATAGAATGAAAGAATATATACAATTTGAATTATCTGAATGTACAAGAAATGTTAAATTCGTTAATTATGACCCGTGTTCGATCCCGACCGACGCCAAAAGTTACTTCGAATTTTAATGGCACAAATTGACCCCTGTGGTGCACTTTCCACGACATCAGTGAGTGCCCATGAGGTGACGCCTGGTCAGGGCCCACACGGTACAAATATTTCATCATTTACCAATATCTGCGTACAAAGCAGATTGGTACACCCAGCAATGGGTAATATGCCGTGATGGTATATTTATTTATTTATGTAACATAAAATGGAAATGGCGAGAGGTCATATGTGTTGGCCACATCAGATTTTTTATTTAATATTTTTGAAGAGAAGATAAAAACTTGCTACCCATATTTTTTCTTTTGGCAATTTTTTTATTATTTCGCTTAGACAAAATTAATGAAATCTGAATATTTAAATTACCGCCATGGATGACGTAGAATTACGCCGCATCAATGAATGACCGTAAAGGCATAGCATCGCTACGCCCCATAACGACGGCATGTGCGGGTAATTTAAACATGACAGATCACCTGTCTTTTTGGTGCTGATATTTTAAATTACAAGTAACTACCTATTCGTTTATTCATAAAGTAGTTCTTCGCAAATTCCGGGTATGGCCATGACGTGGCTCGCGTTTCGTCCGCCATTAGAGGGCCACACTGTCATATTCGTTGTTGTTGCGCAAATTATTATGTATTTTCGTGGCTACTTGTTTTATTTTAATGCAAAACACATTTAAATATACTTCTAATATTTATTTAAAGTGTAAGTAATACTGTTACTTTATTTATATGTGTATTTTCTTGAGATACTCACTACGATGACTGGCAATATTGAAAACACATAAAAATTACCAATATTAAGCACAAACATTTAATTTTTTAAAAGGTAAGTTTAAAATATATACTTATTATGTAAATAATAACCACAATTATTAAATTTGATGTGATAATAACAACCTATATCATATGCTATACATAACCTCCAAATCTGTGTCATAATAATAATTGTGTATCTCTTAAATAAATGAATTTTTATTACCTTTATAGATTCATAGTGAGATTATTTAATATTCCTGTATCATATAATATCACATTTCTTACAAATAAATAGGGAAATGAATTATCAATATGTTTGACATTGGCTCGCTTATGGCGGCGATCTTGCCTCATGGCCATACCCTGTATATAAAGGTACCCTAAATTAAAGCATCCTCACACACCATCTATAGGTTGTATTCTTAAATATGCTTCCCTTTCTCCAGTTCAAAATAATGACGTCACAGAAAATGTTCTTTCGTAATTTACTAAAACATTTTTTTTCAAATTTTTTTTTTATAACATTAGGTATATATAGTGATAGAAATCGGATTTTGCGTACCCCGCAAGTAGCCCATTGTCACATTAATAAATAACTTCAGTGATACCACAAGTTTCCGACGGCAACAGTTTCAATCAATTTTAGGAAAGACAATAGTCTAATAAAAATATATATATATTTTTTTAATTCAAAATGAAAAGCTTTATTTTATTTGGACTTAAACAAAATACGGGAAATTGATGCTCTAGTTCATGATTATTTTGAAAGCATTCATCATTCTAAAAGAAGATTGGTTGATAATCTAGTGGAAGAAATAATAGTGAAGTGTACTATTGTTGAAGATAACTACTTTGAACGAACATATTTAAAATAAATTCTAAAAAATATGAACAATTTGTCTTATTCTCAAAAATTCTATTGTTACCCTCGTATATATTTTTAAATAAATTTTGTTAAGTATCTTTTGGTTTTTATAATAGCAGCTGTTATGTATTTATAAAAGTTTGACTTCTTTTATTTTGGTAAATCAATTACTCTTACATTGATTTATTACACAATTGAATCACCTATTTGAGAAACCATATGTTATATTTTTTGAATATTGAGATTTTTTCAGAATCGAATTCTACAAAGGTAAACACATCTTTGTGTGAGAAATAACTTACCAGATGCACAGCGCTCATGGTAGCAGTTAAAATTTAATTCGAACGTGAAGCAACTGCCTTACCTATATTGAATAGGTTAGAACAGGGGTTCTTAAACTTTTTTCATTCACGACCCCATTTATGATTATGAGTTTTTTGCCGACCCCATATAAATATAAAAAAATCTGATGTGCCCAACACAATACCTCCCGCCATTTACCTATGGGGTATAATTTTTATATTACTTTATAAATTTATCCATAGAATATACAGAAAAAGTATTAAAGCAAACCTGTGGAAAATGGAATAGTCTTTAATTTTTATAATAACAAATTGCGAAAAAAATACATTTAAAGGTATTTTTTGAAGAAAAACTATCTTGAGCTTCAAGTAAACTGCCACTTCCGGTTATCCGATTGCCACCAAAATCTAATGGCTTCTTCCCATATTAGAATAAGGTAGAAACACATGGTTTCAAAACTTTCTGAATGATAGTATTTGAGTTAGAGCGTAAAGAGGATCCACACACACACATACATTTATACATATACACATACACACAGACATCATCGTGAAAATGTTAAAAATGGATTCTAGGGACCTTAAAACGTGGTCATTTTCCAAAATCTCGATATGCGATTTTTAGCACGATCCCTATACCTCCCTTACCAGGGGTAGCGGGAGGTAAAAAAGCTATGTTAGTGTGCGCGCACATTTAACCCTTTGTTTGCGTGTGTGTAAATATGATTCCCGTCACAAATACACATGTAGATTTTACAAATTCGTGTATTTAAATATTTTGCATTATAATCTCGCGACCCCGGGATTTTGCTAAGCGACCCCACTTGGGGTCGCGACCCATAGTTTAAGAAGCCCTGGGTTAGAATATACTTTCTGATTTTTTTTTAATACAACCCTTTAGTTTATGTTCTGTATATTTTATTGAAACATACATAACATAAACTAAAAGGTTATATTATTGTTGTATTACGAGTACTTATAGATTTTTTACATTTTTCTTGTTACTTTTGTAAAAACGTGATACTAAAATTTTATTTAAAGAAATAAAGAATACTGTTTTATAGAAAAATATCGCAATGAATGTTTTCTACGTTATTCATCCTAATTCTATAAGAAATTTACTGTCTTAGCAACATTGCTAAAAATTGTAATCAAGTGAAACAAAAATGTAAAGCCAGTCATTTTCCATTTTCATTCAGTGTTCGCAATTATTACTGGTTATTGGTTATAGCAATTTTGATAAGAGATAGTAACTGCATGGAAATGGAGTGAATATCTAATTCTGGGAGAATATTTCAAATATTTTTTTAACTGGAATGAATTTGGAATGTTAAATTTTTTATTGTCTTTTTATACATACTAAATCGTTTCATTTACAATGGGGATCATTTTAAATTTTTTTTTTTTTAATAAAATCGTGAAAATCGAGTCACTATAAAATAACATGAAATATACGACTTTTCATTCATAAATTTGCTAATAAACTTTCGCGGCTGTAAAATTCGTGACGCCATGATTTGTTACTCAAAGACATTCCTCTCTCTCTCTCTCTCTGTCACACACACACACACACACAAATTTACGGTCCACGTGGTTTCCATTTGCTGTAGTAAACAAACTAACCTAAAATTGTGAATAAAGGTATGTAAATGAAACATTTATTAAAATAAATATGAAGAGTTGTATGAAATATGTTTTTAGTTAACAATATGTTGCTGTCACAAATTCAAACTGACAAGTGATAACCCAAACAATCATAATTCCAAACACAACCGGTAGATAGCCATTGCCGCATCCATCAAGCCGTGACGTCACCGTCCAAATATTTGAAATTAAAGACAACTTTTAAAAAATCACATTTTTCATTCTAAAGTCTTGTAAGGTGTAAAACATACACCTACATATTTAATTTGACCTATTCTTTCAAGAAAAAAATAAGTCAGAAAATGTGAAATGAACTGTAATACAATTTTTGTAAAAAAAGTACATAAATGTGTAAATCAACATAAGTCAAACAAACACATGCTCTGTTCCATTTAATGCACTTAGCAGATGGCGTTCGTATCAGCGCCAGTTTTAAGTAGCCGAAATTATATTGGGTAAATTTGTTTCTTGGCTCAAATCTCCACCAATCAGAGAAGTCAAAACTATTCCCTTATTATCTGTAATACTGAATGCGTAAGGTGGAACAAAGTATAGTTATTTGCATATGAAGTGTTGAAAGTTGCAATCGTTTGTGTTCGACAAAGGACTTTCGATACGTGTTATACACATTATTTTTTCTACTCCTGCAAGATAAGAAAAATAAGGAAATGAAGAATTATTTTTTTAAAATAATTTGACAATGTCAAGCTTTGTATTTGTGATGCCTAATCTTTGACAACAAACATTCTATTCAAAATTCATAATAAAAATTCATTGCTAGCAGTAGAATAAAAAAACTTTCGTTTTGGTTCGACAAAGAAACACTTTCAGCACTTGGTGCACAAATAACTATTTTCTCATTATCCAGTTACATGTTCCTGAAAATTTTGATCATAGTAACCATAAATAATGTAAAGAGCAATAAATTTCAGTTTTTTTGTGTCTCCTGAAATTTTTGCTGTTTTGACTTATGTGGTTTCTCAAATAGGTGATTCAATTATATTGCTTGTGTAAATAAAAGTTAATTGTTACATAATGTATGTAAAAATAGACATCTTGTAAAATTTGTGTATTTTAAATATTTATGAAATAACTCTTTATGATTCAGTATATCCGCAATTTTGTAATTTAGTGCTTTTATGAAGAAACCCAATTTTGCAAAATAATTTGCAAAGTGGAAACTTTGGCAGAATTAATGATAAATGTCATGCGAACTGCGAAAAATACACCACGCTCACGCAATTTCCACGAACAAGGTCATTATTCTTTAGTAGAGCAACAATGACGAAAAATTGTATTTAATGTATTCCAATCGTATTAGTATAATGGAATTTTCTTTACTTTAATTTAAATAATTCACTAGTCAGTACAAAATGCGATGAAATTTTCAATAATACATTTAGACGGTCAATAAACCATTATTACTTAATTAATATTTTGAGAAAATCTCACACTACTTTGTTCTGGAAATGATAATAATGGTATCAAACCATTTTACTGGTTCTGGTAGATTATGAAAGCTTTTTAATTCAATAAAATAATTTTCTAAACGTGGTGTACGCGCTATTTTATTTGCTGTCGATAATAAATTAAAAAGTAGAATATAGTCAATGTGTTGCTAAAATAAAATTACATATCTTTTTAATTTCAAAATTCGAATAAGTACCTTCTATAGTATTAGTAAATATGAGTTCTCCGCGGATTTCTCTGTTCAAATTTCTGTATCTATTAAACACAGTAGCAATTTAGAAATATACATGTTTGAATTGGCGCCAAATTACACTGCCTATGACGTCCAAGAAATACTAGCCAATGACAGAACTGGAAAGATAAAAATTCTTCATATTGAGGCACTACTAAAATTATTTTCTTTTACTATTTTACTATTTCTTCTATTTGAGCACACTAGCACAAAACTCTTCTACAACCATGTTTGGTCTTTACAAAATATAAAAATCAGTAATATGGACAGAACTATAGTAGTTAGTGTATGTATAGTTGGCAGCTGTCAACTCGTTTAAATTGTCGGCGGCAAATTTAAGACACTCCATCATTGGTGAGTAGTTTGCCTACGTTATCATGCGATAGAAAGGTGGCAATTTAAATATTATATTGGAACACCCAGCAATGGATAATACGTCGTAATGATATATTTATTTTATTTATATTTTCAGAGACAATTTTCTCATGAAAAAGAGTAATATGAAAGAAAATAAAAATATGGGTAAAATATTTTTTTTTTATTCTTTCTATTAAAGCAAAAAAAATCTGATGTGACCAACACAATACCTTCCGTCATTTAATTTTTATTAATTTAAATACATACCTATGGGGTTTCGTCTTGTTGCCGCGTTGCTGATGTCTGGTTGTGAATCTGGGGAACCCGATTCGATCCCGATCAACGTTAAATATTACGAATTTTAAATGGCACAAAATTGTCCCCTGTGTTGCACTCTCCACGCCAACAATGAGGGTACGCTTGGTAAACGCCCGCACGATATAAATATGTCATCATCATTACCGAACTCTGTGTACAAAGCAGATAGCACACCCAGCAATAGGTAATATGCCGTGATAATATATTTATTTTTTTATTTAAATACATACTTGCATATTTACTAATGCTAGAAATTATGTATATTAAATTCCTTTCAATTTTCGTTTTAAAACATTATTATTATTAATTTAAGGGTACGTTCGGCATTGACATCTACGGATTGCTCAGAGCTCATAGGTCACGTGACAGATTTCACAGATGTTTACTAATGCCGAACGCTCCAGATTTATAGTTTAGGCGGGAAATTATAATACACAAATGTGTAAGTAGGGCTGTTTTCAGTAACTTATTAAAAAGTTGTTTTTTATTGTATTAAAATATATATTTCTAAAAGTTTTCGTAGTATTTATAAATTTAATTTTGTAGGTATTATTAAAAAATAAATGAAGACATGGACATGACTATGGACGAATTCAAAATGATTAAAAAAATTGCATATGCATTGCTGCTGTTGCTGTTAAAATTTGGCAAATAAAATTATGTTTAATTTTAATAATATATTTTATGATTACCGTCATCAATTAATTCTCTATTAACTGATGGGGATACCGGCGATGGTGAATACGAGCTTTCTGACAAATGTTATATGATGTGTTTTGCGAAATTTTTAGAACATACTTTCTGGCTTACCTAGAAATTCGCAATCTTTATGGTCTTTCTACACATGTTTCTCCATTGTTTCCATAAAACATGCTTTAAATGAACATAAAGGGTACATATATATAAATTCAATTCTTTGTTCATTTTAACTGTTACTCCTGACTGGCTACTGACGTAGAACTGAGAGTTCAAATTCCTTGGAACACATCTGGTGACTACATGGTCCAGAATTCTAAGAACTACCCTTCGCCGGTTTAAATTTTTGTTCGCCAATATCTACGCGGGATTTTTTAACTGACCCGCTATAGAAATGGCAGTTCAGATTAAGGCTTATTTATACGCATGCTCAGAATCGAGAGCTCAGCATGCTCGATGACAAAGCGCCGAGCACATAGAGCGAGCTCAGCTCAATGCCGAGTTCAATGCCGAACGCTATAGATCGCCTGATGTCAATGCCGGACACAATCGAGGGCTCTGAGCGCTAAAAATGTTAATACCGAACGTATCCTAAAATTATGTATATTAAGTTCCTTTCCATGTTTTTAAAACGTTACTGTTATTAATTTGAAATGATTATTTTTTTAACAGTGACATTTATCTGTCAGTTACATACATTTGAGCCTTACTGTGTAACCATGGAGATGTGTTTAAAGCATAAGTTCCGAAATAGTATAATTTTTATATTTTATAAAATTTATCCATAAAATATATAGAAAAAGTATTAATGCAAACCTGTAGAAAATGAAATAATCTTTAATTTTTATAATAACAAATTGCGAAAAAATAATATTTAAAGGTATTTTTTGAAGAAAAACTATTTTGAGCTTCAAGTAAACTGCCATTTCCGGATATCCGATAGACACCAAAATCTAATGGCTTCTTTCCATATTAGAATAGGTAGATGTTTCAAAAGATTCTGAATGATAGTATTTGAGTTAGAGTGCCCAGAAGATCCATATACACATACACACACACATACACACCGACAGACATTATCGTGAAAATGTTAAAATTGGGTTATAGGAACCTTAAAACGTAGTCATTTACCAAAATCTCGATATGCGATTTTTAGCACGATCCCTATACCTCCCTTACCAAGGGTAGCGGGAGGTAAAAATTGTGCAACACCCCATTAGGACACTTAATAATGAAATAAAAAAATAAGATAATAATAATAATGTAATAATAAAAATCCGTACATTAGAAGATATTTAAACCCTTTTACAATTTGTGACGTCACGATCCCAATTCTGATAACTTCATATTCTTGAGGCCTGTGCGCATGCCCTGTTACGTTATGACAACGAATTGGTGTAGCAAGAAGTGAATAGGCCCATGTGTCAAACCAAACACAAAAAACACACTAGATCTACAATTATTTCTAGTAGACTATATTATATTTTCGTTCCTACGTTTAAAAAAAAATGCTTGTATCCAATGGCCCCTCATGGCTTTAGGGGCCGTTACACCACAAGCAATTTTCAAAAATGTTAATTAATATTTATTTCGAGTTTTATTAATTTTTTGGAAAAATAAAAAATAGAGATCTAAATCTTATTATTAAGATTAAAATATAAAAAATCGTCGAATCCCCCAATTTCCTATAATTTTGAGATAACACAGAACCAACAATAGGATATGAATAAATCCATGCAATAGCGAAAGGGTTAAATAATATAATTTTCCAAAATTAAACAAATATACTGTTGTTTAATACATATCTTTAAATGTATTTCCTGTTTACGAACAAAATTTCTTCTTTTTCTTTTGCCTAAAAACTAATTTAAAATTTGCCTTTATCTAAAAATATTTCCCCAGCAAAATGGTCAACCCTGCTTTTATTGATTACATCCTCTACTGCGCAACGTTTCCAAGTATCATAATCACCCTCACCCTTTGTCTGTTTCTGCACCAAGTTAGAACTCAAATTAGAATATTGTAGTCAAAAACAGTGAAAACACGGTCAACTTGTAAAATGGCGCGAAACAGCAATGAGCTCAACATCATTTGTTTCACCC
Organism: Harpalus rufipes; assembly: GCA_951394225.1. Classification (NCBI taxonomy): domain Eukaryota; kingdom Metazoa; phylum Arthropoda; class Insecta; order Coleoptera; family Carabidae; genus Harpalus; species Harpalus rufipes. Next base: position 12,003,405 of record OX596275.1, read on the forward strand.
TGCGACAATGGGCCCTGCTTCTGGCCATTTTGGCCTTTGTGAGTAAACATTGAGGTTGTGTTAGGAAAATAAGTGACATTTATTATTGTTGTAGATCATAACAGCGGTCCTGACGTTTGGCATGATGCTAGGATTGAGACATACTAGAGATGCATGGGAATTGGTGCTTACGGATTTAAATGATGAGGAGGAAGAGGAAAGTGAAAATCCTAACTGGGTCTCTTGTACATTTGATGATTCCGAATACTTCAAGCAGTATAAATCTAATAAAAGGTTGTTGCATAAAAGTCAACATGTTGTGCAAGGTAAACATGAAAAAAATAGATGTGGCCTGAACAGATCTCAAGTTCCGATTAACTAATAAATAAATATATCATTATGGCTTATTACCCATTTCTGGGTGGGCCAATTTGTTTTTATTCGCAGATTTCGGTAATGATAATAAACGTTAGTATGAAAATCATAGGGGTGATTAGGACTAGCACTGTTTTATCTCCGTTTCGGAGAAAATTTCTTTAAATAAAATGTGTACAATGGGGTCATTTTAAAAAAAGTAGTCGATGTTTTTATGAAATCGTGAAAACCATCTGATTTAAATAAATATATTAATATAAAATAAATTAAAGTATGCGATTTTTAATTCATAAATTTGCTAATAAACTTTCACGGCTGAAAATACAAGACTAAATTCGTGACGTCACAGCTTCATACACAAATACATTTTTCACATACTTTTATGCTCCACGTGATTTTCGTTTAGCCATTGTAAACACAAAACAGAAATCTAACCTAACATTATGACAGGTGACAGCAGTGTACACGAGAGAGAATATTATTATTATTGTGTATTTCTTTAAAAGTAAAATAAATAGCAAAAGTTTCATTAAATAGTTCCAAATTTAACTGGTAGAGCTCGACTGTCGTGTATCCGTGAAGCTATAGTTACTAGATAATATTTGGCTGACTCGTTCGCCATATTGGAGCCAAATGAACGCAGTAAATTAGGTTTAGGCAGTAACTATTTTTCATAATTAAATATATGTATAGAACAAGAAAAAATATGGTTCGTTAAGTTTTTTAAGGTTATGTATTGCATAAGTAATAAAACATATGAAAGTATTTACTTCTAAAAATTATATCCATTTCTCAAATGATTTGCACAATTTGGAACAGAATAATCCGTCGTTGTGGATAATTTCTATGATTAATAATACTGTAACATTGAGATTGAATGATTGAAGTGGCTCCAAAATGGCGGACGGATTAGCTGTGATTTATCTAGTAGCTATACGTGAAGCTGTGACGGCAGCGTTAAAATATTTGAAATTAAAGGCAACTATTAAAAAGTTATATCTCTGATTCTAAAGACTTAAGGTATACACCTACATATTCAGTCTGACCTATTCTTTCAAAAGTAAATAAATAAATCAGCGACCCCATTAATTTTTCTACAACCATATTTGAAGTATTTTACTCGAAAATAATCCATAAACGATTAACAGAGATAAAATAATGCTAGTTAACACATTAATCAGTTGTTTGTACTAGTATCATTCTGTCGGTGTCAGAATATTGTTAAAACGAATACTCGGAACATCCCTATAATCTGTCCAACATCAAATTATACGAAACGTGAGGAAGGAGATCTATGTCAGTTTTATGCGACAGACATCAGGCAAACACGTTAAAACAAAGTATTTTTTTTAAGTGAATTCTATTATAGCAGAGGGCCCTTTTGTAGTATAAATACAATTATTTTTTTTAAATACAAGATTTAAAACTTTAAAAATTCAAAATACATAAATCAGTCATCAGTACAAGTAAAGTATTTAAGTTTGACTAGAAATATTTATTTCTTTTCAGTGTTGATATTCTTGCTGGATATAGGGACAATATTCGGTTGTCTGAATCAAATAGCATGTGGTGTGATGATATACGGTATATGTTTCCGATCTGCTAATTGTGTTCTACCTTGGCTCATTATAAGTGGTATAACATATACTCTAGTTGGAGCCACCGTCTTGGTTTCTTATTTTGACTTTGTACCAGGAGTGTATGTGTCCCTCAACAGTCTCAGTAAGTATATTCTTCACTCTGTTATTTTTTTTACCTTTAAATGCAGCAGTTATGAATAAGCTAACTTGCATATTCTCAATTTGTAACACGCACCTGGTGTCCCAAGAAATCCTTGATATAGTAATTAAGCATGAGAAAAAAGTTTTTTTTTCAAATACTATCTGTTCCGTAAATTTTTTTTTGGGATGTTTTATAAAATATTAAAGAACAATTTTTATAAGACACGTTTTTTTGCTTGCGTCAAAATTTAGAAAACGAGCCCTGGCGAAAAAAGTTTTATAAAAGGAGTCTTTATAGTATTATTTTTTATATTTTACGTCTTTTATATACCTGCTAATAGATACTTGTACATCAAGTGAGTTAAAGTTTATTCATGAAATTCTTTAAGTGAATAATAGTTATTTACGATACAATTACGTAAAGATAGTCTTTAGTCACGAATGGGTCAGAATAAAAACACGAGCGTAGCGTAGAAAATAAAAAAAACTATACTGTGTTCCACCTTACCAATTCAGTATTGTAGAGAATAGGGCATAGTTTTGAACTCTCTGATTAGCTGAAATTGGAGCCAAGTTTACGCAATGTAATTTCAGGCGTGTCAGTGTACATGACATGTGACATCTTGTGTCATCTTATGTGCAATGTCAAATATCATCTCTCTCCTATTTGGAAAGCAGGTAGATAATAATTTTTATTTCATATTTACTGATTAGAATATACAAAGTTTCGATGACATTATGCTACCTTTTAAATACTTCAATAAAATGTCAGATGACAGCTATAATTTTGTTGGTTTAAAACTGGGGCTGATGTGAGCGCCATCTATTGAATTGGTTAAATGGAACAGATTATAATCAATTAATAGGCTGGGCTTGATAATCGTCGTTGATACATGTCAAGTTGTTTATTTATAAATTATAAACAAGCTTTATTTTCTGTCATTTGTGTTGTGAAAAATAATGCAAATAGCTAATCTGTGTGATAAATACTGTGGTGAAAGTGTTATTTTAAATGCATTATTATTTGTATAGCAGCGAGTTAAAATTGTCAAAAAAAAATTATTCACTAGCAAATAAACAGTTACTTATAGTTGTTACTATAGAGTTAATAATAGTTTAAAACGTCAAAATTGAATAAAATATTTAAAAACTTCTATATTAAACCGAGTTCATTTAGGAACATTTGTATGTGTAATGTTGTAGTTGGCAACGTAAGATTGACATTTCAATTATTTGAAAGTTCATGTCAATTCGGATTTATGAGTTTGAAAATTTAAGCAAATATAGTACCAACCTACTAAAACAAAAAATTGCGTATCGAAATAAATGCTCTTTCGTTACGCAATTAGGTTTCGTAATCACTTCATTATGAATGTAAAATATAAAAAGAATTTTACAGCATAATATTATGAATTTTTGGATGCCAAAATTTTTGAATTTACATACATTTATGGTAACCGAGTGAACTTGGGGCACAAGTCTCATTTTTCACAATGGGGTATTCCAGTAATTTTTTTTTATTTTTTTCTTCTGAAACTTCCATAAATTTGAAATACAAATGTGAAAATTTGAGTTTTTTATTGTGTCATTTCCGCGAGATATGAATTTTTGAATTATGCTTAAAAAATTGAATTATACGGTATGACGTCTATTCGCTTCATCACGTGATCTGTGGAAAGACTACAGCTGTTAGTCGCTTGGCTTGGAGCGAGTGAGGGGAGGGGAATTGGTTTGTTCACAGTGCCAGATGCTATTTTGTTTTGGATGACTTTCATTTGTTTTATTTGTTTTGTTATCCGTGGATTTTAGTTGTAACTATATTAAAGTATTATTAGTTAAGAATTTGGTTGCTGTCATATCAAAACTAGCAAGAAACACAAACAAAGATCAGCTGAGAGTTATAGAGCGAATGAATGTCATACATCACGAGAATCTTTTCCGCGCTAAAATAAAACACATGGAAAATCATATTAAATAAAACAATTTTGAGTTTATTTTTCAGAATTCGGTCGTTTTTCAACCTAATTAATAACATTATAATGTTTTTTCTTTTAAATTTTACTACACTGGAATACCCCATTGTAAGATGATATGATAAATTTATATGATATCATTTGTCATGATATTATTTGTCAAATGTCAACAAACACATGTACCAAATTCGTATTTTCATCTTATGCGAAACCAATATTATCAACATACGTTGTAAATACATATAATATCACATTTCGATGAAAATTGAGAATTGGGCCCTTAATTTAAAATAATAAAAATAGATCTATTATGTGGTACATTAAAAAAAATGAACGTTGCTTATCTGACAAACGTTAGAAGTGTTTGACAGTTAATTCGATGTTCATTTTTTAAATACACATACTATAGGTACTTCATTTCAGGCAATAAAATAGCGTTGGTTTAGATAGGGATACAAATCCTGCCCTTTGATTGGTCAGAATGCAAACCTAGTTCACAAAAACGAAACAAATACCACCTGCAGTTCTCAGTTATAAAATAAAATCTACAGAATTATGTGATATTTAACCATTCAGATCTTGTACATTTTTACAGATATTTATTATTGACAAAATTTGGTTTCACGAATTTAAATTACTTATTTAATGCATGTAAAAACGGTCGGCTCTCAAGCGCCATCTACTACTTTAAATTAAGTTTACATTATTACCAAAGACGTAAATCAAAGATTTTGGTATAATTTTTTTTTAGAGTTTTACGCTCTAAAATTCTCTATAAAACATTAAATTTTACGGGACAGATAATGGGTACAAAAAACCTATTTTTCAATGTAAAATTGGGGTACTGGGACATCCGGTATTTATCATTGGTGCTACAAAGAAAGAATTAACTTTTTTCCTTTTTTTCAGTCGTCGCAGTGTCCCTATCTACTCTGTTCCTTATTATCTGGTACACCATCTTGCTCTATTATTACTACTTGTTCCATCCTAATTGTGCTGGTAAGAAAGTGGGCACTATTACCCCCACTATTATGCAAGCATATGGTGGGTATATTCATAAAGTGGATGACACTCCCATCGAAAAGAAAATCATTGTGTAATCATCAAGATGTTATCAACTTTTAATGGCTCAATGTTTGTAAGAGAATGTTGTAAATGTTTAAGTTTGGTTCCGTTGTGATTATGTTAGCATGCGGAGTTTTGTTCGGGAAATTGCTAGGGAATTTTAATATTTCAAGAAATAAAACAATGATTAAAGTCATCAGATACAATAACATAAATCAAAACTAGATAATATTTACAAATATATGCACAAAGATATACTGTAATAAATAGTTTCATTGAATATAAAGGAGTATATAATAATTAAAGTGCTTTGCTTTATACAGGGTTTTAAAAATAAAACCGTAGCAGCATAAGTACAGACCAAAATTCTTAATCAAAATGGGCCCGCAAATTAACTATTTTCAATTCTTAAAATATTTATCGTACTACTTCTGGAGAAAAAGGAACAACGAGAAATCCAAGCCCTTTACGTTGGTTTTGATATTGAACGTAATATGCATGTCAGTCGTGTTAGAATTAGAATACATAGCTCATATCTTTAAAATTGTTACTTTGCGGACCCATGTTGACTAACCCTTTAACTACAAAACAAAAATTTGTGTAACATGACTAACGCCAAAGACGATTAAACATAAGCATTATGAAACTCGGTAGTCATTAACAGACGAAACACAAGTTTTGTGAAACAGGGCATTCGTCAATATACAATTGTTTCTCGGATACGGGACACCTCGGTTATTTTCTTTATTATTGGAAATAGAAGAAAATCATTCAAATGAAATTTGTAGTAGGTCAAGGATGACATTCACTTATTGAAGAAAATTTTTTTTTAACCAATGGGGATAATATAAAGTTATATTTTTTAAATGGGATGGTATATATTTTTTACGCTCACTTGATACGAGTGATATTTTATATTCTTACATAACAAAAATATTGAGAATAATTCAATTGAAAATTAAATTATATTTGAATGATTTTCTTCTATTTCTAATAATAAAAATAGTCGAGGTAGGATAGTCCCGTATCCGAGAAAGACCCTGTATTTCTTTCGTTTCCACTCATTTTGGTCTGTAATTTATACTTCTATATATTTTTTTGGTTTTAATAACATCTTGTATATGAGAATGAAGTAAAAATTAGTGATAATTTTATTGGGACAGAGAAATACATGTAGAGACATCATTTAGATAGTTTTTTTTAAATGTATCTTCCGTTATATAATTTGTAACGAAAATATTGGTTATAAATTTTAAAATGTTGAATAGTACGTAAAATCTTTGTATACGCTGCCATATTGTAATACAACATTATAGTCCTCGATTTGTGTACTCCAAGGACTTTCATTAGAGGTCTTAGACCATAATGAATCCATTAGAGCACTCAGTACCATAATGAGCTATAATAACGAGGTACTTGTTTATAAACAAATATAAAACAGCATATCTGATTTTGTAGATATTTTTTGTTCAATACTACATAATTTATTTTCTTTCTTCATTGATTTATGATAGCAAACAAATTTTGTATGTAATACGGATCGTAACTTATCATAAATTGTAAACGTTATGTTATCAAACTTCACGTATAGTACCATGATAATTAAAGTTATGATCCTTATAACATAAAAATATATGTTGAAAACTTGATGATTGGGATATTTCATTAAGAATACGAACCTGGTGGAAAAATTTGGAACTAAAAATAAGGGAGCAATTTTATTTCATTCATATGTTTTTTATATACGCGCGTAGTTTATATAGTGGAAAATAGATAATAGAATTAATATTTACAATTAATTAACCTATTATTTAATATTTATTGTAAAACTGTCCCTAAGAAAAAACAAAACTGTGAAGATAACGTAACAATATAACTAAAGTATTTAAAATGAAAAATAATAATTAAACTACCGCTACAATTAATAACACAGGACACAACCTCTACCTAAAATAATAATAAACACAGAAAGAAGAGTCAAAATACAAGAATCAAAGAAAAACTACTGACAGCAATGATACGCGTATGGAAGTTAAACAAAAGTGCTCCCTTGTCGAAGGTTTGGCGTTGGTACACAACGCCATTTCTACGTAGTGAAATATCCCAATAACATAGAGTCCACCATTTATTTGAACTTTTATGTGCTTGTAGTACAGACGCAGTATACAAAGTAAAACATTTGATTTACACATACATATTTTGAACAGTATTATTTAATAATTATTTTCTTTTGTCCATTCGGACATACGTACAATAGACATTCAAAAAGTAGAGAAAAAAAGTTTAAAGTTTACGTTTGATAACTGTCTTAATTTTTTTTCACCTCCTTGTTAAATAATGGTAAAGAAAGTAATAGCCCAAATCAGATGTCCCACTTTTCATTATGCTTACTACATCGTATCATTTCAATCATTTATTTCTTTTACTTTATTGAAAATATATGAAGGCATATTATATAAATTATACATAGTTTAAATTTGATGTAAATTTAAATTTATTACAGTAAATCTACGCGCGCTACTATCAGTTACCACATACAACAACAAATAATAATAACAACAAATAATATTGAACAACAAAAATGTCTCATGAAATGTTTAAATTTGCAGGTTAATCCCAAAATTCTATATGTATTTTTCAAATTAATTGTGCGTTTACAATAATAAATTCTGTGTATTTCCGACCAAATCAATTCGGACTGGCTGTGTTGGTAAATTTTTAGAATTTCGTCCTATAATTATAGACAAACTGGCTATAATAGTGTCTAACGATCGCGAAGAAAAATATAAAACTCAATTGTATATGGTATTAATGGAATATTTATCAAACTAGCTTATAGCTAAGCACGATTAGGAAAATGTATATTTCTGATCTGACAATATCGTTGCAAGGATAAATATTTTGATAGTTTATAAAAGTTCAAAATTGCACATTCACATTTATAAGGCCTCTTGTTCCATTATCAATATATAGAAGCAGGGATTATTTAAAAATCAAAAATAAATTTAAATTATTTTTAGAAGCACTTGTTACACATGGATTTGAAAGCCTTATCGATATATTGTGATACTTAGGGATTTCAGCTTTTTCTTAATCTTTATCCTATATCAGTCAATTCGTTGACTTTTGCTTCCATTTTCGTTTAGATTTTAGAAGACTGATAGACATGCTTACATTTAGTTCATAGTTTATCTTCCAGTTATTATTTAAGAGTTTATCATATGTTGAAATATAACTTACATATATCTATTTAATAAAGGAGAGACTACGTTATTAAATGCATATGAAATAAGTATATTTATAAAATAATAATATTGTAGATCTAAAAGTATTACTTTATAGAATTAAATTTATTAAGTTCCAATCTTTACAATAGAATCCCGAAATAAATATCTACTGTTGCTCAATATTAATCTGGTATCATTATTTTGAAAATATTAATTAATGTATTAGGATAATAGAAAACGGCATACCGCAGAATTCCATAAAAATGGATAAGAACATGATATATTTATTATCTGGTAGACAACAATAATATTATATTATTCTACAAGAGGTGATGATGGTTATAACTCAAGAGTATGAAGTGTGCGACACGAATGGACCTATTGCACAAAATGAGAGGTATTGAAAAGTGAGACGTTTTCAATGCGCAGTTGATTTTCTGCGCATATACATACGTGTTGAAATGAGACGATTTTGTTTTAAATTCAAAAGGCCATCATGTCAATGTTAACATCAACAGTCTATAAAAAAATTAGAATTGCTAAATGATTTGAATCACAGAATATGCGAAAGATATTTTAAAATGAGAAGTGAAACATCACCTATACAAAGCTTTAGAAAAACACCGCTAGATGACAGACAATATGTCACACGGCAAAGAGACCTTTAGCGCAAAGCTTAGCGTATTTAACAAATACGTAAAGTTTAAATTTATTATTAAAGTCTTGAAGGTTAAAAGTAACTAGTCACTAGCGAACCTATCGAGAAAAATAGTGCTAAGGCTCTCATTACTGTGCAATATATCCATTGCACATGGTTATTCATTCCGATGAGTAATATAGCTGAATTCACTAAAGATGATTATAAGATTACTTGTTCCAAGTATTAGGAGGCACTTCTCACGGCTCCTTAGATTTAAAGGAATAAAATAAAACCATGGAAACGAAATGATTGATTTTGACAAGTTCGATAAAATGTAATAAAATAAAATGTCAATATTTGTGAAATATAATTTTTGAACATTTGTGCATTAATCCTTTTATTATAGTTAATCACTGCTAATATTCTAAAAGGTTATGGGCCAAACACAACACTTTATATTGACGACTGGAATTACCGATTGTACCTGTTGCAATTTTTATTATTGGAAACTGTTTTAAAATAATATGCATACTTTATTTCACATATTAAACTTTTGTAAATTATATATCTGATTTATATATAATCATGAATACATTTGGTTAGTGTAATCTACACTTGTAAATCCACGGAGTTATTCAATTATTTAAGAACACAAATATTAAAAAAGGCTAGGTATATTAAATAATTTTCTTTTAGTTGAAAGGTTTTAAACAAATACAATGTAATGTATAAAAGTTTGTTAGATTCAAATAATAATGAGCGAAATTTGTTTTCTGTATACAGTATGTTTCTTTTTATTATGTCCACTATTGCTATCTCGAGAACTACAAGAGCTACGAGGTCGGTTAAATGAGCAAACAATTTCTATTTTACTAGACTATTTTAATGAGCGAATTTTTTTTAACCAGTGGCTTTCAAACTATGGCGACCAATTTTGTTACTTTAAATGGGACCATATACTTTTTATTTCCTTATTGATAGAGAATTTTATTCTGAACTCTGTGATATAATATTTGCATATCCTTAAATGGCATTTTTTTGAAAATATTCATGTTTAGATTTATATTAGTTTAATTTCATTATAGCTAAAATAAATGTGCCATGGGTGATACAAGTGAATATGGATTCAGATTCTAGAGTGCTGTGACCGAAAATGGAGGACTATTTAAGTAGAATTTGTTAATTTATGTGTTTGTTATTTTTTGTTACAAAGTAATTATTTTTCACATTCATTTGTGTCGTCCATACAATATAATTTAAACATATTAAAATAAAACTAATATAAATCTAAAAATTGTCATTTAAGGGTATGTAAATAATATCACTTAATTCAGAATAAAATTCTTTATCGAATAAGCAAATAAAAAATATATAGTTCCATTTAAAATAATAAAGTTGGTCTTCACAGTTTGTGAATCACTGGTTGAAAAAAATTAAGCTCATTAAAATAGTCTTATAAAATAGAAATTGTTTGCTAATTTAACCAATCTCGTAACTCTTATAGTTCCCGATATAACACTAGTACACAAAATAAAATGAACATCCTATATACAAATCTGCACCTGAATCAATAACTAAAAATTATTTTGCATGCTTTGTAACGATAAAAATTAGGTACGAAAATGTCGAAAATCACTCCAAAAATAGCAATAGCCATGGAATTGAAACAAATAAATTAACAAATATTTAATTTTTTTCTGTAGTATTGTAGAGTTAGGTTAATTTCGTTAACAAAACAAAAAAAAAATCAACGCACACAAAACAGCTGATTCAAAGCATTTCAAGGTCGCAAACGATTTTGAATTCGTACCTTGAATAGCCATCTTTTGTGAATTAAGCTATAACCATTACATGCGATTTTACTATACATTATCTACGATTCAATAGTATGTTGCACTTTTCGGTTTGAATATATTCGTGAGTTTTGACAATTCATAAATTACGGTAATAATGTTTAAATTTTATTATGGTTAAAAAATAGTGATTGGGTAACGTACTACGAGTTTTGAATGAATATATCATGTCTAAATTGTTCACCAGGGTTAGATAAATAAATAAATGTATTATAATAGCTAAATACGAAATTTTATACTCATAGCTAATGTGGATATGGTACTCTGAAATAATATCATACAATATTTTTTATTGTAGTTAATAATGTAGTCTCTCCTTGTTACTGTTTCTTTCAGAAGAAAATATCTCAAATCGAAAAGCAAGTGTAAAATTGATAATATTTTATTTTATATTGTATCAGGAAATATAATTTACATAATAAAAAATATAGACACTACATGATATCTTGTTTGCAAGGTTATGATACTACAGCAAGCGAATATGACCAGGGTATCATAAACAAAATGGCGTAAAGTGATGCAAACATATATCTATTAACTAATATATTGCTAATGCTCCTATCTTTTACGTAGAAACCAGTTGAGGCAAAGAAAGAGAGATGGGAATATCATTGCTGCATAAGTCTGTCACTCTCTAATTCCGGTTTCTTAATTTTGCGCATGCACGTAATATTTGAATTCTATTGGCTTCGGTGACAGCGACGGTCAGTTGATCCAGCGAGCACATGGTTAGTTTCATTCTTTCATTTTCTGTTTGTACTTTGAGTCGTTCATACCGTTCGTATTCAGTCTTAGGGAATAAAATCATTCACAGTGGCAGGAAAATTGGGTTTCTGGGCTTTTAATTAATATAACAAATATGTTTGAACTTTATGATGAACAAAAAATAGATTTAGAGTTTTTATTGACTTTTAAATTAAGTCAAGATTTTCTTGAAACATTCTTCAGCGCCATTAGGAGCCGGGGCGAATTTAATAACAATCCCAATGCGCTACAGTTTGAATCTGCGTATAAAAGACTACTGATTAAAACAGATATTAAATCAATGCAAAATGCCAATTGCTTAGTGGACGGCATAAATATATTACAGGTCTCTTCGAAAAGGGAAAATTTTAAAAATCCTGTTTGTGGGGAGGATTCTGTGAGAGTAAGTAGATTTGACCATGATTATGTAAATACGATGTGGGGTCTAAACACCTATGTTGAAAATGTAGTAGAGTACATAGCGGGATATGTTCTCAGTAAAATTAAAAAAATGAACATCTGCTCATTTTGTTGGGACTACTTATGCTCTGATAAAAGAGAAAGCTTATTAATAAACATAAAAAATCGGGGAGTCTCCTATACCCCTCAAAAGACATGATATTTATATGCAAACGCGCTGAAAGGATATTCAGAGAAAAGCAAGAACAAATGTTTAAAAATAAAAAATTAAAACAACAGATGGTTCTTACCATAGTTTTCCATATGTATTTAATACAACAGAATTTTTAAACCACATCAAAGAACAAACCATTTTAGACAACCACAAAACGCAAATTATAAAAAACTATAATTCATACTTTTATAAAAATTAGATTTTGTCACGAGACGAAGTTACTGTCACAGAAAGACGATTATATTCGAAATAAATTCACCAGAATTGTATTATTTAGAAATCAATAAATATTTTAAAAAATATTTCTTTTACTCTTTACCTTCACCAAAATAAATTAATCCTGACCAGATTTAATTCCTATTATTTTTACAGTACAACAAAGTTAATTATTTAATTCAAGTTCAGTACTAGAATATTTCATTGTTATTTATTATTACTAATATTTATGTTGAAGGATTTACACACAAAATAAATAGTAGGTATATTACTTAATTTCTCAGATTTATAATTATATACTCTTACTCTAATACTCCACTCTGCACTCCATGCTATGATTTTGGAACACACCCGGATCAACTGGCCGTCGCTGTCAGCGTTAGCCAATAGAATTCAAACATTACGCGCATGCGCAAAATCACGAAACCAGAATTAGAGAGTGACAGACTTATGCAGCAATGATATTCCTATCTCTCATTGTTTGCTTCAAGAAAAGCACAGGATCCGCAATATATTAGTTAATAGATATATGGATGCAAACCGAACACAAACTGCGACGAATACAATACAAATGGATTCTTGTCAATAATTTGTTTGCATCACTTGTAACAAAACTGTATTTGTTATCTGTGTGAATAAAGGAATATCTACTACTATGTACATGGTTGGTTGCTTCTAACCTTACTTTACCCCATGGATGCAGATTGTTGAATTGAGTATGATTACGCGTGGTCGTCAGTCATTTCGAGGAATTGAGCACTTACGTCTCTTGTACACTCGCCTTTGTTGTTAAACACGAATTTGTAGTAGCTACCATCGGCACAAATTACTGAAAGACAACGAATTAATTATATACTTCATTAGTTTTATACATATACCATACTAAGTTAAATTAAAATGACGCAAAAAGTACAGTATTACATGGTTTTGAAACAAAAAATTTAAACAAATTAATTTGTTGATACATACTGGTTATATACAATATACACTAAAAGTTTGAAAACAATTAAAATTACATGGTGCATTACGAGCCCTAACAACTATATATTGGGACAAAATAAAATTCATATATAAGTCAGGTATTTGACAGTTTATTTGTTTTTCTAATAATTTTTAAAATTTAATATTAAGTAACTAGTTAATTAACAACAATTGGGGCCAATCAGCAACACAAAAAACAAAATACTTATTCTATCATCTCTAATTAACAAGAAAAATGTTCATATTGTGTGGCAACTAAATATTGGGACAGTATAAAGTAACTGTTAAAAATTAAACAAAATAAGACAAGTAGGCTGCGAAAACAATCGGGAACGAAACGTCAGATTAATCGGCAATTATATTATTTATCGTATTGAGTGAATCGCTGCGTTTATAGAACAAAATGGTGCGTGGTATATCTACAAATTCAAAAATTCGTGAATTAGTACTTAAAAATTACTGCGGAAATAAAACAATACGTGAAGTGGCGGATGAACTTAATATTCCTAAAACTACAGTGTGGAATATAATTAAACATTATGGGGAAACGGGAAATATCCTAGATAAAAAACGTAAAAGTCCGGGTCGTCCAAAAATAGTTTCTGATAGAAATAAGAGACTGTTAGTAAAACTGTGCAAAAAAGGCCGAAGAAATACTTTAAGACAAATTACCACTGAATGGAATCATGAAACTGGATTAAATCTGTCAAGGGAATGCTGTCGCCAGTGGATTCATAAAAGTGGACTCAAGTTTTATAAGGTTGAATTACAAATAACAATTTAAAAGTGTAATTTTATACAATTTTTTTCTTATAGGCAAAGGAAAAGCCCCTTTTGACGGAAAAACAAAAGAAAACCAGGCTCGCATGGGCAAAATCTAAACTATCTTGGTCGGTAGAAGATTGGTCCAGAGTAATTTTTAGCGACGAATCAAAATTCGACGTATGTGTTGGCGATCACCGCAAACGTGTGATTCGTACTAAACATGAGGCTTTCCACAAGGATTGCCTAAAACGTACGGTAAAATTTCCTACAGGAGTGATGATTTGGGGCTGCATGGCAGCTTCAGGATTAGGATGCTTTGAATTTATTGATGGTACCGTGAATGCCGCGAAATATCAACAAATATTGCAAAACAGTCTGCTGCCAAGTATCGCGAAGTTAAATGTTGGCGAAAATTACATTTTTCAGCAGGATGGGGCGTCCTGTCATACGGCCAAAACCACAAAAAATTGGTTTGGCGACCACAACGTCAATGTTCTTTCTTGGCCTTCCAACAGTCCTGACCTCAATGTCATCGAAACAGTGTGGCTTAAAATGAAACAAACATTGAGGAACAGCCCACAGCGGACATTACCGGAACTTAGAGCCAAAATAGAGCATATTTGGAATGAATTTACTCCTGAAACGTGCAGATCCTTAGTTGAGTCAATGCCCAACCGAATTCGAGCGGTCATAAAATCTAAGGGCGATGTTACTCCATTTTAGACATAAAAATTCGTGCTATGTCCCAATATTTAGTTGCCAAACAATATGGACATTTTTCTTGTTAATTACAGATGATAGAATAAGTATTTTGTTTTTTGTGTTGCTGATTGGCTCCAATTGTTGTTAATTAACTAGTTACTTAGTATTAAATTTAAAAAAATATTAGAAAAACAAATAAACTCTCAAATACCTGATTTATATATGCATTTTATTTTGTCCCAATATATAGTTGTTAGGGCTCGTACAAAAAATTGCAGCAAAATGTCTGAAATAAAATATGTTCTATTTTTTATTTATTTAATATGCATATTTAAAGCAGAATTAAAGTGAAACATGTTCATAATAACATTTTATTTAAAGAATTAATGATCTCATAAACAATTAATATAAATGGGAAGTACTTTTAGTAATAATTTGCATAATGTAAGTCATGTATAAAAAGACGTACAAGGTCTTTTTTAATATCGTGTGATAGTTTGATAAAACAGACAATAATGCAAAAGAATTAATGAACGTATTTAGAAAAATTTGTCATTTTTTATACGAATGCATTCCAAAGAATATGAAAAACACATTTATTTCTTATACATAAAATCAGGGCTTTTTTGTAATGTAACGCACCGGAACTATTTTCGATGATATTCCCGATTTTATCTATGTGTTTTGAAAATTATAAAACCTACTTAAACGGTAAAAAAATTCTACAAATTTCTTTCAACTAGTTTAAAATATAGATTTTAAACTTACAAAAATTGAATATGTTATTCAAGTATTCCGCCTTTAATACTGGGTTAAATTGTCTTATTATTAATACCAGCTTTAATTCTATTAGGCATTGTATACCTAAGCCCTGCAAATTTTTCTGTGAGTATTGTTCCATATGTCTTGCAAGGTAGGATTTAACTGTACGCGCTGGAATTTTTACGAACTTGTTTTTCATTATGCCAAAACCCTTAATTGAACTATTATCACCCGTCATTTGGCCCATAGTTTTTTTTTAAGTTCTAATTCTAAATTAAAGGAGCCGATAGAATTATGTAGAAATATCTAATCCTCTGTGTAGGTTTTATAACTTGTTGAAAAAAAAAACCGGTCGAACTATTATGAGTTTGGATTCGTATTTTATTTATTTTGATAATTTTCTTAAATTCTGGAATTATAAATTGCGCCAAATTATATAATTACATATTACATGTTCTATTTTTTTAAATAAAAAGTTAACAAAATGTATGTTCCGGCACCAATTTTTGTACAAAAAAGGACTGCTTATAATAATAATCTGAAAACAATGAAAAAGTTAAAAAAATTATATTATTCCGGGTGTCTTATTTCAATGATCTTTAGGGGATCTTATAATTGATTTTTTCACTAATAAATTAATAATTTATGTTTTATTCATGTTATATATTGTTAAATATTTTCAATATATATTTCCATTTTAAAAAATACGTTTGTTATACCTTGAAAACTAATGTTTTAAAAAATCTAATTACAGCACGTTATTCGGTTATTCTACGTAAAAAAAAAAACGTCAAAAGGTGTCTAAACATTTTTTGTATCTCTCATAATAAGCGAGATATTAAACACTATTCCAGTTAAGAATTGACTTAGCATCTTCCATCTTTTTGATTTACAATAGCGTAAAATATGTAACAAAACATTTCAGTCAGTTTTTGAACGTCAAAATGTCTAGAGCTGTAGTCGGAAGTCTAAGGTGTGATTCTGTATTATTATATAATCCTTTAAATAACTGTTTATTTACTAAAGAATTAAAAAAAATCAAATTTTGATATTTCGATGAGCTGTCAAGTATGTCTTTCGCGAAATATAAAACTAGATAAGTTTTATGCGTGTAAAATGGGCTGGCTTCGAAGAGTAACCAAATCAATGCTTAGCTGGAATAGAGTATAGGTAATATAACTTATTAAATGGTATAAGTATGAAAATGATTGAAAAACGAGGGTTAGCTTATAGCTCAAAAAGAAAGACGAGAGAAATTTCCTGAGGCGATTAATAACTTTGCTTCACAAAACTGCTTTATCGCTAAAATTATCAAAATACCTTTAAAAAAATTTGAAAGGGGAAATCTGTATTTTTATTAAAATTTTGATATTTTAAAAATGGAAAATAAAAATCTTCGAATTAAATATCCCTGAATGGGGTAGTTTCGCCATTTTTGATTTTTTTATTAGAAGCAAGTATTTTTAAATTTAAATTTTCCATATTTTTTTATTTTGCACAATTTTTGTTTTTAAATGAGAAAAAAAATATTAAAAATACCGGACATATCTATTCCAGCCACTGTGACGTTACTCTTGCGGTTTCCGTTGCTACTTAGTTCCGACGTGCTGCTCGAAGTATGACAAAGATTTTGCGACGTATGTCTTGCGGGGTAAGGGGAACTTGTTTGTTAGGTTAGATTGCTGTCAAATTAACACGTATTTTTACTTATTTATTTTTGTTTGAGCAAGTCTGTAACGATGTTTTGTATTACAGTTGATAATTAGAAACAAGGTTATGTCCACGGCGTCAGTATGTGGTTAACTGTCACTTTGATGTCACATCCCATCGCTGCAAAACGACACTAGCGACATTTGCGGCTTTAAATATGTAAGCGTGACGTCACAGAGAAGAGGTCGATTTGAATTATTAATATTTTAAATAACTTTTTTGAAATATTTACATAATAAATGGCGAATTTTATTGCAGTATATATCTTATTATGAGTCATATATTGTAAACAAATAAAAATTTCATTAAAATTTAACATATAGTAACTACCCCATTAAAGAAAAAACTGCGTTCTGGTTAAAAAGTAAGAATTGTTTGGCTAAAAATTTGATATATTATCTGTGTTATGAATTCTCCTTTATAGAACATAATAAGACTATTTGCTGCATAGTAACTGGAGATTTTTTTCTGTATAAATAGAATCTTTTTATTTTTTATGTATTTCTTAGCTTACCAATCACAGAATTATTATCCGCGCCAAAGGCACAGACACACGGCGGGCCGTTAGGAACGGTGAACTTGCAGAAGGACCAGTTGGACGTGAAGTACTTAGGCAGGAAGGTGGCATTGGCCAGGGTGCTCTGCTTGTTTAGCTTCGGGTCGTCCAGAGCGAAAATGTGCACCGTGCCGTGGTCGGACGCCACACATAACCACGTTGAACTGTGGTTGAAGTTGATGCAGTAGATCGTCGCCTTAAGAATTTAATTCTATGTACTAATTTTATATATTTATATGCCTATATTTTTGTTAAATAATAAATAACCTATAATTTGGAATGAGAATAATAATGAAAACAAATAATTAAGGGTTGCTAACCATAATAAGATTTCGTGAAATGGAATTAAGGTAGTTGGATCACGAGAGTAATGCCATCTATTGATTCCGTGCCGAACAATGTAGACATACTCAAGAGTTGCCTGCCTGCTTCACATTGTTATTTGCATATTATGTTTATTCTGCTAGGACGCAACAGCTAATGGCTGTAATGGTGAGGTTAACAAAATAAAGAAAAATGCCGAAAGTTAGAAATCATCGCGGATGTTTCTCAAAACATGGGTGGCAGTGCTACCAACAATGCGTGTGAAAATTTCAGAGATTGAAAATATCTGATGAATTTCCAATTAAATTTGTTATATCTTTGAAACCAGATGGGCATGCATGTTTTTCTTTAACTAGTTTTTTCCCCCAGACCTTCATTTATATTCACTCAATTTTTAGTCAAATGTTTATGGGTTATCGCGATTCTAGAAGCAATTATGTCGATGATTTCTTGAGCTTCTCTATACTCGCAATGTTAAATCTTTCAACTTTGGAGTTCAATAACTCAGATCGAAATTAGGCAAGATGACTAAAATTTTGGATTTACATCTAGCTGTACGCAAAAGATTATTAAGATTTTATGGATTTCACTTCATGCTCCAACTACCTTAAATTGAACAGCCTTTGCGTACATTACATACATGAACGGATTATTCAAAGTAAAATTAAATTATTAATAATTGTTTTTTATATTTTTGCCAGCTCAAAGTAATCAAAAACAAATGATACTTCCGATAAACACCAAATATTTCCTCAAACAAAGAAAATACAAGTGATACGCCAAACTGATAATGCATTAAAGCGAGCATTAAAGTTTCATAATTTTGAAATAATACTTAGGTTTATTTTTTATGAAAATGTAAGCTAATATAAAGCTAATTGAAATGAAAATTTGAATCTTCTGGTTTTCACATTTGTGTTGTTAATTCTACATGCAATATTAAATGACTATATAAAACTATTTGAAGCAAATATTTTTTTAAACAAGAGAAATTTATTGTTTTTCATTAATAATCAATAATAATTAATAATTTATAAATAGTGGACAATTTAGTTTTTTATTAATCTTTGCAATGTGAATTTATCACCAAATTCAGTGAACTAAATTATCAAAAAAATGTCAAAAATATGATTTTTTTTGTCTTCCTCTAATTTTGCCGGTGGGTGTATATGTATTATTCCATTCAAAAAATCAATGATGATATCGCTTCTGGCGAAACCTAATCTTTCTTTCCGAGCTTCCAAACAATCTGCTTTTGGAATGCTTTCAAAATAATCATGAATTGCGCTACTACAGCATCAATCTCTTCTTCAAACGAAAACCTTCTACCCCATATTTTTATCAAGTGAATAAAATAGCCGATACTTCAATAATTTGATTAAATAAGTTCTTAACTTTCGTCACTTAATTTCAAATGACGGTTTTGGCCTGCCTGAATTTCTTATTCTCAATAATTCTAGAGTGACTTTTGTATGTAAAAACTACCACATTTTCCAACAAAATACACAACAATCCTACCTGGTGGGCTCCTCTTCTAAGTTCCGTCAATCTCGTCCCCGACGTGGTATCAAACACCCTAATAAGTGTGCCCTTCTCTGAGGCGGTAGCCAACCTCGTACCCTGGAGATTGAGGGCGATGCAGCTGAGCGAAGCTTCGTGTGCAGTTATATCCAACGGCGCCTTCTCCGTGTTAGCTAGGTCCACGATCTGCACGTGGCCCGTCTTACGCCCCGGAAAGGCTAATAATGAGTTGTTGCTATTGGGACACAAAACGCACAAGCCTCGCGGGTTGGGGCTTGTCTCGAAGACATGGAGTTGTTGGGGGGTTTGGGTAAATGTGTAGACCTTGATTACTCCTTCTAAAAGAGAAATACAGTGTTAAAAATAGCGATATTTGATAATGATATGTGACATTAAATTTTTGTTTGAAAATAATTATTTTAGTAATAGCACAATACAATAAGAACAAAGAACAACATCGAAAGGAATATACAATTTATAATTAGTATACAGTGTCCAGGATAAAGTGTCCAACATGGAGATCTCAAAAACTATAAGAGATACAAATCGGTTAAATTTTAGCGGCGTATTGTTTGTCTCAAAATGTGCATAGGACACTAGATATAAACAAAGAAATGTAAATTTTGTAGTTTCTTAAGCGTGGATTACCCGATGTAGTTTTTCTTTTCAAGTCACTTTAAATGTGTCTTTATAAGTGACCCTATAAGTATATTTACACGAACAAGTTTTACCTGAATTAAAATATCCAAGGGTCAAAAGTTGAGTTATACCTACATAAATTGTCATTGAATTTACATCACTTCAATTTTGTGTGTATATTCATCAAGATTTTAATTACTTCTTTATTCCATTTTGCCCTTTTCAATTTAATATCGATCTCTTATAACACCACACTTGTACACATCAAAAATATAAACATAAATGACATTTGACAGTTACTTGATAGTCAAAACTTGTAGGGACTTTTAAGAAAAAGTAGCGCATGTTCTAATTTTTCGTTAAAAGTCTGTTCATCTGTCTCTCCTGCACCTTTGCATCATAGTGCGAGAGAGAAAACTTTTCAAGTCACTTAAAAAGAAAAACTTCATCGTGTAATGTACGCTTTACATTTGCAAATAACTTGAAGTAATAATGAATTTTGGTTTGTACTACTTTAGA
The DNA here is from genome assembly GCA_951394225.1 of Harpalus rufipes. NCBI lineage: Eukaryota > Metazoa > Arthropoda > Insecta > Coleoptera > Carabidae > Harpalus > Harpalus rufipes. The sequence goes on from OX596275.1 coordinate 12,024,311, forward strand.
TTTTTTTTTTTTATTATATATTTTTCCTTGCATTTTATTATAATAAGCGAGATATGAGGTATTTACAAAATTAGCGAAAATCAATTTTTAGCCTGTCACTCAAAAATAAAAGACTAGAAAATTCCTGTAGTGGCTATTTTGGCCCATAAAAATCTACATCAATTTTCTGTAGCGTGCATAATAAGAAAGTTTTTCATATAAGAAAATCGAATTTATTCCACCCCTGTACATAAACGGCTAATTAATTTCATATATTTATAGTCCTAAAGAGCAGTTACCAGCAGAAATTTAAAGGGTATTTATGTACATAAGAAAATTAAAAACACGTAACACATAGAATTTTTATAAATAACATTTCCTGATTATTTTTTTAAAATTGTGAATAATAAAATCTCTTATTATCAGAAATAAAAATTGGCAAAACAGATGTTAAAACTCCTACACAAATTCTTCATTTTATAAATAAAAATAGAAATCATTCTATTAACACAGATTTACAGATCGACTATTTAACACGAGAATCCCGGTGTATGAGTACATAAATAAATAAATATATCATCACGGCATATAACCCATTGCTGGGTGTGCCAATCTGCTTTGTACACAGATATCGGTAATGATGAAATATTTGTATCGTGCGGGCGTTTGCCAGGCGTCACCTCACGGGCACTCATTGCTGGCGTGGAGAGTGCACCACAGGGGTAAATTTTGTGCCATTAAAATTCGAAGTAATTTTTGGCGTCCGTCGGGATCGAACCCTGGTCCCCAGATTCGCGACCAGACACTTAGGCACACGACCCTGAGACCCCATTAAATTGTAAATTTCGGTCTGTTACTGCATGTTTTCGACTATACTTAGAAACAAATGATCATTTATTACTGTTCCACTTTTCATTACATAATTTATTTAAAAATGCCGGTTTGCCGGTGTTTTTGCGGAATAATATTCAAGTGTGTTTCCAATAAGATTACCAATACAGATGCACACAAATATTAGCAAATATGTGATTTTAGCAGCAGTAGGTGTATAACAAATAAATATAAAAACAACATAAGCTACAAAAAAATTTACCTAAAACTACAACTATACGATCCCTTCTTAAACGAACAGCCTTAACAGGAGCATTAAATTCTAATGAAATAGCAGGTGCTTTCTTTAAGTCATCCCACACCATTACCCTGTTCGGAGGGTAAATAGGTCGGGGCCCACCGCCGACCAGAGCGAGATAGTTGCACCTAAATAACATTTCCACGTAACTAAGTCCTCCATCGGGAAAATCTTGTCTTTCTTTTTCTTTTAGTGGATCACAGTTGTAGACTCTAAAACCTGTATCGGTTGCGCAGGCAAAACATCCTATAAAGAACAGATAATTATGGTATTTATACAGTTAAAAAATAATTTTTCTATACCCTGATCTTGGTTGAAACCTGCATAAAGCAAGCCGTTCCCATAAGGGTTAAAAGATCCCAAATTCATAGCAAATAATTAACGACACTATTCTTTACACATTCACGCTACTTATTATTACTTACAGTTCGAATAAAAAGAACTTAATTATTTAATGCAAAACACCATTTTGTTATTAGCGATTTTTAACCTATAAACATAGTGTCGTTGACACAACGGAGTTATCAAGGTCACATAAATGTCAGAAAAGACCTAATCTACTTATTCCTTTTCTTTGCCATATATTTTTTAACACATTCACTACTTGTTTACTATATGCAAATGTGATAAATATATTTACTCACTCAATTACGTTTTACCTTTACCAAAATTTTATTCTAGGGATTTTATAGGATTTTTTCCGCACGTTAATAAAGAAAACTAGAATTATATTGTTGCAAGATTCGCTATTATTACAGTTTAACAATGGAAAAAACAATTGATGCCAACAAAACTATATTTTGTTATAAATATTTTATTGTTTTATTAATTCGCGGGCTCGCATTTAAACTTGTTTTATGTTGGTATAACGTTACTACGTTTATTTTAGCTCACAACATTTTAAAGCACTTCTTTCTTTGTTTTAAGCGATTTTAAAACACATTTTAACTATAATCTTTAATCTAACATTTACATTTAAAACATCAACAATACAATTATTACATTGATAATCTCAACATTTTGGTGAAGATGAGTGCAATGCACTAATGCGCATGCACACAGTTTTGTTGACATTCAACTGTTTACAAATATTGAATTTTATATCGGAGTTTTACCTTGTATTTTCTTTAAAATGTCAGCAGATGGAATGTTTTTAATATCTTTAAACGGTCAGTTAGAGTATGTAGATATAACTGCAGCATCTGGTACTTTATGGCATTGTAAATATGAAATAATAATCGGTCCAGACTGGAAAGTTGTTACTGGTTTGGAAGCAGGTGTTACCCAAACTGCAAATGTGGTAGTGAATGGTGATAAAATAGTGTTTAATTTCCCCATAGAAATATCATTTAAGAGTACGAATCCTTCTGGATGTAAGTGGATATAATTTTGAGATTTTTTTGCGACAAAATGTGACTAATTACATTGTAGGGCCTCAATTAGTGTTAAGTATTTACTCGGGCGCTACTTTACAAGGATATGGTAGGATACATTTACCTTTACAACCAGGATTACACAAATTACGAATGCCTTTATCAAAACCTATTCCGTCTACTTATTTGGGTTATTTAGGTAGTTTTTTCGGTTATCAGCCAGAATTAGTTCAAGCGTCGTTATTAGCAAGTGGTGAAGGCAATCATTGTAAGTTATCGTAAAAAATGAATTATGTATTAGTAGATAATTTTGTTTTGTAGTAATTAGAATGATTTCAAATGGGTATGCATCGTTCTCAATAAATGTATTAACAAAAGGATTACAAGAATTAGGATATGACGTGGGAAGGAAAAATAGTTATTATTAGATTGTTTATATATTTAAGTACGTAATTGTATTTATTTGTAACAGAAAATATATTTAATAAATAAATAATACATATTTTAATCAATACTATTTTGTTTTTTGGTATTATGGTGCTACTAGATATTTGCCATATTTTTCTAAAAGTTCTAAAATAACTCCGTTGGTCCATCCGAACCCTGCTTGTACTGTATATTCCCCACCACCCCCAAACTGTCCTGGCACATTGGAGTCATACTTTTCGAACATTTCACGAGTATCGTGAAAACCTATATAATTTGCCCGAACCCATAATTCTGCTAATTTACGCGCTAATGTTTGAGAATTTTCACTGTCGCCATTTTCTAAACCTTCGATTAGAATAGCTTGAAGTGGCGGCCAAGCGTTTGGAGCATCCCACTGTTCACCACTTTCGATGATCGACATCGGTGTTCCTCCTTGGAATTTGTCTATACCTTCTTTATGTAAATATTCTACTACTTTTTCTACCCTTCTCTTTTTATGGAGTGGGTCTACTGCATTTACCCACATAGGTGCAATATTACTAGCGTAAAAATAGTTGCGATGCTTTTTGGTTTCTAAATCGACGTCTTGCCAAATTCCAGCTTCTTCATTCCATAAAATATTGTTGATAGCTATTTTTAAAGCTGTTGCTTCCGTTTTCCAATAAGCAGCTTTGTCTAAGTTGCCAATTTTGTAATAAAGTTTGGCAAGAATGTTGAAAGCGTCATACATAAATGAGTTTAAATCTACTGGAATGATTCTTGTGATATGAATTCCCGATAAATTGTTATGGTTACCTCCTTTTTCGTCGAAAAACCACCGACTGGAAAAGTCCCAGCCACTTTCAGCCGCAGATTTCAGTTCTATATACGTTTCGTTCGGATTTGGAGAATTTGCTGCTGTTAAAACATCTTCTCTATATGATTCAGGTCTTGGGCCGTAACTAGGAGCGTTGTACTGGTACATTCTATATGTTATCAACCTACTTTTGACTTTAACTTGCCTGTTGTCCATCCAAAATAAAAGTTCTTCCTCCAAAGTACCAATATGTTCCTTCAACCACTCTAAATTGTCCGTATATTTAATATACTGGTCAACCATTTTTGTTAGTAAGGGTGGTTGAGTTCTTTGTGTGTAGTAAACTCTCGAACCGTTAGGAATGTGCCCCATTTTTTTGACTAGAAACAGGAAGTTCTCGATGATTCCTCGTACAGTTTCTGTCATTTCACTGATGAGTAGCCCGCGAACAATCCAGTACGTGTCCCAGTAATAAATTTCTTTGAAGCGACCTCCAGGGACTATGAAACCGTTTGGTAAAGGCATCAAGGAATATTGATTTGGATTTTCAGATACATCGGGTTTAACCTTCCTCGCTAGAGTTTTCCAAATTGCGACAATATCTTTGCCGAAATCCCGTAAATTTGCGTCTTGAATCTTCAATAAAAACTTCGGTTCAGGATTAAAATCTGGAGGATCCCATTCTTCCAATTCGTTTCCAGTTTCAAAATTTTCATTCACAAATTCCTTGACTTGATCAAAAGAAGGTTCTTTGTTGGTGTTGTTCATTAGTGTGTCGAAGTTTTCTAACGTTGTATCCAAACTGTTTTTCATTCTCATGTCGACAAATGTTTTGGAGTCGTTGAAGATTCGCGCCATTTGTACGGTGTGCAGCAGCGGGCCATGGCAGTACACAGGGCTGTCACAGGATGGCGGTAGTGCGCCGAGACCGAGAGCGCACGAAACCAACAATAACACCAACACCAACATTGTTGCTGCTGATTAAAGTTTTAAATGCTTATATAGCAGCAATCATGTTTCCCCCACCATGAACCTTGAAAATACCTAGTTTTTTTCACAGTATATACAAGAATATTAATTACTGATTGGTATTACCACAAAATTAACATTCTATGATAAGATTTGGAAGAGGAGTTATCAGTTATAAGCTCGTACTATTACTGGTCCGGTACCTTCACCTTCTAAGACGTTCAATATATATTAAAATCGTCATGTGACGTACTCTGTTATGCTTGATTCACGATGCTCATTCTAATGCGAGTATAATAGTCGTGATTCTGAAGAGGTATCTTCCTAATTATTTACGTCATGTCAATTTTTATTATGCTGGTACCCACGACATACAAATGGCTTCAATTAAACTTTTTGTTCTTATTAGAAATATATCAATACCATGAATATTAATGATTATTTTTTGCACGGTGATATTAAATTAATGGAACGTGAGTTTCTTTACAAAACAGAAAATTTATTCAATATAAAAATAGTTAACGGGTATTTTATTAACCTTATGTCAAATTTGACAAATTAATTTAATTAGACATTGATAAGTACGTTAAAATCATAAAAATACCGTTTTTTAAGGTAAGAGTACATTATTTGCAAAATATAATTTATATACTTTAAAAAAAATTCTTAAATTTTTGTACAAATTATGTAAACAATACAAATTTCTGCATAATCTACATATTATCTGTTAGACTATATTTAATATATATATATATATATATATATATATATCAACAATTATTTTCACATTTAAATTTATTATTAAATTTAAGATTTAGGTGTAAGATAAGTGACAAATATAAAATATGGATCGACTGAAATTAGCAAATTTTGCATAAATTAACAAAAATTATGTTTGACCCAAATAAAGCAAATATATTTTTAAAGAACAAAACAAATATATTATTTGACACTTCAAAAATAATAAAATTAGTGATATGTATATGAAAATTATTTAAAATTGTATCTGACTATAGAAAAATTAATGTTGTCAACAACAGATAATCTATCATTAAATAATTATAGTAATCGTATTTGACATACAATAGGTCGCAATTATCAGATATAGGAAAATTTTGAATTAATTAATATATTTTATCTATTTATCTATGTTCCTGTTGAAGTTTAATACTTATATCATTTTCTTATCAAATAAAAAACTGATAATTTATAGTATAGTAGTAGCTAACAAAAAGTATGATAATGTTTTTTTTATTAATTGATTTATATGTATGTTTACTCTTTTTTTAAAAAAAAGTAAAACCGTTTTTTTTAACAATGAAACTGCGTACAGCTGAATGATTTTAATTTCACTTTTAGTGTAGTTCCTAAAGCATAAAAAGACAATAGTTATACAAAGTATAGAAATCATTTCAGATTCCTAAATTAAAAAGAGAAAATAGATGATATAACCGGTACCTAAAACACCGACAGTGACAGAAATATATCTTAAATTTTATTACTGAAATGGTGGAAATTCATGTGTAAAGTTTTTACTGATAAGCTTGGAAAAATAAACGTACATTTTTTCCTCATTATAGTTAACTGTAAAAACAGTTATTATATATTATAAATATTAACTTCCAATTTTTTTAGCGGTGTAATATAAACAAAAAGAAAAAATCAATTGTTTACGGTAAATATTATATACAGGTTAATTGAAAAAAATAGGTAATTTTCTTTATTATTAATATTATACTCAGTTTAAATTACAAGGTTGAGGATAAACTTAAATACTAATGCAAATGATGTAAAAAAGGTCCCGATTTTTTCTTCCGATTTCATGATATATCATCGTTGATTTTTTACATGGAATAATACCTATTTTTTATATTTTCTCATAGTCATTTAAATTGGTTTTACAGTGGTGCATAAACTTGCAATTTCAGTAGAAATTAGCGTAGTTATTAACTATTCAAAATTATGGAACTTCAATGTATTATCAGTTTGCCATGACGTTTACCTTCTTTGTTTGAAGAAAGAAAAGAAATATTAATTTTTTTACTAGACGATAAAATAATATTTTATCGACCAGCGGAAAGTGTTAATACATGAGCGTTGATATCGCGAGTGAAGAATTTTTCGTGAGTCGATAATTAAATTTTATTGTTGTGTATAAAATTTTATTATAAAATTAAATTATTATGCAAGCACAATTTTAAAATATAAGTTGTGATCACTGAAGTACTCGCATACTCTACCTACCAGCATACACTGAACTGAAGCCCCATTGAATGACAATTGCTGGCCCTGTTCGTGGATGATCATGTCGATCCGAACATAGCCGAATAGTCGTATATACTCTTCCCATTACTCACATTTAAAACCTGCACCATGGCCACTGAACGAAGCGTACTAGACGAAGTAATATTCGTTCAGTCAATAATATATTTTAGTAGTTGTAGTTCTACTCCAAGAATAAATCATTTTGAAAACATTAATTACACAATTGAAGTTAACACAAACGGTCAAATTTATAATGTATCTATTTAATTTAAAATAAATAAAGATTAAAGTACTTTATCTACCCTGGTTGTTAAAGTATTATTTTATCTACCCTCACGCTTAAGTGTTACTTGATCTATTATTTTGTATAAAAAACACTTTAAAATTTACTTAGAAAAAAAATTATATTTAAATTTATTTTATTTTTATTCTTTATTGAAACTTAGATAGTTTGAAGTAGTCATAAATAAATGATATATCTTGTAAACGTTAAAAAAATGCTCAAAGGTACAAATGCCGTGGTTCTGATGGAACTGATAATGCATCAAAGTTCCATAATTTTGAATTTTGATATTGAAATTAAATTATAAGTGAAATATGAATAAATAAAATATAACTTTCTAGTTTATTAAATTTTCACTTTAAAATCACTATAGATGTATGGCCTACAGTGAAATTCTTAACTACAGGCGTGATTACAGATACATTTTATGTTATATAAGTAACGAATTTAACATTTCTTGTATACACAAATAATTTAAATTGTATCTATTCTTTCGACTAGGAATTTTGACCTACTCTTCTATGTTCAAGATTCTTCAAATTTATGGACGGTATTAGCGGTATTTAAGGATATATGTAATATTAATATACCTATAATTTTAAATACATATTTAATTAATAATACAATAAGATATATTAAATGTACTCGTACCTCTTAGAAAAATCTTTCAGTAATGACAGTAAAAATGCTAATTTTTACATTTATGTCAATTAAAAATATTTAAATATCTCAACTGGTTTCCATGGAGTTGTTTGGGCAGCAAAATTTGTTATACAGATTATTCTGTATTATAATACATTATATCTTTAAATCTATAGGAGATATAATAAAAAAAATATGTCAAATTGAGAATTTAATTATCTTTATTATTTGTAATAACATAAATTTTCAAAAAAATGTTTACAAATTTTCTTTTTAGAAACTACCACTTCCGGTTATCCATTTGTTACCAAAACCTTTTCAGCTTTTCCCAATATAGTCAGATTGAGGAATATGAAGTTGAACAGGTCCACATTTCCGCACATACACACACACACGCATCCACACATCCACACACCCACACACACAGACATTATTGTAAAAATGTTATAATTGGATTCTAGGGACCTTAAAACGTGCTAATTCACTAAAATCTGGATATGCGATTGTTAGCATGAATACAATACCTCTTTTAGCGAGAGGTAAAAATGCATATCAAAATTTTGAAAGTAATATTTAACAAGTTATTTGATATTTCGTTTCCATTTACAGTGCGTTTCACGTACGAAAATAGCAGATGTCGCTTGAGAGCCGACCATTTTTCATGCATTAAATAAATAATTTAAATTCGTGAAACTAAAGCTTGTCAGTATTAAATATTTTTATCTATAAAAAATGTACAATACATGAATATTAAAAATTAGAAAGTTGAGATCAAAAATATGGTTAAATATTTATTTCTTTCGATTTTATTTTGCACAGCCGACAGTTGCCAGCTGATTTTTTACCTCTCGCTAAGAGAGGTATTGGATTCATGCTAAAAATCGCATATCCAGATTTTATTGAATAAGCACGTTTTAAGGTCCCTACAATCCGATTTTAACATTTTTACGATGATGTCTGTGTGTGTGTGTGTGTGGATGTGTGTGTGTGTGTGTGTGTGTGTGTGTGTGTGTGTGTGTGTGTGTGTGTGGGATGTTGGAAGGACGGTTACTCAAAAACTATAAGACTTAAAATTTGTTTAACAACGTATTTCCCAATCGGACATTCATGGGAAGATCTGAAAAGGTTTTGGTAATAATTGGACAACCGGAAGTAGAAGATTCTTGAAAAAAAATCTTCTAAATATTATTTTTTGAAAATTTTTCTTGATAATATTAAAGAAAAATAAATTCTCTTTCTGATACATTTAAATATTTTTATATATATTTTATAGATTTAGAGATAAAATGAATATAATATATAAAATAATCTGTTGTAATTAATTTTACAACCGAAAGGATGCCATGAAAAATAGTTGAAAATTTGAATGTTTGTAACTGAGAGATAAATGTCAGTGTCAGAAATCCGGAGACATTACTGAAGATTTTTTTTGGGAAGTACATACATTATATTATTTCTTATTGTATTTATAGTTAAATATTTAAAATTATAGGTATATTACACATACCCTTCAGAAATACTATTAATGGTCTCCACTCTGCAACGTAAAATACAGAAAAAAATGTATCTCATCGAAATAATGGGTAATGAAAGAAAAATGTACTTGGAGAATCTCTTAATTCTTGATCTGTGACTATTATGGAGGTGACAAGTCTAAGTTGAAGGACTTAAATTTGTTTTAAACATTATGGGACAATGCACACCAGCACTGTAGCTGGAGTAACATTGAACTGCGAAAAAGCTATCAAATTCTTCTCAAGTAAGTTGTAAATATTGACAAAATTACACATCGTTATAAGAAAATAATCGGAGTGCAATCTATCCATCACTTTATTAATGGGAATTAGTGTTATTTAGATACAGCATGTATGAAAAAATAAAATGTAAAAGAAGATATGTAAGAATAGATGCACAATTCAGATTATACATTTTAGCCGCCCAAAATTAATGTTTTTACTAGAAGAATATGAAGAGAAAGTAAACAATAACGTTGTTCGAATTGAAAATCCGTGTTACCAGCAGGTATATATAGTAAACTCTACTTTGTAATTTATTGTACATAATTTATGGTAAAATATCTTATAGATTTTGTAAGTATATGTGAAAATTGTTTTATGTTGAGTCATAGTTTATACGTTATAGACTTATATGAATATATTATTTGTATTTCTAAAAATATTCTTTGCTTTATGAATAGAGCCAGGTAAAATATACGGCGAGAGGTTATGTGCTGGCCACATCAGATTTTTTTATTAATAATTGACAAGTAAACGTCACTGTCAAAAAAGAAAATGGTCAAGTTTTGATAAAATAGTAGCACTTAATATATTTGATTACATTTGAATATTGGTACTGGAAAGTAAATTATGCTGGGTGCCCCAAGTAATCTTTGATATAGCAATTTAAAATGGGGAAATAGTTTCCTGAAATATTGTTAATTTTAACACCCTGTTAAAATTGTGATCGTGACCAAGAGAAATAAATGTATTATCTGACATTTTAATTTTTTATTATGTTTGCTATTGTTATTTTTATGCTTATGTTAAAATTAATATTACAAGATAAAAATAACTCATTATCTATTATCTGTCACGTAAAATTTTGAGCTGTTTTATACGCAAAATTTTAAAGCATAAAATTCAGAATTTTTTGATACCAATTTTTTTGAATTAGGTAACTTGTCTGGTAACTAAGTAAACTTAGTTTTAAAGTCATATATAAATAAATGTAGTATGTATGCGATTATTAAAAAAATGAACATCGACTAACTATCGAACACCACTTATACTTGGTTTCACAAATAAGCAACATTCAGTATTTTAAATAACTGCATATCAGATATTTTTTTGGAATTCGGAACATTGAGGCCATATTTTCTGTGAAATTCGATTCTCCTAATTCTAAACTTGTTTTCCAGTAGACTGATAAAAATTATATCAAATAACAATTAATGTTATATATTGGTCAATAAACTATCAATGTACTCGTAAATTATTTTGTCGTAAGTATTTTGATATAAGTACGAAAAACAATAGTTTCAATGCCCGTGAATTGACGCTTGATAACCACTGTTTCTGCAGTAAAAATATTCATGTTTAAACAGGTACCTACTGAAATCTATGCAAAGCAGATTTGCACATCTCTATTGTGTAAAATGCCGTGATGATATGTTTTTTGTTCAGTGGAAATAATCCCACAGGGAAATACAATAATAAATAAATTAATGACAACAATATTACTATTGTATTATCATTTCGATTCATCTATAAAATATGACGTCATTGGTGAATAAATGTTTGTAATGCAGTAATGGTAAGTATTAAATTTAATGACGTCAATGTTACGTAATAGTTTAGCAGGTGAATTATTTATTTATTCATAAGAAAATTGTCATAAAAATTGTAATTAGAAAACAAATGGAAATCAAATATAAAAATATAAAACTAAATTGTTTCATATTTTATCTTTTGTTTCACGGTTGCTATGAAAATAGTTTGTTTATTTGGTCATACATTTTGAAAACAAATGTAGTTAAATGATTAATGGCCAATTGCACCAACAAGGCTTGAATTTTAAGCTTGGCTTAAATAAAAAATGTAAATCGAAATTTTGACAGCAATGTAATATAATTTATTTCACATTTCATTTCGATGCAATATTGTCAATTTAAGCCAAGTTTAATATTTAAGTTACATTGGTGCAACCGGCCATAATAGTTATAATAGTGTGAAATGTAAATTTTGACCTATTGCAAAATTGAAATTTTGACATATTGCAAAATTGATCATAAAAAGGTTTGCTGTTTTCCACATATATTTATATTATATTTGTAATATTTAACCATTGTTTACAAGATCCTGACATCAGTGGTTTTTATAGTTACATTTTTTGGATAAAAACAAATGTAAAATTAAGATAGTTGACGATAGACCGTAACATAATTATATGCAGAATGTTCAGGATAACGTGCCCAACATGGGGATCTCGATAACTATAAGAGATACGAAATCGGTTAAATTAGACAAAAGTTGCCACATTCGGCTGTTTTGTTTATCTAGAATAAATGCATAGGTCACTAGATAAACGCAAAAAAAACAAATTTTTCAGTTTTTTAAGGGAGGTATAGGGATCATGCTAAAAATCGCATATCGAGATTTTGATAAATGACCATGTTTCAAGGTCCATAGCATTCGATTTTAACATTTTCACAATGATGTCTGTAGGTGTGTGTGTGTGTGTGTGTGTCTGTGTGTGTTTGTGTGTGTGTGTGTATGTGTGTGAGTGTGGATCTTTTGCTCACTCTAGCTCAATTACTATCAACCGCAGAATTTTGCAACCTTGTAAATCGGATAACTGAAATCGCACTTTACTAGAAACTCAAAATAGTTTTTCTTCCAAAAATACCTTTAAATGTCATTTTTTCGCGATTATATTATTATTAAAATTAAAGATTAATGAATTTTCTACAGGCATGCATTAATATTTTTTCTATATATTTTGTAGGTAAATTAATAAAATAATCAATTTTATAAACATCGGAGTCTGTTTTAAAGATAAACACAATTTCTTAGTTACACAGTTTATATTTCAAATGTATGTAACTGACAGATAAATGTGACTGTCAAAAAAATAATCATTTCAAATTAATAATAGTAACATTTTAAAAAGAAAATTGTAAGTAGAACAATAGTTATATGGAAAGGAACTTAATATACATAGTTTCCAGCATTAGTAAATATACAGGTATGTATTTAAATAATAAAAAAAAATATATCAGCACGGAATATTACCCATTGCTGGGAGTGTTAATCTGCTTTGTACACAGATTTCGGTAATGATGATGACATATTTGTATCGTGCGGGCGTTTACCAAGCGTCGGCTCACTCATTTCTGGCGCGGAGAGTGCACCACAGGAGTCAATTATGTGCCAATTCGAAATATTTGGTGTTGGTAGGGATTGAATCCGGTTCCCCAGATTCGCGACCAGACACTCAGGTACGCGGCCACGAGACCCCATAGGTATATGTATTTAAATTAATAAAAATTAAATGGAGGGAGGAATTGTGTTGGTCACATCAGCCAATAAGAAGCTGTATTTTTCCAAATAAGTTAGTTTCGATAAGCGATTTTTTTTGACGTTTTAAGAGTAGCTAGGAACATATCTGTCAAAGTGCGTATATTTTCGGTGTTTTCAGTTTTTATTAAAAATGAGTCGATTCGAACAGGAATCTATTCAGAACATTGGAAAAGCAATCTTAAATATAACCCCTCAAAACATAATAAAAGTTAGACAATTTTCTTAAGAAAAAAGAAACATAAAATATTACCTGATTTTTATTTTGGAAATAGTCATACCGAATACTATTCATGATTAAATTTTATCCTGGCAATTTTGAATGAAAAATTCTGACATACGGCATCTAAGCACACATTACTCGTTGTCATTCTGACGCGGGCTCCCATATCTGCTTATTAAGGCCAACAAAGTCACATGACTGCTCGCGCCCTATATTTATGTAACCAAAAACGGACGTGGCGAGAGGAATTGTGCTGGCCACAACAGATTTAATTTCAGCTTTCAAACGATGTGTAATAATTTGTCTATGTTCATTTATTTCAAATAGTAGAAATGTTACAAATATTCAAGTTAAAGTAAAAAGTAAACAATGATTGTAGTAATAAAACAAAATAGAACTAACAGCTAACCGTGCAGCTAAAAACAAACAAACAAATGAAGTTATATAAAATAAAAAAATATATAATAGGACAGCTTGGATCCGAATCCGACCTATTTAAAACAAAAATTATTTCTAATTTTCAAAATGCATGAAAGTTGTCTCTGGTGATAAGTGTATGGGGATATCGAGAACTACACAACTACACGAGTATAAGAGAAAGGAAATCGATTAAATTAAGACAAAAGTTTCCTCATTTGGTGATCATTTTGTGGTGTATCGTTATGTGAAAAAAAATGCACACTGATACCAGCTGGGTTTACCGCTGATTTTATTTGTTTCACGGCAGGATTGACTGGACATATTCTTTTTAACGTATATATAAATTAGTTTTGTATATAATTTCGGAATTTGAACTCGGTCCCTACGGTGACTTTATAACAAATATACACTGACCGGCACGGAAAACGGGCCATTTTTTTTTTAAGAAATAAATGCTAATTTCTTTTTATTTGAGTACGTATTACAAAATGTTACCATTGCTATATGTTTATTAGGCTTCCTTGAAGTCACATCCATTACAAACTATTACAAACATTAGTAATTTACTCAAATATTCCTATTATTTCCGTATCACAACGAAATAATGAAATTCATAAAATGCGTAATTGGCGCTTATACTGGTTTTATTTGCTTCAATCATTTGTTTTATTACTTGTTTGTCATTTTAATGCGTTCGAAATGTCATTAAGCGCAGAAACTGTAGCTTCTATTGTCGCATTACTTGAAGATGGAAGAAATCAACATTACGTTGCTAACACATACAACGTAGCACGAAGTACTGTTCAGCGCGTTTACTCGCGTTTTTTGGAAACTGGATTGTACTGTAGAAGACCTGGATAAGGTCCTCGAAGACGCACCACTAATCGAGACGACCGTTTTATTGTTTCGACAACACTCCGAAATCGCCATGCAACTGCTGTGGAGACCCGAAACACACTACAAGAAGTACGAAATGTCAATGTAAGTGAACGTACTATTCGAAGAAGATTGGAAGAAGCAGGACTTCGAGCAAGGCGGCCCGCTAAGGGACCAGAAGTCCTCCGACAACACCGAGTAGCTCGATTGCAATTTGCTAGAGATCACATAAATTGGTATGAAGGCGATTGGAGTCGATTATTATTTACGGACGGGTCAAGATTTTGCTTGAGGTCTTCAGATGGACGTGAAAGAGCGTGGCGACGAAGTGGAGAACGTTACGCACCGTGTACTTTCAGCAACACGGTTAGTTTCCAAGGAGGATCAGTTATGGTGTGGGCTGGGATATCTATTGAGTCCTGAACGGATTTATACATTGTACCTAGGGGATCACTGACCGCCGATAGGTACACTAGAGAAATTCTATACGAATATGTAGTCCCATATGCTCCTTTTATAGGTGATAATTTCATACTATTGCATGATAATGCGCGTCCACATGCCACTGCAATCGTGAACGACTACTTAAATGACGTTAACATCCATCGTAAGGTATGGCCAGCGCGGAGTCCGGATCTGAATCCAACTGAACATTTGTGGGATATACTCGGCAGAAAAATTCGGAATCGTGTGCCTGCTCCCAGCATCTTGTAACAACTTCAGAAAGCACTTTTACAAGAGTGGAATGATATTCTTCAAGAGGACATTAGGCAGCTCATCTGTAGTATGCCTCGACAAATAACTGAGGTTATACAGGTTCGCGGGGGCAATACGCGTTATTAGTTTGTAATTTTAACATTTATTATGTCTTTATTCATTATTATTCAACACATTATTTAAAGAATTAAAATTGTAAATTTGGCCTAAATTTGTGTTTTTTGATAATAAACAACGTTTAGATACCTAAAACTATCTTTTAATAATGCGAATTATACTTTTCCATACTCTAATTAAAAATAATACATAATTATACAAACTAAAGGAGGGATATAATTAAAAAAAAAAAATGGCCCGTTTTTCGTGCCGGTCAGTGTATTATTACTTTTATTTTTACTTTGCCACGGGTTTTACGTTACTACAATGTGTGTTGCCAGGCAACCCGGGACAGGCCCTTGTTACAGCTTCTAGCTTATGCCCAATAGCTAGAGGTTCCTAATTTAATTCTATCCCAACTTGGAAATGTAACGGGAGTGGAGGCCAGTCGTGAAAAAATCCCGATCTGACCCGGATTCGAACCCGCGTCCTCTGCATACAGAGGCTAACACATTACTACTGTGCTATATCCTACAATACATTTAATAATTGTTGTATTTTCGCTGTTTATAACAAATGAACATAGACAAGTTATACTTCGTTGGAAAGTAACTTTCCAATATAATGTCCATATAAAAATTAAAATTTTGGCATCATAATTCGAAATCCAACAGTGATAAAAAATTTGAGCATCACCATTCCAAGGAATATAAAAGTGCCCTAAAGATGTACAAACCAAAATCTAGTATGCTTTAATATTTGGAAGTTATTGACAAAAACAAAAAACTGCAAAATTTACATTTTTCCTTATATCTAGTGACCTATGCATTTTTTCTCAAATAACGACATACCTCTAAATTGGTTTGCTAATGGGGCAACGTTTGTCTAATTTAACTAATGTGCTATCTCTTATGGTTCTCGAGATTCCCAGGCATGTCGCTTTTTTGGGACACCTGTATATATGGGCCACTACCGAAATCTACGAATAATTGGAATACGTAAAAATTGGAAAAAAGTCTTTAACCCTTTAACTTTTTTATTATACGTATTATAAAAGTTTTATTATTTTAAATATACTATTTTACGGCATATGTAGATATTTTTTATACAGCCAGATTTACAAGATACGACCATCAACTTTTATTTTACCTTTCGCGAAGAGAGGTATTTTGGAATCATGCTAAAAATCGCATATTCAGGTTTTAGTGAATAAGCACGTTTTAAGGTCCCTAGAATTCGATAATAACATTTTTACGATGATGTTTGTGTGTGGATGTGTGTGTCTGGATGCGTGTGAGGTTGTTGGAGGTACGATTTCTCAAATTGTATAAGATTAAAGACTGTGTAACTACGGATTCCTAAATGTAACAGTAATGGGAAGAGTTGAATAGATTCTGGTAACAATTGGACAACCGGAAGTAGTAGTATTTTAACAAAAAACTTCTAAATATTATTTTTTGAATATTTATGTTATTACAGATATTAAAAAACAAAATTCTCTATCCGACACATTTAAAATTTTTATTATACCTTTTATAGATATAAAGATATATAATCATATATTATACAACAAGACGATTGAAAATTCTCGATTATACGAAACGTGTTGCCTGGAAACACCACGAGACCAAAGGTCGAGTGGTATTTCCAATAGGCAACTCGTTGAGTATGTCGAGAATTTTCTATTGTCGAGTTGTATACAGGTAGACTATATCATGAATAAAAAATAAATTAAAAAGTAAATAGTAAATTTAATGTAGACCTGTGGTCTATTTTATTTTGACAGAAACGTCAAACTATATGCTACATAACCTATCTTTTAAAATATAGTTGTAGTAGTATGTAATATTACATTGAAATGCTCATATTTCAAATTATATATTTGTATTTTAAATAAACTAGCAACAGTGCAGTTCTAGATTTGTGATCCAAATAATTATTTGTTTACTTGTCAAATTTTTACTTTCATAATTCCTTGCTGTCAAATAATAGATGCGTTCAATTATTTGTTTCAGTGCACTTGGAGCTGTCAGTGTGATTTTAAATGTCTACTTAAAGCTTACAACGCACGATTTTCCTGCTCAAAATTTAACTACAGATTCATTTATACTCGTATACTCCATACTGTGATCTAATGAAAAAGATCATGTCCGTAAATATAATTAAAAATGACATTGCCAGTTCTGAGTACATAGAACAAAATAACTAAACGCACTTATAAGTGAATATACGAAGGTAGGTATATTCGAATATACCAAGGTTCGTATATTCGTTCACCATGGTTACTCAATAATAACCGCTGTAATACGTGGTAGCTAAGGAAAATCACACACTCTTATTGGTTTACAACTTAATGAATGATATAGTCTATAAAATAATCTGTTGTAGTAAATCTCACAGCTTGCTCACAGCCCAAACATCTCCGTAGTAACCACTTGAGAAATTAAAATGTCTGTAATTGACAGATAAATGTCACAAATGTCAGTGTCAAAAATTCAGAAATATAACTGAAGGCTTTTTATGGGAACGATATTTAATATTTCTTATTGTATTATTAATTATATATTTAAAATTATAGGTATATTACATGAACCCTTCAGAAATAACGTCAATCCCGTTAATGAATTGGAAAAACCTCGAACATTTCGAAAAAATGGAGAAAACTTTCTCATAGAATGAATTTAAAATTATAGAAAATACGTAAATATAAAGATTAGGTGTATTTAGAATTTTTGTGGGTGTACAAGAAATGTTAAATACAATACTTATACATACCACAATGGAAAGGGCGCGAGAGGTATTGTAATAGCAACCTATAATTATTTTACTAAAATATAAACCGCCATTTTTTTTTTACCAATTTTTTATTTATTTTTTATAATTTTATTGAAGAAATCGCTTGTTCGCAAATATATGTGCTGGCGAACCGATAAACGTATCGTTGCGCAAGTTGTCTTCGAAAAATTTTGATGTGGCAATAATTAAAAAAAAATATATTTCACCCTCATTTAATAAATTACAAAATTCATCGTATTTGTTTCTTAGTGCAATATTAAATTTAATATCTATTATTTCTAACTGAAACTCAGTATCAATTTGTTTTATTTTGCTGTTCATTTTAATAAAACTGATTAGTAAATTCATATAAGTAAGAATCAAATTCGTGTTTCAGTAATTTAAGTTTTTCTTTATATCTGTCATAATGAAACAAAATAATTAAATTAAATTACGTTTAAGGTAGTATGAATAAACGCTCTCTTATAAACATAAAAAATAATATAAATTATAATTTTCTATTCTTGATCGATATAGTATGTGTATAGAATTATAGATATGGTTATAGATATAATTTTTTTTAAATTTCATGTAGGGCCACCCAAAAATTGTAAAAGGGCCACCACTTCCGCACCACTGTACCATACGTTAGTGTATATAAGTAGTCGTCATTTATTTTAATTCCCATATTTCTACATTTGTTTTGCCATGGTTTTAATATGTGGTTAACATATAGTGTTTAAAAAAATCCTAATTCGGGGCAGGCTATGAACAAGGAGACGTATATCAATTTAAAAGTATTCAATCTGACACGAGATATTGTGAAAAATGTTATCAAATCAAAGCTTTTCTTGAATCTTATTTATGAAATGGAAATATATTAGAAAACGGCGAATGGCGATATATACTGTATCCTTATTTACTATCCTTTCTCCTTAAAATAACATTTCAAGATCAATTTTGACAATTAGACTTTTGAATTGACATACGTTTCTCTGTTCATGGCCTACTCCGAGTTAGGTTTTTTTATTGAATACACTGTTCTTTAAACTTTATTTATTTACTTATAGGTTTAAAATGTATAGTATTAATTCACGTTTTTCATAATAATACTAATAACCTTGGAATATTATCTAACTAAATTAGTATAAACGTAGAATAATTAAATAATTAAAGATACTCCTACTAAATTTAAAACAAGTATAAATAAAAGACTTCGTGGTTCGTGATGTGTAAATAATTATTAATTAATCTCCATGAAGAATGCAATACATATAATTTTATTTCTTTTCTTGGTAATTTATCTGCTTGTAACAAAAACTCTATGTTCAAAGATCAAAGTCTAAATTCGTAAAATAAAATCTCCTTTCATTGAAACACCTCAGAGTCAGATAAAAACTGCGGAATCGATCATTCAGGCAGGCTGTATCAGATAACTATATTGAGTAAGACAAAGATAGAAATAGACTCGCAAAGTGACAACATTGAAATGCAGTTATAGAAATACGATTGTGATTGTGTTGAAGTTCATTGGGCAGGAACTGGAGAAAGCCGGGACATTGACATAATTTGCAATGAAATTTAATTTTGAAGGGCCTTACGCCTTACGCACCTGCATACATAAAGGAAACAGTTTATGTTATGATGTACAGCGAACTATAGAATTAAAGTTTTGGTCCGCTGATTCGTTCTTGATTATTCAAATACCATTTATTTACAGTTGATATTCAATATCACATTTTGTTTATGTAAATATGGGCGCATATAAAGAGATAATTTAAACAAATAAAATAAACCGTAAATTTCAGGGTTGTGCTCTGACAACGAGCCTAACCTCATAATAATTCGGTCGGTTTACATATTCAACAAATTATAAAATCTACGCAAATGGTTAGAAATTTCTACAAAATTCTTTCAGCCACTTTAAATACAGACTTAAAACTTTAAAAAACTGTGGGTCAAATGATTTTTGATAATAGTTCGATTGGCATTTTAAGGGTAATCTTCTAGTTCAAATTTAACTTCTACGGAAACCAGTGGGTACAGTAAAACCTACTTTGCAAGACATTTTGTGACAATACTCACAGGGCTTATGTCTTATGTTCGGTTGCAGAAACGTTCATCAACGATTTATTTAATTAACGGACCATCAAAATGAACAAATTCGAATCAATTGCCTTGTTCTTATGACATTTAAATCATTGCTTTCAAAAAAGTCGCGTTGCATTTGTTCGTTTGATGATCTGTTAATTAAACAAAGCGTTGATGAACGTTTCTGCAGTCGGGCATTAGAGATACAATACAATACCTAATATACTTAATTAAATCTTGTATTACTAATAAAGTCGATGTAACCTAATATTAACTGGCAGAATACTTGAATAACATATTAAATTTTAATTTAAAATCTATTAAAGTAGTTGAAAAAAAATTGTAGAAATTTCCCTCCATTCGCGTAGGTTTTATAATTTGTTTGTTGAAAATGTTAACCGGTCGAACTAATATGAGTTTGGCCTCATATTTATACAAATTTGATGTGGCGGATCAATGGTATATTGTGCCCTAAGCTGAACCAAAATTTGCGCCCCCTAACCCTCCCGCCCCCCTGTTAACTGAATTCCGACTTTTCAGACTTGCGGAGATATTTTTTAAAATGCAACCTTTTTTGACTTTACTGTTTCATGAAATAAAATAAAATAAATAAATAAATATATCATCACGGCATATTGGGCATTGTTAGGTGTGCCAATCTGCTTTGTACACAGATATCGGTAATGATGAAATATTTGTACGTTGCGGGCGTTTACCAGGCGTCACCTCACGGGCACTTATAGCTAGCGTGGAGATATATAATCAAATAATTTAAAACTAAATACAGTAGAGATCTTTTAATCCGAATTGCTCAATGTAAGGGGTTATTCAATTTAGAAAGTTTTGCTACATTTATTACGGTATTTCAGAAAAAAATAAAAATACTGAAACAAAAATTATAATTATTATATTTTTTTAGTTTTAATTTTTTTCATGTATATTATTTATATTACCTCTTCATATTGCTATGAAATATTTTATAATAAAGTGTAAGAGTCCTGGTGAGTCATAAATAATTCTGAAAGAAACTTAAATGTTTGTTTTCGGGTGATCAATTTGGCTTTGATCGCCGTCTCCGAAGTATTATGTATTATTATTATGTATTATTATTTATTTAATATTCATCAGTTGTAATCTCAGAGTGAAATTATGATCACATCTCGCCACTTCCAGGGATGGAAACGAAAGTAAAATTTGATAGGTTTTTCCAAGAATCCACGTGCTTATTCTTGCCTTCGGAGAAATTTTATTCCGTCTACTCGATGTTCGGATTACTGAATGTTCAGATTAACGTAAAGTCGGAGTAAAGGGTCTCTATACTGTAATTTAAAAAAATCTGTTGTGACCAACACAATACCTTCCGTCAATCCTGTGTATAAATGTATAAATTCCATACATAATTTTTCTTGCAAAAGATTCTAAATTTCCAGTAAAATTATTTCATAAACAAACTATGCAAATTGCATTTGACACTAACATCCCCTTTTTCTTTAGCTTTCCCCATTCGTTAGGGGTCGCTATTTTTTATTTTCTTCTTCCACTCATTTCTGTTTTACGTGTCGTTTTCATTCAGTTCCTTTTCTCTCAAGTCTTCCGCAATACCCTTCCATCTTATCTTTGGTTTTCCTCTGTTTCTTCAACATTCTATTACTAAGCTATTCATTCTTCATACATTATATTCTTCATTTCACCTCATGACATTTTCAAACCAATGTAATCATCTCTCTTGTATATTTCTAGAAACTTGTAACACTAGAGTTATTTTCTTACCTATCTTTCCGTATCTTCGCCAACATCTACTTCAACATCCTCATCTCTGCCACATTAATTTATTTTTTATTGATACTGACATATGTCAATCTGAATATACTAACAATTTTCATGGTTAGCATGGCTGGCTGAATTATAAAATTTAATTTGTTTATAATTCTTTAACTCTATATCTATTAAATATGAAGTATAAAATGCAATCAAATCGTATAGAGAATAATATATTCTTTAAGTTATAATAACGTTAAATGTCAATAAATCAAATTTAACTGTTAAATCTTTAAATGAGGCTATTTCCGGTTCACCAATTATAACCAAAATCTAATCAGTTGTTCTTCTGGATGTAAACTTGAGGAATGCGAAAAAAATTAATTTTTGGAATCGTGGTATTGAAGTTATGCGATCCGAAACTTTCGTCACATACACACACATACATAAATACAGACATCATCGTAAAAATGGTAAAATCGTATTATAGGGACCCTAAACCATGCTTATTCACTAAAAACTCATGATTGAATTTTTTGACCAAAGACAATACCTTCCTTACCTAAAGGTGACGGAAGGTAAAAAGAATTAATATTATATGTATTTTCTTTTCAAGATGCACCCGGTGTACAAATTCTATTTAATGTATTATAAAATAAATATTCTATTCTCCGATAGAACATTACCAATATTAGTTTAATTTAAATTTAATTATTTTTGACAGTGACATTTATTAGTATTTTTAAAGAAAAACTGTTTACTGCTTTGCAAACATAATCGTAAAAGTGTTAAAATTGGATTCTAAAGACCTTAAAAAGTGCATCTCTATATGCGATATTTTTTTGATTCCTATACCTCTCTTACCTATGATTTCGAGAAATAAAAGATACTGACTAAATAAATGAAAGTATTTTATTTCATTTTTTACTGAAGAAAATAAAAACAATTTGCAAATTTGTCGCAGTTTATTACAAAGGTCATGTTTCATAATAAAGTAAATTTGATGGGAAATATTAAAAGTCACGTTTATTTACAAATGTTTTTCTAGTTATATAAAATGTTTGTTGCATTTT
Source organism: Harpalus rufipes (assembly GCA_951394225.1). NCBI lineage: Eukaryota > Metazoa > Arthropoda > Insecta > Coleoptera > Carabidae > Harpalus > Harpalus rufipes. The sequence continues at coordinate 12,047,280 of OX596275.1, forward strand.
CAATATATTTCCTTAAACGGAAAGTATAAAGTAGATACTTTATTGTTTAAAGTTTAGAGAAAAGTACTACATATTCTATTTATTTTGCTTGCCTACGTCATAAGACAAAAAGTATATATGCTGTCATCGTGTTTATTTAATTCTAATAGGAGTATTACATTTGTTTTTGCGTATGAAATTGTTCTTATTTAAAATGCATTAGTGAAACTAAATTAATTCTGTGAATCATTTTAATATGACTTGCAGACAAGCAAATAAAAAATTGTTAAATTAATAGCTTTAGCTGTTTTATATTCTTTATGCTTTCATATTTATCTCTCATAATTATATTTAAGGAAAATAAATCTAATGCATTTTCCTTTTTGATTTTGCAATATTCTGAGAAATATTTATATAAAATAAAATAAATAAATAAATATTTCATCACGGCATATTACCCATTGCTGGGTGTGCCAATCTGCTTCGTACAAAGATATCGGTAATGATGGAATATTTGTACCGTGCGGGCGCTTACCAGGCATCACCTCATGGGCACTCATTGCTGGCGTGGAGAGTGCGCCACAGGGGTCAATTTTGTGCCATTAAAATTCGATGTAATTTTTTGCGTCGGTCAGGATCGAACCCGGGTCCCCAGATTCGCGACCAGACACTCAGGCACACGGCCACGAGACCCCATTTATATAAAATCATGAAAATTAATGTAAATATTTGTTGCCTGCCCTGATATAACATAAATTTCTTCTTGTTTCTGATAATATAGTAAATTTCAATTACGTTATTATAAATGTATCTGTTTTTATTAAAATATTTTCAATAGATGAACCATTAATTAATGAAATTGTAATTTTGTAACAAGTGCAAGAAATGAGTGATTATAAAACGAATGCAAGTTTCCGAAACGCAAGATAGCAAGTATGGAGTTTCAAAATCACGTTTTCTTCATGTGTTGAAATTGAAAGCAATATTTTTTCTGCAATCGATTGATAATAAGAAAAATTACGAAATGTACTCCAAATTGCTGACTATCATCTAGTATTCTAGTACTTGCACGATTATGCATGTTATTTTTAAGCGATTATGACATTTGCTTCCATGACAACAAAACAAAAATATTACGTTTTTTTTTAAAAATGTTTTTGAAAGTTAATAATTATTAAAAAAGTTGTTAAGTTTTTTCTTTTTTTCCTACGTTCCAGTAAATAATAGTTGACTTGATACATACAAATATATTTAATTACATCTTGTTATCTCCAATGGGTCGTATGGGGGTTCCCCATGTTACCATCAATAATTGACCATTTCTAGCCCTGAAGAAGACTGTAGTTACAGTCGAAACCTAGGTCAGGAAATAAATAATTTTTCACAGACTGCGTGTCCGATTATTTTCCAATTTTCCAAAAATATTATGTTTTATTTACTTCCCGTACTATCACGAAAGTTTGAAAACACTTCTTTCCCGCACGATTGTAGAAAAAATATAAGAATTTGTCTTGTACACTTTATTAATAAGAGTAAAAAGATTGAGCATTGGAAAAAAAGAACTACAAGTTTAAAGCAAGTCTTCAAAGGACATAGGGTGCAAAGGATAAGGTCTTCAGTATTGGAATCTCAAGAACTGTAAAGGGACAAGTTAATTAAATTAGACAACACTTGTCCTTTCACAAAACAATTTCCGGGATGTATTAAAAAAATTCTTAGGCCCTACATAGAAAGCAAATGTACATTTTCCAATACAAATTTACCCATTTTTGTTTTTAACTTTTTACCTCTCGCTAAGAGGGGTATTGGATTCATGCTAAAAGTCGCATATTCAGATTTTAGTGAATAAGTACGTTTTTAGATCCCTAGAATCTGATTATAACATTTTTACGATGATGTTTGCGTGTGTGTGTGTTACGTTGTTGTAGATACGATTTCTCAAATTCTACAAGAATAAAGACCTGTGTAACAACGGATTCCTCAATCTAACAGTAATGGGAAGACTTGAATAGGTTCTGGTCACAATTAGATAACTGGAAGTGGTAGTTTCTAAAAAAAATAATTCTAAATATTATTTTTGAAAATTTCTGTTACTACAAATAATAAAGATAATTAAATTCTCAATCTGATTTTAAATTTAATTTTTTTATTATATCTCCTATAGGTTTAGAGAAGTATATAATAATACAGAATAATCTGTTGTAATAAATCTCGTTGCCCAAAAAACAGTTGAGGTATTTAAATGTTTGTAATTGACAGGAAAATGCACTATGTTAAAATGTTAAAATTCAGCAGTTTTACTGGGAGGTACGAGTACATGTAATATATCTTATTGTATTATTAATTATAAATGAATTTAAAATTATAGGTGTATTAATATTATATATACCCTTAAAAAATACTGCTAATACCGTCAATGAATTTGAAGAATTTTGAACATATTAGAAGAGTAGGACAAAATTCCTCATAGAACGAAAGAAGAGATACAATATCAATTATTTGTGTGTACAAGAAATGTTAAATTCGTTACTTACAGGCCGCGAGCAGTCATGTGACTTTGTTGGCCTAGGTAAGCAGATATCGGGATCTGTGTCAGAATGACGGCTTATAGTTATTTACATAGACGTCACAATTGTCATATGACATAATTTTTCATTCAAAATTTCAAAATATTCTGATGGATAGGAAATCATGATGTTTTGAATGAAAAATTATGATACTTGCCACCTATGTACATTATTACTATCTGTCATTCTGACACGGGCCCCATATCTGCTTGCCAAGGCCAATAAGTCACATAACTGCTCGCGCTCTATGCAACATAAAATGTAAATGGCGAGAGGTATTGTGCTGGCCACAACAGTTTTTTTTTATATCTGAATTCATATTTGAGTTTAAAGGATGTATAGCAATTAGTATGCTTAAAATAAAATTTTAAAATTTAAGTGGGTAAATACTTCCCTAAACGGTTATGATAATTTTTCAAATACTTTGAGATAAAAACCTATGAAATTTCGTATTCCTCATTCTAGCATTGATGTGAAAAGATGATTAGTTACAAATTTTAATAAAAGCTTATTTATGAGAGATTTAATTTATAAATTTGAATTTATGAATTTAGATTTGGAATATGGGCTCATGATGAATTTATATTTATAAATTCATCTAATAATCCAACCAAACAAATATTATTCTTGAATCATTTGTTTTCCTTGTCATACAAATTACTGTGCAATTTCTACAGCAGAAATTAATTCCATACCTAATTTATATTGAACATTCATTATGAATTATATTTACATTTACATACATATAAATTACCTATTTTTTTGACGTATTTTTGTATTTTTGATACTGTCACCAATTGTCACATCATTTTGTTTACTTAGTTACTTGTTGTTATGAATTTGATTATTATGATTGGTGTGATTTAAAAATTGTAAAATAAAATTTAAAATATGAAAATTTGCAACTCCAAATTACAAATCTATAAATGTATTATAAATCAGCAAATGCATTACATTTTATATTTCTAAATTTAAATTAATAAATCTAAATTATTTATAAATTAAATCCATCATAAATAATCCTTAAAATCAGGGTGTTAATGAATACGCGTTACAAATAACTTTTATTAATAAATTCATATCCGGAAACGCATCGTTTTCGAGCTACAGGCTCTTAATAGTATATTATGTTATTAGGAGTAGAAAGCGGTCTTTTTGTGTTGAACCCAGCTATTGCGGGCGAGGTGCTAGCCGAGGCCAGGCAAGCTGGGTAAAACACAAAAAGGGCGTTCTACTCCGAATAACATATACTATTTTTTCTTCAAATGTTTCAAAGAAAATTGAGGATTTTTAAATATTTTTCTAGAATTATTTTAATTATAGCGTCTGCAATTTCAGCCATAGTTGGCTGTGTACATTACAAAACACAAACGATACAACTGTCAAAAAATAACAATTTTCAATATGGTCTGTGTTGCTGTGACGACTGCTGCCGCCAGCGGTGAACTAAGAAGATAACATTTTTTTACTAGTACAATAATGAACAACATTGTTGTACTAGTAATAAAATGAATATCTTCTATAGTGTGTGTATAGTAACATAATATGAATATTATTGTACACTTGAAGAAAAAAAGTTTTTATCTAGGTACATTAATTTTAGCTGGCTGTGGCCTGTCACTTCAGTTTAAGCTGGTTTATGACGGATTTAATTTATAAATTTATATTTATAATTTAAATTTAGTACACTGGTTCATGATGACTTTAGATTTATAAATCATATAATATTCTTAAATGATTGGCTTTCTTGTTATACAGATTACAGTGCAATTCTAGAACAAAAGTCAATTCCATACCTAATTTATATTGATTATCCATTATAAATTAAATTTATTATATAAATTACCTATTTATTTTTTGACGTATTTTTGATATAGTCCGCAACTGTCACATAATTTTGTTTATTTTATTAATTGCTATGGATTTGAAAAAAAAACTTATTCTGATTAGTGGAGGTTTAAAAATTTTAAAATAAAATTTCAAATATAAAAATTTGTAAATCTAAATTACAAATCTAAATGCATTTATAAATATTTTATATTTCTAAATTTAAATTTATAAACCTGAATTAACAAATTAAATCCATCATAAACAAACCGGTATTAGTTATTTGTAACCGTATTAATAATTTGTAAACACATATTTCTTAAAGAAATACCTCTAGGCTGGTAACCACAAGCCTGGTTTTAACTAAAACGCTGTTTTAAGAAATGTCAAATTCAAATTTCAATATTTAATTTCACCCTTACGTTTGAAGAGCGATTTTTTTTTAAATATTTGTTTGATTATAAACTATGTTCTGCTTTAAAATCATAGTTTGATGAATTTAATATTAGTTATTATTAATATTAAATAATGAAATTTGACATTTCTTAAAACAAGGCTTGTGGTACCAGCCCTAAAGTCTAAATTTTTGGACAATTTATTTTATTATTGCAATATTGCAAATATAAAACAACGTTAAATTCTCGATGTGTTATACTTAAATTTTTCATTACTCGAGTATATTCTTGAGATTTAGAAATAAAAAAATTAAATAAATTGCTGCTGAGTGCTGATACTAAATTTTCATAATCACAACAGTTTTTTATCGTATACGAAATAAATTATCTTTAAATTGCAGCCGTCTATTAATTGTCACTATTTGTAACTACAACAAAATTTAAATGACATTAACAATATTTTTGATGGGATATTTCACTACGTAGAGATGGCGATGTGCAACAACATCAAACCTTCGACAAGGGAGCATATTTGTTTACCTTCCATAAGCGTATCATTGCTGTGAGTAGTTTTTCTTTAACTCTTCTTGTATTTTGACTTTTCTTTGAGTGTTTATTATTATTTTAGGTAGAGTATATTTCTTGTTTTATTAATTGTAGCAGTAGATTAATTATTATTTTTTTATTTTAAATACTTTAGTTAATAGTTTTTAGGTTATATACACGGTTTAGTTTTTTTTAGGGTAAGTTTAACAATAAAAATTCGATAGTAGTAGTTTAATTAATTGTATCCTTAAGAAATACCGCTAATACAGTCAGTGAATATAAATAATTTTAAATATATTAGAAGAGTAGGAGAAAATTCCCCAAAGAACGAAAGAATAAATATAATTTGAATGTACAAGAAATGTTAAATTCGTTAATTATGATCCGGGTTCGATCCTGATCGACGCCAAAAATTACTTCGAATTTTGATGGCATATAATTGAGCCCGGTGGTGCATTTTCCATGACAGCAGTGAGTTCCCGTGAGGTGACGCCTGGTAAGCGCCCACACGGTACAAATCATTTACCGATATCTGCGTACAAAGCAGATTGGCACACCCAGCAATAGATACTATGTCGTGATGATATTTTTTTTTTATTATTTATGTAACATAAAATGAAAATGGCGGGAGGTCATGTGTCGGCTACATCAGAATTGAAATATTTGAAAATTGTAAAAATGATTATTGTTAGGCTTGCCAGATTTTGAAAAAGCCAGACCGGGACGTTTACTAAGTTGACTATTCCATTTAATATAATTGCACTTCCGTTTAAACCGGAAGTGCAATTGATTTGAAAATATATAGCTATAATGACCATGTTTGAAAACCTTTACGTACTTAATTTAGTAAATAGTTATTTATAATATAAGTGTTAAAAGTGACATTTTATTTTGTGTGAAGGAAGTTTGGATTCGGAACACGACGCGAAGAATATTTTCCATGAAATCTACACTGTGTTAAAACACTACTCGGAGTAGGCTATGAACAAGGAAACATATATCAATATAAAGTATTTAATTAAATGTCAATTTGACACGAGATATTGTGAAAAATGTTGTCAAAAGGAATCAAAGCTTTTCTACTTCAATCTTACTTTAGAAGTGGAAATAAATTAGAAAACGGTTTATGGTAATATACTGTATCCTTCTTTATTATCTTTTCTCCTTAAAATTACATTTCAAGACCAATTCGACATTCTGACTTTTGAAGTGAATAATGATCAGACATCTCTGTCCATAGTCTATTCCGAGTTACGTTTTTTTAACACTTGTACATTAATGATCGAAAAGTTATTTCCGAATTTTTTTTTTAATATTATTTTTTGAAACTTTCACATTTGTATTACAAATTTAAATTTTTGAATTAAATATTACTTGAAAATTTTAATTAATAATTATTATTTAAAAATATTCTGGAAGAACAGGACGAACTAAGAATTTTAGTGCAAAAGCGACTTAATTTTTTTTATGTAATAATCAATTTAGGAATCTTTATATTTCAGAATTTGGTATGTTTTCACCAGTGGTGGACAAACTTTTTGTTCTAGAGGGTACAAATTTTTCATGTTTTCATAGCTGATACTTTTTTATGTACATAAACTTACACGTTATATTCATGAAGAAATTATAAATAAATAAATGTATCATCACGGCATATTACCCATAGGTGGGTGTGCTAATCTGCTTTTTACGCCTATATCGGTAATGATGAAATATTTGTACCATGCGGGTTGCTTACCAAGCGTCACCTCACGGACACTCATTGCTGGCGTGGAGAGTGCATCACAGGGGTCAATTTTGTGCCATTAATATTCGAAGTAATTTTTGGCGTCGGTCGGGATCGAACCCGGGTCCCCAGATTCGCGACCAAACATTCAGACACACGGCCACGAGACCCCATTAAAATTAAATTATTATAATTAATAAATAAAATGCATTTTTTCCTAATAAAATATGGAACTTTAAAACAGTTTGACCATTGTTTGACAATATTGTGGCACAAACTATTGCGGCGGGTGGCACTAGTCTTTGATGGTTTCTCGGTGGGCGGGCGTAAAAGACGCGCGAGTCTCGCTTTTTAAATCAGGCAACAAATCAAATTGCTTAGGACTTAGGACATGATACGTCATATTAATTATTAATCGATTTAAATATTTTTTTTCACGATACACATTAATTCACGTATATTTTCGAATTCCTAACTAAGATAGTTAAAATTATTTAACTATGGTATAGTAGCCCATTGCAATAAAATTTATGTTAGAAAAAATAGGGATGCATTACTTATTTTTCTTGGCAGTTTACTTGAAGCTCAAGATATTTTTTCTTCAAAAAATACCTTTAAATGTATTTTTTTCTCAATTTGTTATTATAAAAATCTGTTGTGGCCAGCACAATACCTCTCGCCACTTCCTTTTTTATGGATGTCAATTGTCAATTTTTCATTCAGAATTTCAAGATTTTCTAAATACACGTAGTTAATTTGTCACCAGGAGTGTGGAATTTACTTGTCGTGGAAAATAAACCACATGGAATTGAAAAATCACTAAATTTAGAATGAGAAATTATGATACTTTACACCTATATACATAATTACTAGCTATCCTTCTGACATGGGCCCCCATATCTGCTTGTCAAGGCCAACAAAATCACATAACTGCTCGCGCCCTATTGTATTTAACATTTCTTGTTTATCTACACTCTATACCAAAAATTCTACTTACATATATCTATTCCTTATATTTAGATTGTTTAATTTTAAATTCATTTTATGAAGAAATTTTGTCCTCTTCTAATTTTTCGAAATGTTTCCAATTCATTGTCAGGATTGACAGTATTTTTGAAGGATATATGTAATATACCTATAATTTTAAATATTTAACTATTAATACATTAAGAAATAATATAATGTATGTACTTCCCAGAAAGTCTTCAGTAATATCTCCGGATTTCTGACACTGACATTTATCTGTCAGTTACAAACAATTTAAATTTTCAACTATTTTCCATGGCCATTCTTTCGGCTGTAAAATTTATTATAACAGATTATTTTTTATATTATATTTCTTTTATCTCTAAATCTATAGAATATATTATAAAATATTTAAATGTATCAGATAGAGAATTTAATTTTCTTTAATATTACCAAGTAAAAAAATCAAAAATATTATTTAGAAGATTTTTTTTCAAGAATCTTCTATTTCCGGTTGTCCAATTGTTACCAAAACCTTTTCAGATCTTCCCATGAATGTCCGATTGGGAAATACGTAGTTAAACAAATTTAAAGTCTTATAGTTTTTGAGTAATCGTCCTTCCAACATCCTACATACATACACACACACATACATCCACACACACACACACACACACAGACATCATCGTAAAAATGTTAAAATCAGATTGTAGGGACCTTAAAACGTGCTTATTCAATAAAATCTGGATATGCGATTTTTAGCATGAATCCAATACCTCTCTTAGCGAGAGGTAAAAATTAAAGATTATTCCATTTTCTACAAGTTTTTTTTAATACTTTTTCTATATATTTTATGGATAAATTTATAAAGTAATATAAAAATTATATCTCGGAGCTTATGCTTTAAACACATCTTCGTGGTTACATAGTTCAGCTCAAATGTATGTAACTGACAGATAAATGTCACTTTCAAAAAAATAATCATATCAAATTAATAATAGTAACGTTTTAAGAGGAAAATTGTAAATAGAACAACAGTTTGATGGAAAGGAACTTAAAATACATAATTTCTAGCATTAGTAAATGTGCAGGTATGTATTTAAATAAAGAAACAAATACATATATTATCACGGCATATTATCCATTGCTGGATGTGCTAATCTGATTTATACACACATTTCGGTAATGATAATGACATATTTGTATTGTGCGGGCGTTTACCACACGGGTTAATTGTATGCCATTTCGAATTATTTGGCGTTGATCGGGATCGAATCGGATTCCCCAGAGGTAAATGGCGGGAGGTATTGTGTTGGTCACATCAGATTTTTTATAATAAAGTTCGCATAAGTTAATCGTGGGACAGCTGCATTATACTTAGAATTCGACATGGGCATCATGATGCATACTATAAAACTGTTATTTATAAATATAAAATGTTTATCCCACGCACCAAATTCTACTAGTTACAAGCACTAATTATGTTCATTCATACCGCGATATATGATATTTATTAATACAATAATTACTTCTCGCCAAAATGACGTCTGCCCTAAAAAATTTCGCAAATAATTAATCCACTTGAAGTCATTCATCTCTTGATGGATTTAATTGAGATGGGTGTCTAAAGAATGTCTTTGATGAGTCAGTCGTTTTAAGGTGTTCAACGTTTAATTACGTGTGACATAAGGAATCATTTTAGCTTTAGCACTGCAAGGACCGCCTTTATGTCCGTTACGTTTGTTTGAATCACCTACACAAATCATACGAGGAATGAATAAATGATTTTTCATGAAGGTTCTGTGACACAAAAACACAAGGTGCAAAGATATTTCATAGATAAGGATGATTTAATAGTTTTATGTACATGTTGTGTTTATTAAAAATACGTCAACTCCCGCCATTTAAATTTTTAGTTTCTTTCCTTCCGTCACATTTAGGTAAGGAAGGTATTGTCTTTTGTAAAAAGAAATCAATAGTGAGTTTCTAATGAATAAGCACGTTTTGGGGTCCTTAGAATACTGATTTACTAATTTTACGATGTGTGTGTGTGTGTGTGTGTGTGTGTGTGTGTGTGTGTGTGTGTGTGTGTGTGTGTGTGTGTGTGTGTATGTATCACATCGTTTCGGATCACATAACTCCAATACCACGATTCCAAAAATTATATTTTTTTTTATTCCTCGAGTTTAGTTCCATAAGCAGACGTGGTTAGATTTTGGTTATAATTGGTGCACCAATTTTTAACAGTTTTTCTTGAAAAAACGCAGTTAAATATCATTTATTGACATTTAATGATTATAAATTTTAAAGAATATCTCTTATATGATAAAATTTCTGGGGAGATATAAGAGAGACGATTACATTGGTTTCAACATGTCATGAGGAAAGTTGAAGAATATATTGGAAGAAGAATAGTAATAGAAAGTAGAAGAAACTGAGGAAGACGAAAGGTAAGGTGGAAGGACTGTATTGCGGAAGACTTGAGAGAAAAGGAAGTGAATGAGGACGATACGTAAAACAGAAATGAATGGAAGAAGAAAATAAAAAAGCGACCCCTAACAAATAAGAAAAGCTAAAGAAGAAGATGTCAGTGTCAAGTGTAATTTGCATAGTTTGTTAGTGAAATAATTTTACTGGAAATATAGGCTCTTTTGTAAGAAAATTAAGAATGAAATTTGTACACAATGCCCAAGATAAACGGAAGGTAATATGCCGGCCACATCAGATATTTTAATATTGTCGAAAAATACTGGCAGTAATAGTAATAAGTTCATTAAAAATATTTAACCAGTGAAACAACTCGTCGAGAGCAACAATATTTCTTAATATCTTTTTTTTATACACCTTCTAGATAATTTTTTCAAAGTTTTGTCACAAATTTTAGGTACATGCCTGAAAATAAAAAAAATGAGATTTCGAAAAAAGTTACCAAGAAATATTGTTGCTCTCGAGTACTATCATTGGTTAAATTTAATGTACTATTTCTGTAACACGTTTACATAATTTATTTTAACATATTTGTATTGCAGTGGAGTTCGTTAAATTAGAGTTACAGCTGCCACGCATTAAGTTGAGATTGACCTTGAATGCGTAGAACCTAAAATTCATACTTCGTACTTGGACAAGGCCAAATATAATAGTAATTATAATATGCTATTATTTAACGATAAAAATACTCCATAAACATCTAAAATTGGTATAAAGAAAAAGGGGATTCATTTATAAGTCAAAGTATGCGCCGGGTCAGTCTTAACTGCAAAGTATTGGCAAGTTAAACATTGACTTTTCATAAATAATATATTATATTATAATTACATAAAAATAGTCCAAACTAAATTTTGCTACGTGCCTCAGTTGTTAAGATATAGCTTGTTAAAGTATCGGCGATGACGTCATCTACACTGTTGTTGCGCTGCAGCATACAGTGTACATTGCGAAATGCTGTGAGTCTTACAACAGTCACGCGTGCACATTGGCGGATCCAGCGGGGGGCGATCGCATCCTCCTTGGTGGTTGGTAAATTTTAATAAAATAATAATTTCAAAAACATATTATTTCGTAAATATTGTCGTTTGGTTACTTGATATGAAATAATACAGGCAAGTTGACAACTTTTACGCTGCGTCGTATCTAAATATACCAGCACTATAGCTTATTTTAAGATATTTGCAAGTATTTTTCATTGACAATTATGAGGTTTAAAAATCAATTTATTTTAATTTTTATTTGATTGAATTTCAGTATACGTCATTATAAAATATCCAATCAAAAACGCAAAAATTACCCCTGTGGTGCACTCTCCACGCCAGAAATTACAGTAAACGCCCGCACGGTACAAATATGTCATCATCGTTACCGAAATCTATGTACCCAGCAATGGATGCCCTGATGATATATTTATTTTATTTATTTATATACTTACCTATATTCATTGCTGGCTGGAGAGTGCACCACACAGGTGTCAATTTTATGTCATTTAAAATTTAAAAATATTTGGCGTCAGTCGGAATCGAACCCGGTTCCCCAGATCGGGTGAGGTGACGCCTGGTAAAATCTAATGGCTTCTTTCCATATACGAGTAAGGTAGAAATACAAGGTTTCAAAATTTACTGAACGATAGTATTTGAGCTCTGTAAAGAGGATCCACATACACACACATACACAAATACACGCAGACATCATCCTGAAAATATTAAAATTGGATTCTAGGGACCTTAACACGTGGCCAATTACCAAGATCTCGATATGCGATTTTTAGCACGATCCCTATACCACCTTACCAGGGGTAACGGGAGGTAAAAAGTTTATGTATAAATAATTGAAAATATACGACATATTTAAAGATAAAATTTGTATTAAATATAAATGCTGTATCAAAGAGCTGGGAACCTGCAAACAAATAATGTTTCATATTAAAATTTACATTAACCATTAATCCTGTATTTAAATTTCAAATTTAAATTTAGTTTATTTTTAATTATTTTTACAAAGTAATACATCATTTTTTCATTAAACTAATTTCTAATACAGCAGACCATTTAAAAATTGTTATTTTTGATTATAATTCGTTTACTGTGTTCGATTGTTTTGAATTCCACATCGTTAAATAGCAATATTTTCAAAATTGAGATCGGTTTTCCACTGAAATAAAAATTGCAAAAATTATTTTGAACACCGTATATAATTGATTTTCTCGGTTATTAAATGTCAAAAATAAAATCTTATTACTAACTCGGGTGCAGAATTTAATTCTCTACATTTATTTGAAGTATTTTTGTCTAAAATAATTTGGGAACTTTTGCGCAAGGAAAAACTGATTTCTCATTTTTAATTAACACACTGTATATATATATATACAGTTACAGTTAAAGTTGGAAATCAGTAGGTGTCAACAGTGATAAAGAAAATTAAAATAAACTTTGACTAGTTATTGCCAGCACTCACTGCTCTAGAATGGTTATAACATTGATTAAAGAATAATAGGTACAGTAATACAGTAGGTATTATTTAATCAATGGTTATAGTGATACCTGCTGTATACAACAATACATTTATTTATTCATAATATGGAAACTGGGAAATGTACATAATTTTGAACTATGTACTTATTGTGACATGAATAAAACCTATGTTTATATAACATTTTTTACTCAAAATGATTTGAGAAATAAGTTGTTAATGTTTGTTCCACTTGTTCTAAAACACCCTATACAAAAATGTTCATTTTTTGTAAAAATTAGTGTATAATATGTTTTTTTCTTTTTAATACATTGTTATAAACTAAATCTAACTTTAATATATCATGTCTAATAAAAAAAATTGTTACGTATATTTGGTAAAATAATGATTTTTTAATTGTATAATGAATTATCATTAAAAAATACCCTTCATTTTTTATTTTAATTGAAATGTATAATTTCCTTCTTCCTATTTCTCTAGGCATTGTTGTTGATCGTCCACTTTACCTACATATAATAATTATGACATTATTTGCAAATGAAAAGCTTTTAATTGTTATTAATAATAGTTTAATAATTCCAGGAAAAAATATAAACACATGTAATTTTAAGTTTATTCTTGCTAATTAAAGTATAAATAAATCTGTATTGATATTGAAAAACAGGAAAATATGCATATATTACGAATATTTCTTGTGGATTTTCTTATATTAATTAAGATTATTTTTATTAATTATTTAGATTTCTTAATTTTTATTAAAATAAACAGCATTTAATTTACATAGATGCTTTTATAAACATAATTCATTCTGTTTTTTCCATAATATAGGTTATCACAAGTTGAAATATTGGAATTTCAAGATTTCGGGATTTATTATACAAAATGAATAATTACTTCATTTTTGGAAAATTTGAAATAATTTTTTTTAATATTTTTATTTTAGCAGGAGTGTCAGTAGTATATTGCAATATTTATAAAGATAAATAAAATAAGACGTAAAAGAATTATAATGAATTTTTTAAAACTAGTAATTTTAATTTGATATCAATGTTAATAATTTATTCTAAGAAATATTCCATAGGCAGTTATATAATCATGAATAAAAAATTGTTGTCAATTTCATTTTATTTTATATTAGTATCGTATAATATATTTTGTAAATATATTTGATTTTAATATCATTAAAAATTATTTATCTATTTTGCGTCTGTAACAAAGCTATTATAGCACCCCAAAAGTTTGTTAATAGCTCATTCGAGTGCTGTACTAAACTAGTACAATTTATTTTTACCTCTCGCTAAGAGAGGTATTGGAATCATACTAAAAATCGCATATCTAGATTTTAGAGAATAAGCACGTTTTTATTGTCCCTAGAATCCGATAATAACATTTTTACGATGATGTGTATGTGTGTGTGTGTGTGTGTGTGTGTGTGTGTGTGTGTGTGGATGTGTGTGTGTGTGTGTTAGGTTGTTGGAGATACGATTTCTCAAATTTTATAAGACTAAAGACCTGTGTAACTACGGATTCCTCAATCTAAAAGTAATGGGAAGAGTTGAATAGATTCTGGTAACAATTGGACAATCGGAAGTAGTAGTGTTTTAACAAAAATCTTCTAAATATTATTTTTTGAAAATTTATATTGTTACAAATATTAAAAAACAAAATTCTCGATCCGACACATTTAAATTTTTTATTATACCTTCTATAGATTTAAAGATATAGATATATAATCTATAAAATAATCTGTTCTAGGAAGTCTCACAGCCTACTCACAGCCCAAACATCTCCATGATAACTACTTGAGAAATTAAAATGTCTGTAATTGACAGATAAATGTCACTGTCAGTATCAAAAATTGAGAGATAGTAACTGAAGGTTTTTTCTGGGAACGATATTTAATATTTCTTATTGTATTATTAATTATATATTTAAAATTATAGGTATATTCTATGAACCCTTCAGAAATACCACCAATATGGTTAATGAATAGGAAAAATCTCGCACATTTAGAAGAAATGGAGAAAACTTGCTCATAGAATGAATTTAAAATTATAGGAAATACGTAAATATAAAGATTAGGTGTAATTAGAATTTTTTGTGTGTACAAGAAATGTTAAATACAATTTTTTCGTTCCAACAGTAAATACTACAATATTTATGTTAGTATTATCTATAAAACTGACGGTAAAAGTAACTGACAATATACTCAGACTCAATTAATTGCTATCTTAAATTTTATTACTTTACTAAAAATTATTTGCGAATTATTAAAGACGAATATATTTCTCTCATGCAGACAATGGTTTATTTTCATATAAATTATTATTAAACCTAAGAAATTTTATGCTGTTAATACACCGTATCAAAATTTGTTGAATTGGAATAATAATCATAGTATCCAGAAGTTTATTTATTCTTGTTTTTAATATAATAATTATGGTGGTACTTTAATAAATAAATATCACTTTGCAAATAATAAATAAAATCTAATATAGTATTTAATTGAATATATTGTCAGTTTCCTTTACCTTCAGTTTTATAAATAATGATATTCAAAATGACAAACAAAATGTTCACATTATGAAACGGAATTGCAAAAAACTTTATAAGGGGCAATCGGCTTATTTTATAATGAGTTCTAAATATCGTTTCGCACTACTTACTACACTAGGGACTTTAAAATGTGCTTATTCACTAAAATCTGTATGTGTAAGCGTACTTACCTACGGTGGCGAGAGGTAAAAATATGGAAATACAATTTATATTAATTATTAAAAATAAAAGAATATTTTTATAGATTAAGTAGGTGCAAATAAAGAATACTAACTAATTGTATACATGGACAATTAATTTATATTTTATACATTCCCTAAAGTATATTTTTTGTATTTGTAAGTACTGTTTTTATAAAAATATGAAATTCACGAAATAACAATATTTGTATAAAATATTTATCAGTCTATTAACTTTACGTATTTAATCTTATCATTTCCATATTTTATATATCCATGTTTTTCATTGAATATGAATTTTATAATGACTTAATTGCGGTAAAGGAAAAAAAAATCATTATGCATGAATTATTTATTTCCTTACTAATAATTTACTTAAAATGCAATAATGGAACATTATAATGCACTTTTCATTTATACATTTTATTCAGGTATTTATAATTGAAAATGATACAAAATTTATAAAACTTATTCTTACGCTTTTGCTTTTCAAAAATTTTAAATTAAATTTAATAATTTTATATAAGTAGGATGGATGCAATTTATGCATATGTATTTTAAATTTTAATTAATGAATGTAAATGCTTTATTTTAAGTTTAAACTTTAATATTTTATGTGACAAGATTTGATATTCAATTTTGTTTTCATACTAAATAATTAGATAGATATTTTAAATTAAATCTCCCTAAGATTTATAAAATACATTGAACATTTTTTGTTTTCATTTCTTATGTAAATAACTGAAATTATATTTATTTTCGCGATCGTCCAGAAAATAAGCTATTTCTGATCACCGAAAAATCCTTCTTTACTGAGCTAGCTTGGAAAATTGTCTATAAGAGTTCGGAAAGTTACTTTCCGATCCCTACATGAGTGTTTCCATAACGACTCGTTGTTTATTTATTTATTTCTTATTTCATCGCAATAAAAATTAAAATAATGCAGCTATATATTTTTATTTATTCTGTTTTTCAGGATATGACTTAAAAGTGTCTTTGCTGGGTTCATAAAGCTTCCTAAGCTCGGCTACGGCTCATTCTAGAATATGTTTGCTCACCCAGTAAGGTAACACTTTCAGGTAAAATAAATGAATCATAAATCTTTTTTTTTAATTAAAATTCAAAGTATTTATGTTTAAGTTGATATTATAATAATTATAAATTTTAACTTTAACATAACTTTTAAATAATTGATGTCGAAATGTCAAAATAAATTAAATATGAATCAAATTAGTAAAAAAAAATATTTCAGAACTCATAATATTAAAATAAAACAACGTTTTAGTTAAAGTTCTGTTTTTATTAATTGAAATAAATGTTTCGGTAGCATACAGGGTCAATTTAAGTGGGGCACTATTGCTATCTCAAGAACTATAAGAGATACGAAGTTCTAAATTCTGAAAGTAGCAATAATTAGAGAATTTCAAAAAATAATATTTATTAATAATGTCTTTATTTTTGAAACCGATAAACTATTGAACAAACCTTATGAACCATAACAAGCCTGAGACATCTGCGGCAGTTATGATATAACAATCCTAGGTATGCTAATAGATGTAACCTTCAGATAAATAAACAATTCAGATTATTCACAGAAATGATATATTTATGTTTTCACAGTGCATTTCGTTTCAGTTTTGTTTATTTAACTGGTAGTAAAAATTTTAATAGGAGATTGATATTGGCCCTTAATTAATTTAATTTTTAAAATTAAAGTTGTCTAAATAATGAAGTATTTCTCCCACTGGGATGACTTTTTCACAAATCCTTCATTTAATTCATTTACGGTAACAACATTTTACAGAAAATAATTGTTTTTTAAAAGTTGACATTTGACAGTTGAAGTAGTGATTTTTCGGAAGTAGCGATACTTCAAGAGGTGAGAATTCGGGCAATTATATTTTAGCCTTGAAAAGTACTTTGCCGAAATATGAAGCCATTATTTACGGAATGTAATATAAATTCAAATTACATATTAAGCTTACAATATTAGCACTTCATAAATCTAACAAACAAATTTAGAAAATTATACTATTTCCTGCAGAGTAGTAAATTACAAAGTGATTTTGCGAATGTGAATGTGGAAAACCCGCGTTTTTTGATGCTACAAAAACCCAAGATTTGATTTTTTCTGGATAAGTATGAGAATGTAATACTACTATAAAAAGAATTCGCGCCAATATACGACATCATATCTGAATAAAAGAAACGCTCGTCTGGAGCATGTAAAATTCTTAAAAATAGGAGGGTAAACAATTTAGAAACAGATAAGAACTTTGAATTTCCAAAGATGAAATTTGTTTTTAAAATAAATTCATGCCAAAAGTTTGAATACACTTCAGTTATTAAATTATTTTGCTATGTAATCGATGATTTATAAATAGA